>OX637397.1:1200000-1800000 GCA_951799425.1 Ilex aquifolium | reverse complement strand
TGTTTTGCTCATTCATCATGATTGCTAGTGTACTTAGATGAATTTTGAGTAACTGATTCAAATTTTGACATAGCTAACAACCAAAACGATTGCTGATTGAAATATTAGTGCAACTGCTTTGTGCTTGTAATGGCAAATGTTGATTCTGTATCCGGTCCATCTGGGATGGTATTTCTACATAGCACTTCATTAGTTTGCTTAGTGACAACCTCACCAATCAAGCTAGTGGTACATGGGCAGAGAGAGAGAGAGAGAGAGAGAGAGAGAAAACTTTAGATGGTGTTCTGTATATGCTTCTGAGAGATCTTTATATATATTTCTGTTGAAATAGTCCAAAGAGTCTCAGAATATTCTGAATCATGCCATGGCTGTTTTATTCTGTTTGCATACATGTTTACCTGTGGTGAGTCCAAGTTTACTCGGTCTGTGATTGGGTCTTATTTCTGGTTCAGTCACTATGGCCAGCATGAAAAGCTTACACACCCTATATTCTATCTGCACACAGGTCTCTTTGAGCCAGCACCATGGCATCTGGACAACTTTTCTCCAAAACGACACAAGCATTGTTCTACAATTACAAGCAACTTCCAATCCAACGGATGCTTGATTTTGACTTCCTTTGTGGTGTGTACTAATTCCCATACTGCTGCAGATTAGAGTTGAATTGCTACATACAAATATGGGTGCTTAAATCATATTGTTGAAATGTCGATCAGCAATGGTGAACTCCTTTATTCATTGTGTTTGCAGGGAGGGAAACACCTTCAGTTGCTGGAATTATAAATCCTGGTGCCGAAGGATTCCAGAAACTTTTTTTCGGTCAGGAGGAAATCGCCATTCCAGTACACTCAACGTGCGATTCATTCTTTCACATTCTTTGGCTTTCATTCTTCCTTGTTCACCTTTGCATAAACTTTTGAAATTCTAATGTGAATTGGGAGAGTTTGCTTTACATGCTTCTATTCTAACGTAGAGATTTACTTTGTTTCGGTGAGGTTGACTTTTTATGGTGATAGTCATCATGTATGATAGATATCATTTCTTAGGACGTTGCATTTTACCATAATCAATTGACTAGTTTATAAAAGTTCACTTTCTTGATTAGTTTAGTGGTACGCCTGATGTCTAAATAATCAACAGTGGCAAACAGTTATCATCTGGCAAACCTTTAAGTTTCACTTCATTTTTCAAACACTTAAAACCTATGCGTGATTTATGCACACGTGAACATAAAACTTATGTGTGATTTATGTACACATGAACATAAAGAAGAGAGCTGAAATACTTTCATCTTGTGGTGTCGTAACATTTTACTAGGATTTTACTGAGCTTAAAGTTCCATACTTTATTTAAATTTCTTTGGATTTGCAGCATTGAAGCCGCCAGTGCTGCACATCCCACTGCTGATGTCTTCATAAACTTCGCATCATTCAGAAGGTTGGTTCTCATTTATATCAGAATATTCTGAAGTTTGAAATTCATTCTTGCACCGTGTATTCATCATTTTGTTAATAATTCTGCAGTGCTGCTGCTTCATCCATGGCTGCTCTCAAACAGCCAACTGTTAGAGTTGTGGCTATAATAGCTGAAGGTGTTCCCGAGTTGGACACCAAGCAGTTGATTGCTTATGCAAAGGCAAATAATAAGGTAAACTTATAGCAAAATCTTTTTCGGGATTTGGCTGCCTTGATATAGTGCTCAAGTACAATTTTGGGTCATAGGAGAAGAGAATGACCTTGCTGTCTTTTTTTCGATAGAAAAATGCAATATGAGATTTGAACAATAATGGTGTGGAATACATAGTTGTAGATGTTGTGTACTTGATCTTCCTTTAAAAAATTTGATTTGAATCAAGAATGTATCTGATTGAGATGCTTATTTGAGTTTGCAGGTTGTCATCGGCCCAGCTACTGTAGGAGGAATTCAAGCTGGAGCTTTTAAGATTGGCGACACTGCAGGAACAATTGATAATATTATTCACTGTAAACTGTACAGACCTGGATCTGTTGGTTTTGTCTCCAAATCTGTGCGTAATCATTCCATAGCTTCCCTCCTGCCTATCAAAAAATATGTGTATGATATCATTAAAATGCGTGCCACATGCTTATTGACCACCGTTATCCTGCAGTTGAAAATTTTTCCTGATAACATTTTTTGAATTTATATTCTCTGATCATATTATGATGTCTATTAAAGATGTACAGGTTACAAATGTGATGTATTATAAATTCCCTTGGTGTATTTCACAAAACATAACAAAATAATGATGAATAAATAAATTCATCAGCTGTAGTCTTTACCTTTGAGATTTGATATCAGATATGATGCTCAGTTCTTTTGTATTGTTCGAGCTTTTGTATGTTTTCAACTCAACTCCTCAATAAAACATAGTTCCAATTATTTGGAGTCGGCCAGATGAATATTGTTCCACTATTTTGCTCTCTCGGTGTCCAAATTTTCTATTAAACCACAGACTATTACATTCTTTTGTATTTGGGACAAGGCTTAAAAGTTTTTTTTTTTTTTCTGAGTGCCATGTGCAAGAGTAGATGTGAAAGCTGCTTGATTTCAGTTGCAAGAAATTACAAGTTTCCTCTTTAACTACAGGGTGGCATGTCTAATGAATTATACAATTCAATTGCTCGTGTGACAGATGGAATTTACGAAGGTGATGCCTGATATTTTTTTGTTATTGTTTTCATGGATGCATGAGTGTTGTGTTTTGATCAGAGTATAATTCAGATGTTCATATATATGTTCTGTAGGTATTGCAATTGGAGGAGATGTGTTCCCGGGCTCTACCCTTTCTGATCATGTTCTACGGTTTAACAACATTCCGCAGGTAAATCATTGTCTTGTATTCATTCCTTTAAATGTGTTCCAAGCAAAGAGTTGTCGTGTGTTGAGCTTTTCTTGTGACTGAGAAAGCTATCTATGTGATCTGCCTCAAAAATATTAAATGCACCTTTACCTTGTATTCCTCGACAAGGAAACACAGGAAAAGGTCTCAGAAGCAATAAAATTTTCCTTTTTCCCCCACAGTGTCCATCCCATCAAATGTTGAAAGGTCACAAAAAAGTCAGACCTCAATTTCCAATTTCTTAGCTCAGTCCAACATTGGGATTCATGTATGCATCTCAATTTGCAATTTTATCCCAGCCTTGCACTATACATTGACATTGACTGATTTCTCCATCTCCATTGAACTCCTCCTTTTTACGTTTGTTTTTCTGTCTTTTAATCCTGATATTCTGATCTAACTTAGGTTAAAATGATCGTTGTTCTTGGGGAACTTGGTGGAAGGGATGAGTATTCCCTGGTTGAAGCCCTCAAACAGGGAAAAATTAATAAACCAGTGGTTGCTTGGGTCAGTGGAACATGCGCAACGCTTTTCAAGTCAGAAGTGCAATTTGGCCATGCGGTGAGCTACTATTCTGGTTTTCTTGTACTTATTTTTTGTATTCATTTAGTTTTCTTTACGTATATTGGGGAGGGGGGTGGAGGAGGGAGGAGGGAGGAGGGATTGTCCCTCATTACCACCATATGGGCAATATCTCTAATCTTTATTTCTGCTGCCTAAATCAGGGAGCAAAGAGTGGAGGTGAGATGGAGTCCGCACAAGCGAAGAATCAAGCACTTAAGGAAGCTGGAGCTGTTGTTCCCACTTCATATGAAGCATTTGAAGCTGCGATCAAAGAAACATTTGTGAAACTGGTGAGTTTGGCATATCTTGGCCCGTATGTGATGCATATAAGTGGGCTGCCTTCTCCACCACCTGTTTTGCTAAGCGTGCCTGGTTGCTTCTCGCATAGGTTGAGGAGGGCAAGATTACACCTGTCAAGGAAGTTACACCTCCACAAATCCCAGAGGATCTTAACAGTGCAATTAAGAGCGGGAAAGTGCGGGCTCCAACTCATATTATTTCCACTATCTCTGATGATAGAGGTATGGACAGGCTATGGTTATTTTCAATTGAAGCAAGGTGTTTTTGGAGTTACACAGGAATCCAACTGTGCTGACATGTCTTTTATCTCATTTGCAGGTGAAGAGCCATGTTATGGTGGTGTCCCAATGTCCTCTATTGTTGAACAAGGTTTTGGTGTGGGTGATGTGATTTCCCTATTGTGGTTCAAACGCAGCCTTCCTCGCTACTGTACTCGTTTTATTGAGGTTGGTTTCTTTTTAATATGGTGTTTTCCGCTAATCCCTGTTTCTCTAGGCATGACTTGGTAATTTGTTGATAAGATTGTTTATTCTGTTTTCCTCTTCCAGTTTGTTGTTTGATATTTTAGTTGCTGCCGTTTACTCACTCATTTCTTGACCTCCATCAGATTTGCATCATGTTATGTGCCGACCATGGTCCCTGTGTCTCAGGTGCTCACAACACCATCGTAACTGCTAGGGCTGGAAAAGACCTGGTGTCCAGCCTTGTTTCAGGTAAGTCATAGATTTTTAGGGCTTCTTCAAAGTGACAGTTAGATTATCTCTTCAGTTCAATTGCCAGAATGTACTAATAGATACTGATCTTGTAATGGGTAAGTAAAGCAAATTAACGTTTGAAACAGGTTTGCTAACAATTGGTCCCCGATTTGGTGGAGCTATTGATGATGCCGCTCGTTACTTCAAGGATGCTTATGACAGGGTGAGTTATCATGAAGCATTACATGGGTAAATCAAAGAACACTTGATGTCTGGCTACTCTTAACCATTTGGAAGTTCTTATATGTGGTCATGCAATCTTGGCAGGGTCTCACGCCTTATGAGTTTGTAGAAGGTATGAAAAAGAAGGGCATTCGTGTGCCAGGAATTGGACACAGGTATGGAGCTTCTTATTTGTCAGGTTGTGTTTTTTTATATTTATTTCCCCATATTGCAAATTCGAAACCTGCAATAGGAATGTGAAAATCTTGTATTTTGGGCTCTATTGTCCTATTATTCGTGGTTTGAATGTCTACCACTTAATCTTGATTTGGAGAACTTTATATGCTGCTTGGTGAAAAAGGGTCAAGAGAGGTGACAACAGAGACAAGAGAGTAGAGTTGCTGCAACAGTTTGCTCGTGACCAGTTTCCTTCAGTGAAGTACATGGAATATGCAGTGCAAGTTGAAACCTACACTCTCTCCAAGGCAAACAACCTAGTAATGAACGTAGATGGTGCTATTGGGTCCCTCTTCTTGGATCTCCTCGCAGGCAGTGGAATGTTCACCAAGCAAGAAATTGACGAGATTGTTGAGATTGGCTACCTGAATGGGCTCTTCGTGCTGGCCCGTTCCATTGGTCTCATCGGGTAAGCTGCATTATTCATAAAAGCTCCTCCTAGTCCTAAAATGAATATACGCGTTCTTTGTATCGTGGCGCTATCATATTTGGTCTAATTTTATTTGTGCTTGTTTGAAATCTCAGGCATACTTTTGATCAAAAGAGATTGAAGCAGCCTCTATACCGTCATCCATGGGAAGATGTTCTTTACACCAAGTGATGAGTTTCCAAATTGCAGTGGGAATAACAATGCTTTCCTGCTTCCAACAAGCATTTTCATTAGAAGTTTTCTGTACCCAATTTGTCGTGATGATTGTACTGCTGTTGGACTGGTGTTTGTACTGATGATGGCAGACTGAGCACTTACATTGTAAGCTTTGACGAATTATTATAAAGAAAGGGAGTTGTCTACGGTTTCAAAAAATAAAAAATTGGTAACGTATCGATATTTATAATTTTTGTGAGTATTTTTACCATTTTTGTATGTGTTTTTATCACTGGTGCCAAAGAAAAGTGGTAAACATAATACCCACAAAAGTAATAAATCACCAACAAAAGTGGTAATTTTATTTGTACCTAAAAAAAAATGGTAAAAATATTTTACCACAATAGTAGTAAAAACATCAATAAAAATGATAAAAATACCCATAAAAATAATATATTTTTTTGTTGTAAAAATACTAAAAAGTAATAAAATTTGGAAGTACGGTATTATAGTTATGTCAAAAAGAAAGAACTCTGAATTAGGGATTTAGATCCCCTCCATTACCCCTTCCCTTCAATTCCTCTCAAATTAGGGGTATCAATTAGTGTCGTGTGACCTGCAAATCGGTATTTTCGTGTAATATCATTATTATGTGTATCGTATATTTTATTTAGTGTATTTTAAGTGTTAAACATTAATTTAGATAATTTATCACGCGTATTTAATAATTATATCTTATTGAATTTGTGTTGACGGTCATAGTTGAGACCCCTACGATCCGAATCTAACATTTATAAATCAAGGATTACATGTCCCCATGAAGAGCTCTTTGTTTTAAGTTCCAACGTGGTTTAAAAATCATCTACACACCCATTCAAAGTTTTCGGATTGAAGTGCAAAAGTCGACAGGTTATTGAATCAACAAAAAAACAATATTACTGTTCTCAAATCCAATCATAGGTTTCTTTGTGTCCTAGGTACGCTGTTTTTTTTTTTTTTAGCTTGTTCTTTCTCTCATAAATTACTTAACTAACGAAAATTATTATCCAAGTATGGGCAGAAAGGAGAGAGAAAACAATGAAGATTGATGTACATATAAATGTATCAACATTTTTTGACTTGTTATTGTATATCATAACTGTTGCGTTTTGTACAACTGCAATGTTTTAGTAAAAATTAAGGTTAATCGCTAATTACACCGTTTGAATCTTAATTTGTATCTTTAAAGATCAAAAATTTTAATTTGCACCCTCAAAAATATAAATTTGTATCAATGCCCATCTGAAGCTAACGGTTAGTCTGCCGTCTAAAATTAGTTGGATAAGTTACACCTAGACCTCATCAAGTTTGTCACTTAATCATTTGGACTCCCTCACATTTAAAATATTACTCATACATCTCCTAATATTTGTGTACGTATAACACATAACCCTCCATTTTCATTGATATATGTTAATATAACCGTTAAAAAAAATATTATTTTATCCTAATAAAAAATTATAATTTTCATACTACCTTTTATTTTGTGGGTCCGTTATACTCTAAAGTTCAAAATCAAACTTACTATTTGAATGACCAATATAATGCAAGTATTTATATAATGTTTTTATATCCAATGCAATACATCACTTGAAGAGAATTATTTGGATACTCAATTGAGGGAATATTTTCAGTCATATTTGGATTCTCAAGGGATGCAGGTATAATATTTCAAATGTAAGGGGTCTAGGTGATTAAGTGACAAGCATGAGGAGGTCTAGGTGTCATTTATCCATTTAATTTTAAACGACAAATTGATGACTCTTAACTTCAGATGCGTATCGATATAAATTTTTATCTTTGAGGATGTAAATCAAAATTTTTGATCTTTGATGGTGCAAATTGAGAGTAAGTGTACATTTTGTTATCGTAAAAAATATTCTATTATTATTTGGACATCACATGTTCAAATTAAAAAAATAATCTTTAACTCTTCTTATACTCTACAATGATGAAAGTCATGTAAACTAAACTCCGGAGACCAATGCTAGCATATGCTAATATATTCCAGATGAATAAATACAAAATTTCATGTGCCTTGACATGGAAATAAGGATGCAAAGATGTTGAGAGGTCAATTATTGTACGACCTTCACGTGGTGGGAATATGATCTGAAACCGAAAGGCAACAGATAGATAGGATATGCTTATGTTTGTTCCAAAATGAAAAAGTTAGTATTAACTAGGGATGATATTGGACCGAAGCGGGGGCGGAGGTGTAGTCTCTATCCCTGTACCAGCTTAAAAAAATTCTATCCATTCCCGGTCGACCTCCGTTTTTTTTTTTTTTGCTCATCCGGTCCACCTCCGTTAATAGGTATAATTTTCATCTCTATCCCCGTTCACGGGTAAATTTGTAATCTCCGCCTCCGCCCTGTCCCCGCCTCCGCCCTGTCCCCGCCTTCACCCCTCGCCCAAGGCCAAGGCTAACATAATTCAACATTGTAAATAATCCAAAAATAAAAAAAAATTGTATGTCACCAACTGAAAATTACCACATAATTCTTCTCATCAATAATGACTAGCATTTAGTATACTGAGTAGACAAGAAGTTTATCCCGCATTTTTCAAGCAAAAAGTCTATTCAATAATTTTCAAAGAGCAAAAACCATATTCAAGTAGAATAAACTCAAAAATCAGCAAAAATCATATCTAACACTATAATCAGAATTCAACAAAGACCATATTCAAGTAGTATAAAATTAAAAAAATCAGAACATTGCATATCTAATACAGAAAATCAGATGTAACACATGAAAATTACAAATCTAACACAAAAAAAAAAAAAAAAATCAAAATAAGCAGCATCTAAAAACCTTGTATCTAACACACTATAGATCCGAAACAAAAACCCTCAGAAGCTAACACAACACAGACCCTTAGATCTAACAAAATTCATCACAAATCTAACAAAAATGATTACAAATCTAACAAAAGTCATAAAAAAGAATACAAATATAATAGATTTTACCTTATTGGACAAAGAAAAAAAAGTGGACTATTGAATTTTGAAATTAATTTTATAGGTGGGTGGGAATGGAATTGGGGTTTATGATCTTTTATATATACTAGCAATGCACCACGTGCGTTGCACGTGAAAAATTTTTGTACATAAAAATTAATAAAATATATTAAGTATATGTGTGTTTGAATTAAATATCATTTCAAATTCATAAAACTTAATTTTTCATTATTCATATTCTATTATAAGATTTTGAAAATTTTGTATATTCTTAAAATTCTTTGTTCTAATTATATATATATATATAAAGAAATAGTTACAGTTCTATTTTTTTTTTTAAAAAAAAAATTATGATTGAGGTTGATTTTTTAGTGATGTTTGAGAAATTAAATTTCTTGAAATTCATTTGATTAGGATTCCACTTATAATTCCTTAAATAAAATAAAAATAATTGTCAATATACTAATCACATTGAAACCTTATTGTAATTAATAATTAGTTAAGTCAATTGAGATAAAATTTAATATACTACTCTATAATATAATATATATATTATCAAACATATTGAAATTTTAAAAAATTAAAATTTTACTTAAAAATACACTACAATATCTATTTTTACATAAAATCGTAGTACAACTTAAAAATTTTATTGTGATTGAAGAATTATATTGATGTAACGTAAATTGATTTAAAAAAAATTATATATACGATTATTTTTTATCTTAGAAATAAAATGGTTAAGCTTTTCGATGAAAAAGAAAATACGCATATGTAAGCATAATGTTATCTTTGCATATACGATGAGTAATATTAGATTGATGAAATTTTTGAAAGTTTTTTGAACACTTTATAGAAAATATAATGATGCTTATTTTTTTAAGGATAATATAGTCGATGAATTTTTTTTATAGAAACTAATATTTATACATAGAGAATATATAATTAAAAAAAAAATTATAAATAATTTGGAGATTTAAATACATATATGTATATGATTGTAATTTAGATATTTAGTTGTGAATGGATAGAGTGGTCTTTACAATCTTACATAAAGGTAAAATAGAGATTCAAAAGTTTTTCATCTTAACGTATTAGCGGGGGCGGGGATGGAGTGGGGGTAAGTGTCAGTCCATCCCCACCTTCTTTCCCGTGCGGGTTTATAGGATATCCCTATATACGTCTATTGTCTAATACGTATAGTCTATCCTCAGTCTAAACGGGGCGGGTTTGAACGAATACCCATTTTTCTCCGGTCAACTGTCATCCCTAACATTAACGGTAGCTCAAGTAGTAATATAGACGAATTGTAAATTTAAACGTCATGAATTTAAATTTTGGTAATTTTTTGGAATTAGATCATGAGGGATTTATCCATCATGAATATTTTAGTCTTGGCGTGAATGATCCGTCTTTGACTAAACCGGAGAGGGTATTAATCAAGATGCATATAAGTTGGTTTGAACACTTCAGATTGTTGAACGAAAAAAAATATTATAAACTAAGATCATGTGCTCATGCGTAACATAGTTAATTTTGATGTTTTTTTGTGTCGAATTTTAGTTTATTATAACATTCAAAAATTTAATTTTGAAATTACTCGAGTTTAAAATTTTATCGTCTCTTATAATGATGTGAGTGAGACATTTAAAAAAAAAATCTCAAATCACATAATAAATGACAATGATAACTCAATTAATCTTTGTCGCTAATACTATATTTTGCCTCAATCATCACTAATATTAATTGATCTTCTTTTTTTTTATATTTTTGAAAATTGACACCCCTATCCATATCGGTTGTGCTCGGATATTCTCTCCAAAGAGAGAAAAGAAAAGAAAAGAAAAGAAAAGAAAAGAGGTATTTGGATAGGTCTCTTAAGTTGTGCAGGTTCAGAGTCCCTTTGCTTCGAGCATTTTTTTTTTTGTTAACGGTTAGGTGTGTTTGGATCAGTTTACACGTATTTTAATTAATTTTTTTCTGGTATGGTCAAAATTAGATTATCCACATTGGGTATTCATGAAGGATAAATTTCTCATGACTTGAATTCAATGAATTGTTAAAATTCGAATTTAAGACGTTTAAATTTACAATTCGTTGCAGTTACCATTTAAATTGGGGGGTGGGGTTTGAGCATTCCTTTTGACTTCTGTATACTGTTCACTTTATTATTTTTGCAAGCTAAACTACTTTTGGTAGTTGAGTGAAGATAATTATTACAAATTGTTCAGGGGAGATAGGTGCAAGACCTGAACATTATTGTCACGTTGATAAGAAAATTGATTATTTACGGGAGAGTCACATTTATACTATAAATTACACTAACTTCTTTATTGTTTTTGTTAATCTAAAAAATTACCCTAGTAGTATGTAAATAAACTTCGAAGAAAAAGAGAAAGTGAAAGTGAGGAAGAGAGTGGGGTTGGAAGGGTTTTTGGGGAGGTCAGGGTGGGGGACAAAGGGTAGATGAGGTTGGGGTTGGGAAATAAAGTGGTTCTAGAGGAAAGGATTCTCGAGGGAATAGGAAAAAAAGAGTTTTTAGGATAGATGAAAATGAAAGAAAATGAGGGTGGGACAAAGAGGCGATGTTTGATAGTATGAAGGGTGGTTATTGACAGTGGGGGACAAAGAGGCGATGTGTAATAGTATGAAGGGTGGTTCTAGGGAAGGTTATGAAGGGAATAGGAAAAGGAGAAACGTTTTTAGAGCAAATGAAAGTGAGAGGAGGAGAGTGGTGATTGATGGTGGAGGAATAAGGAGGTAGTAAGTGAAGTATGTCAATCGTATCGAGTTTAGTGGGTTTGCGTCAAAAACACTCTACTCATATTCAATTTGTTTATCAATTTGTGTTTAAGGAATCATGTTATATCAGGTTCGTGTCGTGTGTGAATCATTTATACCAGTATATAAACGAGATTTATCGAGTGTTTCTTTTGATTGGCTTCACTCATACTCAATTTATTTATTAATTTGTCATGTCAGATCTACTCGTTTATGAAACATGTGGTTTAAAGAAAATTCAAATTCTCTAATTTGACGTCATGTTAACGAATCTACGCATGTGGTAGAGAGAGAGAGAGAGAGAGAGAGAGAGAGAGAGATTTTATAATCTGTCATGTCAGATCCACTCGTTTATGGTGGTTTAAAGAAAATTCAAACTCTCTAATTTGATGTCATATTAACGAATCTACGCATGTGGTAGAGAGAGAGAGAGAGAGAGAGAGATTTTATAAGGAAGGGGATTAATTATTATGTCATTGTTTGGTATCCGGATAAGATGGATTTTATAAGGAATGGGATTAATTATTATGTCATTGTTTGGTATCCGGATAAGATGTTCTCCTATAATATTGAATCTTGTAGGGACGTCAGAATAATTTCAAAGACAATCTATTTTACATCATTTATTATTATAAAAAATTCTAAGGGATAGCGATGTAATTTTACCAACAGAAATCTGTGGCAGCCATTCCTCTCTCGTGGCCCAACTTTCCAATCACATGTCCTTTCAGCTTGGGAACGCACCCGTCCTACGTCCTAACCACCACGGGGGCCGCTTAGCTGCTTTAGTTTCAACCACAAGATTATTATGTAGAGATATACACACACGCACAACAAAGAAAGTATTTCAACTTTTTGAATTAAATTCAAATGTTGGACTACATCAAAATGATGAACTTCTAATTTTAAATCTCAGTTATCTTATCGAACCTATTTTTTTATCAATTCAAAAAAAAAAAAAAGATATTTAAGTTTTATCTAGGTAATTAATTAGTAAAAATTATGCTTCGTTTCATTGTGACTCTGCAAATGTTTATTTTTATTTAGTATATAAAGAGAGTTCAATAATTAAATCTTTTCAAGAATAAATTAAAACAAAATAGCATGAATAATAATTGAAAAATAAGAATAAAATAAATTAGAATGAGACTGAAAACATATATAAGGGATACCAGAGTAACAAACAAAAATAATATCGGGGCGAGTTTAAAAATAAAAATATCTTAATATTATATCCCAATCAAAAATCAAACGCTTATTAAAAAAAAAAAAAAAAAAGATTAGAACTTTGAAGATAATTTGTTGGTATAAATTTTTTGGGTTAAATAGCTAAAATTTGAAGATTTTGGGACTTCAGCTCGTGTCTTGGAGGAGATGCTGTAATAAAAGTCTGAACACTAGATCACTCTTGCGTTGTGTCCAGATACATTTGGAATCGAACATACCCTTCAGGCTTCAGCTTATGATTTCCCAATTTCAGAACAACCCAGAATCTTGAATCTGATACCCCAATTAGTGTTGTGAGACCACCATTGGTGATGTTCTTCTATACCTTCACATAAACACTCTCTCTTGAGTTGCAGTCAAGAAAGAAGAAGTAAAAATGGCTTCAGGAAGCAGAGCAACACATAACAATCATCAGCATGCTCAATCTCAAGCTAAAGCTCAGTCTTCAGGTACAATTAATGTCAATAGAGACTCAATTAGTAAAGCCATTGCACAGTATACTGTTGATGCTCGTTTACATGCTGTCTTCGAACAGTCCGGCGAGTCCGGTAAGTCCTTTGATTATTCACAATCTGTTAGGACAACCACACAATCTGTACCTGAACAACAAATCACTGCTTATTTATCAAGAATTCAAAGAGGGGGTCATATACAACCCTTTGGTTGCATGATTGCTGTGGATGAAATTACTTTTCGGGTCATTGCTTTCAGCGAAAACTCAAGAGAAATGCTTGGTCTCACCCTTCAATCTGTCCCGAGTCTCGAAAAACCCGAAATCCTCACAATTGGGACTGATGTCAGGACCCTTTTTACCCCTTCGAGCGCTGTTTTGCTGGCAAGGGCGTTTGGGGCTCGCGAAATCACCCTGTTGAACCCAGTTTGGATTCATTCGAAGAATTCGGGTAAACCCTTTTATGCAATTTTGCATAGGATTGATGTGGGGATTGTAATTGACTTGGAGCCGGCTAGGACAGAGGACCCTGCTCTGTCTATTGCTGGGGCTGTGCAGTCCCAGAAGCTTGCAGTAAGGGCAATTTCACATTTGCAGTCGCTTCCTGGTGGGGACATTAAGCTTTTGTGTAATACTGTGGTTGAAAATGTGAGGCAACTTACTGGCTATGACCGTGTTATGGTGTATAAGTTTCATGAGGATGAGCATGGTGAGGTTGTGGCTGAGAGCAAGAGACCAGATTTGGACCCTTATATTGGGTTACATTATCCTGCAACTGATATACCTCAGGCTTCGAGATTTTTGTTTAAGCAGAATAGGGTTAGGATGATTGTGGATTGTCATGCCACTCCGGTTGGTGTTATTCAGGATGAAACACTTATGCAGTCTCTATGTTTAGTTGGTTCTACACTTCGGGCTCCTCATGGTTGTCATGCCCAGTACATGGCCAATATGGGGTCGATTGCCTCGTTAGGCTTGGCGGTTATCATTAATGGAAATGATGAGGAAGCTAATGGGGGACGAAACTCTATGAGGCTGTGGGGCTTGGTAGTTTGTCATCACACTTCTGCCCGGTGCATTCCATTCCCACTTCGTTATGCTTGTGAATTTTTAATGCAGGCGTTTGGGCTCCAATTGAACATGGAGTTGCAACTGGCATTGCAATTGTCGGAGAAGCACGTCTTAAGGACCCAAACTCTGTTGTGTGACATGCTCCTTCGAGATTCCCCAACTGGGATTGTAACTCAAAGCCCCAGTATCATGGACCTTGTGAAGTGCGATGGGGCTGCACTCTACTACCAAGGGAAGTACTATCCACAAGGTGTGGCACCGACTGAAGCCCAGATAAAGGATATCGTGCAGTGGTTGTTGGCTTTCCACGGTGATTCAACTGGTTTGAGCACTGACAGTTTGGCTGATGCCGGGTATCCTGGAGCAGCCTCACTTGGTGATGAAGTTTGTGGGATGGCTGTTGGTTATATCACTTCAAAAGACTTTCTATTCTGGTTCCGGTCTCACACAGCTAAGGAAATCAAGTGGGGTGGTGCAAAGCATCATCCAGAGGACAAAGATGATGGGCATAGGATGCATCCGCGCTCTTCATTTAAAGCATTTTTGGAAGTGGTTAAGAGTAGGAGTTTACCATGGGAGAACGCGGAAATGGATGCAATCCACTCTTTACAGCTTATTCTACGAGACTCATTTAGGGAATCTGAGGGAATCAATTCAAATGCTGTTATACATGCTGAGTTTGGGGATATGGAGTTGCAGGGGATAGATGAGCTCAGCTCTGTTGCAAGAGAAATGGTTAGGTTAATAGAGACAGCAACAGCTCCCATATTTGCCGTTGATGTTGAGGGCCGCATTAACGGGTGGAATGCGAAGGTTGCAGAGTTGACTGGCTTATCAGTTGAGGAAGCTATGGGGAAGTCCTTGGTTCATGAACTTGTTCATAAGGAATCAGAAGAAACCACTGACAAGCTTCTAGATCACGCTTTAAGAGGTAGTTCTATGACATTTCTTATTTACTATTATTGTTAATAGTAGACATTCATCAAGTGGGCATTTTTGGGCAGTTTCATATTTTTCCCATTCACTTAAAGCCAGGATAGCCTTTTGCTTACTAAGTCATCTTTTTGTTCTTTTTCCAGCTCTGTGAATGATACTACATATAACCTGGGTTAATAATCAACAAAAACATGCAAAAGAAGTATGATTGGGAAACATTAACATAATGGCAAGTGCTCCTCCACCTAAGCGATGCACCGCATGTTCGAGTCTGGGAATCAACCTTTCCAAAAGAGGGAAAGGTTGCCTACTACTTATCCCTCCTAGAGTCCAGACTCTGATATAGGCAAATAGCCTACACTGGGTATGGCCGTTTTTGAAACATTAATATAATGCTCCACATCTTCTTTTCCTATAACGTAATTTTTCTGATTTTGTTCTGCATAATGCACATTGAATCAATTCATATGTATGGATGCTTGAAGGCTATTTCATTGAATAAAATGAGCGGTGTAGATGCAAAAGAAAAAAATTACAGTTACCAATCATATTTCCTTAGTTTACATGCACCTATTCATGATAGATACTTAGACAGGGATGATTTGGTAAATACTATGCCTACCACTGTTCAAGTTGACCAAAGGTCTGTAATCTTGATTACAATTTATGCTGTTGCCTTTTTGTTGGCTTGCTAGCGGGTTCTTTGAAACTGGTCGCACTATTGGTTTTTAACAGAATGGGCACCACTGCCACTGGGCGTGTCCAATAGTGGTAAGAGGTACCCAACACGACTACTGAAAACTAAATTAACTTTGACATTTTGCCTTTGGTAAACAACAGAAAGAAGCAATAAAATTGAGTTTTTTTCAAAGGGTTAGAAGATCTCTTTTTCTGGTATTGGTATTGGCCATTGTCAATAGAAGCCCACTTAGCATTAGCTGTGGAAGTGTTCCAGTGTTAAGTTGGACTAGAGTTTTAAGTCATGGGTATTTGTCAATATTTGAGTGGAATTCAGTAGTTAATGTTATAGTTATTAGATTACTGAAGTTAATTAATGCAGGTGAAGAAGACAAGAATATAGAATTAAAATTGAGGACATTTGGCTCGGAACAACATAAGAAGGCTGTCTTTGTGGTGGTCAATGCTTGTTCTAGCAAGGACTACACAGATAATATTGTTGGTGTGTGCTTTGTTGGTCAGGATGTTACTGGTCAGAAAGTGGTGATGGATAAATTCATCCACATCCAAGGTGATTACAAGGCTATTGTACATAGTCCCAATCCTCTGATCCCACCTATATTTGCTTCAGATGAGAACACGTGTTGCTCTGAGTGGAACACCGCCATGGAAAAGCTCACTGGGTGGAGCAGAGGGGACATTATTGGGAAGATGTTGGTTGGGGAGATTTTTGGCAGTTGCTGTCGACTCAAAGGCCCGGATGCTTTGACAAAATTCATGATTGTGTTGCATAATGCAATTGGAGGAGAGGATACAGACAAGTTTCCATTTTCCTTCTTCGATCAAAGTGGAAAATATGTGCAAGCTCTCTTGACTGCAAATAAAAGGGTTAACATGGACGGTCAGGTTATAGGAGCCTTCTGCTTCTTGCAGATTGCGAGTCCTGAATTGCAGCAAGCTATGAAAGTCCAGAGGCAACAGGAAAAGAAATGCTATTCGAGGATGAAAGAGTTGGCTTACATTTGCCAAGAAATTAAAAATCCGTTAAATGGCATACGGTTTACTAATTCACTTTTGGAAGCTACAGATTTAACAGAAGATCAAAAGCAGTTTCTTGAGACAAGTGCTGCTTGTGAGAAGCAAATGTTGAAGATTATAAAGGACATCGATCTGGAAAGCATAGACGATGGGTGAGTTTTTGTTAATTTCATTATGTCTTCTCGTAGGTACATTTTGAATTGCCTACGAAAAAACTAGAAGTTTAAACGAGATGCAACCTTTTGCTGATGATAGAGGAATTAGCCACCAAACCAAGCCTTACTGTGGTTGTGTATTTGTTTTTAGAGATTCTGGTAGATAGTTATGCAGTAAATGTTGTAAATATAGTACTTTATGCCTTTACTAGCTGATACATTGAGGAAGTGACTGTATCTGTAAGATTACACATTTACCAGATTTTAACAGGCTCCACCTATTGAGATCCTGACACTGGTAGGATAAACTTTTTTTATCTAAATGACTCATTTTATTTCATTTTCCAAGCCCAAGTTTTTTTTTTTTTTTTAAATATAATTACCATTCATCTCATGATCCTTTTCTTGTCCAGGGGTTATGGCCTATACTGCACATATGGTTAGATTATTTTTTATTTAAAACATGAAACCATATAGTTGCTCTTAAAATCCCAAGTCATTATCTCTTATTGTGGTTTCAATAAATAAATTTGCTGTTATTTTCCAAATTTTTTACCATGTGGCAATTTGGGCTGCCACAATTTCATAGTACATAATTTAATTTCTTTAGTGAGACCTTGCAATACTGGTTCAAAAGTGAACTGCATATGTGTTATGGAAAAATTGCAAAATTATCTGTGTTAACTCACTGTGTACAATAAAACTCGCATGGCTGATATAAATGAAAAGAAACTTATGTCTAGTTCCAACTCTCTGGCCCACTAAGTGAAACTTACATTTGGTATCTAACTTTATCTTATGCAAACATACTAACTTTCATGTGTACATGGATGTTATTAATCTTTCAAGGTTACATTTACCGAGGGATATGAAACCTAGCCTAAATGGAAGGTGTTGAGGAAAAACACAATCCTCACTTGCTCCGCCATAGATTCATTATTCATCCGTAATCAATTTTCTATGCTAGCCTTTCTTTTATTTGTTTTTCCATTAGCAAAAGATTTCTACAACTTTACAGAGCTTTTTTAGATTGATTCTCATATGAACCTTTAAAGAGCTTCATTATGATCTTGCTAGTGAAAGATCCCTGATGGGAGTTTTTCTGTATTCTGGTTTTAGTTCATTGGAACTTGAGAAAGCTGAGTTCTTACTTGGGAGTGTCATAGATGCTGTCGTTAGCCAAGTAATGTTATTGCTGAGGGAAAGAGGTCTACAATTGATCAGGGATATTCCAGAGGAAATCAAAACACTGGCTGTTTATGGTGATCAAGTAAGGGTGCAACAAGTATTGGCAGATTTCTTATTAAATATGGTGCGTTATGCACCATCCCCTGAAGGTTGGGTTGAAATTCATGTTCGACCAAGTTTGAAGCAAATTTCTGATGGAATCTCCAGTGTGCATATTGAATTTAGGTATGCTAGCCTCACTTTGCCTCGTCTTTTTTTTTTTTCCCTAGTTATAAGTTGATGGTTTTACTGGTGGAATATTCTAGGCCAATCATGATAACATTTCTTGTCCTTTTATTTAATTAATGAACCTATGATTGCATCAATGATCCTTGCCTCAGTAGTTTGAACTTCATAGGTTGTAAGGACCACTTATTTGGAGAAATGCAATTTTTTTATTAGTAAATGGTATACCTATTCCATCTGTATAATCTTGTATGGATCAGACATTCTTTAGCATCGATCCATTTTGTAAGGTTTTGTTTGAGCATATATTTGTTTGTTTAATTTTTAACCTTTGCCTCCACTTATGTGTTTTTGTGTGGCCGCAACCAAATTGACACTGAGAGTTGTATGGAAATCTTCAACATTGTATTTTCTTCGGTAGAAAATGCTTTTGTCTTATGGAAGAACAATTTGAAATGGTGTTTTGCTTCCCATGGATATTTGAAATTCTTCATGACAGATGGGAAGAAAGAGCTTTTCCTTCTAGATACAAGGTTATGGCAAGCAACCAGCATCATATCATAGCAACATCAGAATATCCGAAAGGGAGAACATTAAAAGCAAGTTTTTAGTTGTTGAGGTCATAATGAATTTGATGGGTTCTATAATGGACCCTATTGATTCGATTTACTTGCAAATGGTTGTTAATATTGTTTTATAGTTTATTGCAGTTGTTGTGTTGTCATTATGGCAGGTGTGCTCTTAAACCTGAAATTATAACCAATTTCTTGTTCATAAAGTTTATACCACTCCAAGTAATAGATGGCACGTACTTTTGTTCTTCTTATGTATGTTCATTTCTTTTTCTGTTATTTCTTGTACATCTCAACTGCTGCAATACAGTTTGAATTTTAAATGGTTTGGGTGGCCTTATTTGTATTTTTTTGGTGGAATTTTTCACATTCCCAAAAAAAATGCTCGTTCTTGACTCTTGACTTTTGGCTTATTTCACATTACACGGCAAAGGATGCAATACTTCTGCCAACTCCAGTTCATTCTTTATGTATGTTTTTTGGTAAATATTAGTCCTATAATTTGACTTGTTCATGTTATTTGATTTTCCAATATTTAGTATTATACTATGTCACCAGTACAATTTCTAACCTAATAGCAAATGCATTACTAGCGGGCAGATGTTACTTGGCCACAACTATGATGAATTGAACCTGACACAGCCTGAGTTCAATATATGGGATGGATCGTACTACATCGTTTTGGATCTGGGTTTGGGCTTAGCTTGAGAATCCTAAGCCTGACCTTATGTTGGGCTAGGTTAGGTTTTGGGGATCCCAACCAATTTGAGCTCAATCTAATGTGTACTTCTATGATTATATATTTATGTGCATTCTGTAATCAGTTACAAGTTCTGAAATGCAGTAATTGGATTTAATTATGAAGATATTATTACAGTGTTACTCCGAAACACTTTGAAATCCTGTTTTGAGTCTCATCCTTGTATGATTCTCCAAGGATCCCCCACCATACACTTTGTTGGAGATATTTCCTAATTTATAATTTATTAGGGTTTTCCTTTTCCTAGTTTATTAAGGTTTTCCTTTTCCTAATTTATTCTTATTGTACTTTTATTATTTGACTATATATACGGGGGCTCTACACTTAGTTTGTATCCCTTTTTCACTCACAATTATTCCAAGTTGGTATCAGAGCCATAGCCTAACCGTAACCCTAACCCTAACCCTAACCCTAACCTTCTCCGTCATCCTCACCGGCAATCAGCAGCCCTCATCACCAATCACCACCAAAATCAGCGGTAACCAGCGACAGCCATAAACCAGAACCGGCGACAGCCACAAACCAGAACCTGCAAAGGAACCACCGACCCAATAAACCACAAACCACCCAAAATCCCAACTAGCAAACCATCAAACCGACATATACCCAAAACTCCATACCTCCACCGACAGCAACAAACCCAGCAGCACCGAACACCCAGCAGAACCAAAACACCCAAACCACCGACTGCACCCCTCGACTGCACCCTAACACAAATCACCCCACCGACTGCCCAGCAGCACCGAACACCCAGCAGAACCGAAACACCCAAACCACCGACTGCACCCCTCGACTGCACCCCAACACTCACCCCACCGACTGCCCAGGCCACATCGACATACCAACGCTAAGAACAACACCTGCAAAACCAACAAAACCAAAGCCAACACCGACATACTCACCTGCAAACCTGCCCAGCGAACCAAGGAGACAAATACCCACATGCTCAAGTCATATTAAAACATCCAGCCCACTGTTTTTTGTCACTGCTTCGTATTTGTCTTCGTGCTCCTGATTATTTGGGGCAGTAGGATTTTTTAAAGAGGAGTCGAATCCTCTTATTTGTTGATCTGCTCGTGATGCAGTAGATCATTTATTTATACTGGATTTCTGGGCACCGTGACCTGATTATTGGGGAGCTTTCTGGACCTTCTTTCTTTGTCGCTACTGTTCGACTGGAGGTATATTGTTCTCCCTTATTTTATCCCTCTATTTATTTTAGAGTTGTTTTTCTGTCACGGGTACCCTAGTATTATTGTTGATATGACTACTACTGAGGGACTTGAGACTTCTACTGTTGACACCTCTACCGTTGAGACCTCTATTGGTACTTCTACTTTTATGTTTGACCAGTATACAGTACCTACTGGCACAGTTGCATTACCAGCACTGCCGAACATGATCTCTCAGAAAGTTACGACACAGTTGTTGAATGGCCGTAACTTCGCTGAGTGGTCTCGCTCATTCCAGCTTTTCCTAGGCCGTGTAGGGAAGCTTGGTTGGCTGACGGGATCTCATCCAAAGCCAGCTGATGCCGACCCTGGATATTCTGCGTGGTTATCTGAGAACTGCGCTATTCTTGGATGGTTATTTGGCTCGATGGAGCCATCTGTTTGCAAGATTCATCAGTTTCATAGCTCTGTTCCGAAGCTATGGAGCGCATTATCAGAGATGTATTCTCAGTCAGGACGGGGAGTTCGTGTTTATGAGCTTTCTCAAGAGCTCTCATATGCTCGGCAGGGAGATATGACAGTTCAGGATTATTATGGGTATTTGACCCAGCGTTGGCTTGAGTTTGAGACTCTACGTCCTCTTGCTGCTATTCCGAGGATAGAGCCCGAGGGAGCAGCATTCTTGCATACTCGAGAGCAGGAGGATAGGATTCACAAGTTCCTTATGGGACTTCGTGATGAGTTTGAGGGATCTCATTCACAGATCTTGTCGATGATGAGGGTTCCGTCTCTTTATGAGGTGTATGCGATGATTGAGCAGCATGAGCGCCGCCTCCGTGTTGCATCACTTCCAGTTACGGCCTTGACTCCTCCAGCTGACCAGATGACTCTTGCAGCTACTGCCGGGTCTCGTTCAGGATCCTCAGCCAGAGGTGGACAGCGCTCGGACCAGCGCCGTCAGGGCCAGATCAGCGCAGACAGGGGGATTCTCGTCAGTGCGATTATTGTGGCCGACCAGGACATCTCAGAGCTGCTTGTTGGAAGCTCCATCCGGAGCTTAAGCCGCCTCCTCGCGGTCGTACTGCTGCTATTGCTGAGATACCACCACCTACTTCCGCTGCTCCTGCTGCTACTCTTACTATTCCTCCTTAGCAGAGTGATGTGGATGCTATCACTTTCCGATTGGATATACTTATGTCCGCCCTAACCCCTCAGGGTCCGACTTCTGCTACTGCCACCACTACAGGTATACCTCGTGCCTTTCATGCTCGCGCCAGTCTGTCTCCTCTTTGGATGCTGGACTCGGGTGCGAATGGTCATATGACAGGTGAGGCCTATCACTTCACCACTTTTGACGAGCAGTTACATACACAGGTTCAGCTAGCAGATGTGACACATGCCCCTATTGTTAGTAGAGGTACAGTCCGCCTCCTAGATGGCTTTACATTACATTCAGTTTTTCATGCGCCAAAGTTGGCCATGAATCTATTATCTGTACATCAGTTAGCCAAAGATTTTCACTGTGCAGTTGTATTCTTATCTAATTCGTGTTATTTGCAGGACCTGAGTACCAGGAGGATTATTATCAGGGGACATGAGAGAGATGGATTGTATTATCTAGGCGATCCACCTCCAGTTTCACCAGTTCCTTCACCTCCATCACCTGCACCTGATTTGTCTTTATCTGTTCCTAGCTTGCATGCTAGTATTTTACCTAGTACTTGTCGTTATGATTTTTCGTCACAAACTGTTCAGTTGTGGCATGACCGTTTTGGATATACAAATTTAAATATTTATGTATGTTGTTTCCTGCTTTGAGTAAGGCTTGTGTTGATGGTAAACTTGATTGTGTTATATGTTCCCCATCGAAACATGTTAGGACCAGTTATATTCCTCGCATGCACCAGTCACCAAAGCCATTTGACCTAATACACTCTGATATTTGGGGACCCTCTCCAGTTACTGCTCTGTCAGGTGCTCGATACTATGTGACATTTATAGATGACCATACCCGTTGTACCTGGGTCTACCTTTTGCATAGGAAGTCTGATGTACTCCCAATCATCACTCAGTTTCTCCAGATGATTAAGACACAATTCAATGTCATTGTTCGTGCTCTTCGTTCGGATAATGCCAAAGAATATGTGTCTGATGCCTTAGTGTCTCACCTTTCTTCCCAGGGTATCCTTCAGCAACTCACTTGTCCATATACTCCTGAGCAAAATAGAGTTGCTGAAAGGAAAAATAGGAGTCTGATAGGGATGGTACGTTGTATGCTTAGAGGTATGGGGGTACCAAAATCTTATTGGCATTTTGCTGTTTTGACTTCTACCTTTCTATGCAATCGTACACCGAGTCGTGTTCTTCAGCATAGGGCTCCTTTACAGGTCCTATTCCCTGAACGGACACTTTTTTCGGTCCCCCCTCGTGTTTTTGGCTGCACATGTTTTGTTCAGGATCGGTCTCCTACTCGCCATAAGCTTGATGATAAAGCGATTCGTTGTGTCTTTGTGGGCTATTGTCATCAGTCTAAGGGGTATCGGTGCTATGATCCTATTAGGTGTCGTATGTATCATAGTCTAGATGTTACTTTTCTTGAACATATTTCTTATTTTTCTTCTAGTCCTGTGTCTTCCCCTCCAGGTGATGATACTCCCTTTGATTTTCCATTACCACAGGAGCCAGATCCATTGGTCACTATCACTACAGAGTCATCAGTCTCTCCTCTTCCAAAGCCATTCATCCCTGTTAGTCCAGAGTCACCAGTCCCTCTTCCTTTGCAGGTTTATGTTCGTCGCCCTCGCTCTCATCCCCCTGCTGATGTCCCCTTTACCTCAGGCGATGCAGGTAATACTTCTCAGTTCGTTGAGCATATTGATGCACCTGTTGTTAGTACTGATGAGATTGCAGGTACTGAGCCAGTTACTGTACCTGATGAGACATTATCAGTGGAGGATGATGATTTAGTGCGTCGTTATCTGCAGCGTGATCGTCGTCCAGTTGTTCGTTATGGTTGGACCGCCAGGGTTTTATATCCGATCTCTGCTTATGTTTCTTATGGTGATCTGTCTCCTACATTCCGAGCTTATAGCATGGCCTTATCAGATACGCCGGTTCCTCGCTCTGTTTCAGAGGCTATGCGGGAGCCCCAGTGGGTTCTTGCCGTGCAGACGGAGATAGACGCTCTTCAGCGTAATCATACATGGGATCTTGTCTCTTTACCTTCAGGGGTGAAGACTGTTGGTTGTCGTTGGGTTTACACCCTGAAGTTTCTGGCGGATGGTACTATTGATCGTCACAAGGCTAGGCTTGTGGCGAAGGGCTTTACTCAGGTACCAGGTCGTGATTTTGGTGCTACCTTTGCCCCCGTGGCAAAATTGACTACTGTTCGATTGATTATTTCTCTGGCTGCGGAGTACTCTTGGCCTCTTCATCAGTTGGATGTGAAGAATGCTTTTCTTCACGGTGATCTAGACGAGATTATTTATATGGATGCACCACCGGGATTTCGTGGTGAGGGGGAGTATGCTGGAAAGGTATGTCGACTGCGTAAGTCTCTTTATGGACTGAAACAGTCACCACGAGCCTGGTTCTCTCGCTTTGGTGGTGTAGTTGTACGTTTAGGGTTCACCAGATGTCATTCTGATCATACCTGCTTCATTCGACGGAATACTTCTGGACAGTGTGTCATCCTGTTGGTATATGTTGATGATATTATTATTACTGGAGATGATGTTTCTGGGACTGCGCAAGTCAAGGTAGACCTTGGGAAGGCCTTCGATGCGAAGGACCTTGGATTTCTACGATACTTTCTTGGGATTGAGGTTGCCCGTAGTAGCAGGGGTATTGTTCTTTCTCAGAGAAAGTATGTCCTGGATCTTCTCTCAGACACTGGGATGCTGGGGTGCAAACCGGCATCATCACCTATGATTCCAAACCTGAAGCTTACTGCTGAAGGTGAGGAGTTGAGAGATCCGACTGTTTATCAGAGGTTGGTAGGTAGACTTATCTATCTAGCCAACACTAGGCCAGACATTTCATTTGCTGTCAGCCGAGTTAGTCAGTTCATGCACAGGCCGTGTCAGCCTCATCTTGATGCAGTTTATCATATTCTTCGGTATCTCAAGTCTTGTCCTGGACTTGGGTTGTTCTATGCATTAAGATCTCAGACTGGTTCTCTAGCCTGTTATTCAGATTCAGATTATGGGGGAGCGTGTGACGGTCGATCTACTACAGGCATCTGTGCTTTTCGAGGGACTCATCTTATCTCTTGGAAGAGGAAGAAGCAGGCGGTTGTCTCCCACTCTTCAGCAGAGGCAGAGTATCGGACACTGCCACTTGGCACGTATGAGATTATCTGGTTACGATCGATTCTTGGCGAGTTGGGATTTCCAGTGACTTCTCCATCCACATTATATTGTGATAATCGATCTGCTATTCAGCTCGCTTCTGACTCTGTACTACACGAGAGGACGAAGCATATAGAGATTGATGTTCACTTTCTTCGGGAGAAGGTTAGCTGTGGTATTGTCACTCCATTGTTTGTGGGGACTAGTGATCAGGTTGCGGATGTTTTCACAAAACCTGTCACTCTATCCATTCTTCAGGACTCAGTTGTCAAGCTTGGCTTAGTTGATATTTTTGCGCCTAGCTTGAGGGGGAGTGTTGGAGATATTTCCTAATTTATAATTTATTAGGGTTTTCCTTTTCCTAGTTTATTAGGGTTTTCCTTTTCCTAATTTATTCTTATTGTACTTTTATTATTTGACTATATATACGGGGGCTCTACACTTAGTTTGTATCCCTTTTTCACTCACAATTATTCCAAGTCACTTCATTAGGGGTGTTTTCTTCTGTAACTTTATATACATTTTCTGCAATTGACCGACCAAAGTTGCTTAAAGCTGCCAAACTTGATTGCCTCCTTGAAAGCATCTAATATACACACACTTGATCCGAGTGCTACTTGAATGATATGCACGACCAGTTCTAACTTCTCACCCTACATAACTGAACCTTGGACTGCTAACATGTGTGGGTTAGGCTTTCACTGGCCGTTTGACTCTTTTAACTGATCTTACATTGGCCTTCAAGGAGACCAAGTTCCTTGAAGGGAGCAACAAATGGTCGTCAAAGAGAGTGATGGTGTCAATGAAGATGAACATAGCAAATTGCATCTCTTTACTAGCTATCTCCACACTATGAGGAACGTCTCAATCAGATTAATTACTGTGAGCTGTCCTTTTGAAGTTCTTTTGTGGTTCTTCCTCCTGTTTGACTTCATATTACAGAAGTTATGCTGAAATCTGTTGTTAGTAGCTTGAAAATTTATAATGTTTGTATTATGTAAATCAAATAATATGGACGTTTTGGTGTAGGATTGTGTGCCCTGGTGAAGGTATTCCTCCTGAACTGGTTCAAGACATGTTTCATAGCAGTCGATGGGTTTCTCAGGAAGGCTTAGGGTTGAGTATGTGCAGGAAAATTTTAAAGCTTATGAAAGGTGAAGTCCAATATATCAGAGAGTCAGAAAGATGCTATTTCTTAATTATCATTGAGCTTCCCATGCCTCGGAGAGGCTAAAAGAATGAAGGCTCGGTCATCGGCCCTAAACACACTAGGTGAGATCTTTCTCAAGATTGAAGCTGAGACATCACTTCCAGAACTACTCCAGCGGATGCTTTGTATATAACCCAGAACATGGCCTGTTAAGGCCTCCCGAGTCAGCTGATTTTTCCTGCAATTTGTGTGGATGGTACATGCCATGCTGCTTACTGTAACTGTTCGAGATGCCAACATATTACCATATAAGGAAGTTAGTAATCGCTAGTCCAAGAATCAATGTAAGCTCAAACTGTCTGATCTGGATTAATATGTTGTACTTACCATGACCAAGAGGGGTCTTCCTTGGGCTAAAGCTCTCATGATTGTCTGAAATTGCAATTGCATTGGGTTGTTTGTATAATCTGTTCAAGCCCCAAAGATAGATGTGGAATAACTACTGCATTCGAGATACTCCTCCTGGATTGCTCTTTTTTTTTTTTTGGTTGCATAATAAAGTTATTGTCTTGCTCTAGTTGTTGATGCTTTTGCAACATGAATTATGCTTACAATTTGTATAAGCTTCTCTATCTGTTTGGAATGCCTCGTCGTCTAACTGCAGAGTTTGTAGTTACTAATAAAATTTGTACCTTTCGCTTCTCTTTGTCGCCGATCAGTTCGTTTAAGCAATGTGTAGATTGGATTGGCCAATAAATCCATCTTTGTCCAAGAGGGTTCTTGATCATCTTCCCTTGTGTACGTGAAATAGCTTATGGTGTTGTATGCATTGTCCAAAGAATCAGGTTGAGTCTAGTTGTATCAAAGTCGGTCACTTTGGTGATCAGGTGACTGGAAACCATATGCTTTAACAGCTTTACATTGTGTGGAATGGAATAATATTCTAGATATGCCTATTCCCAGCTCCACTCATCTCATCTACACACACACACATGTATATAACACATAAAATATTTCTTTGGTATCGCAATAAAGGTTACTTTTTTTTTTTTTAATTCAAATATTTTGGTCAAGTTACATCTAAATTAGGTTAGTTTACAACAAAAAAAAAAAAAAAAGAAAGAAAGAAAGAAGAAGAAGAAGAAATTTCGACAACTAGATTAAACCTACTACTTTCATTAAGAGTTAACTAACAGCGTGGTTCCTAAATTATTTCATATGTGTCAATTAAGTCCTTTAAATAATTTTTATGTTAATTTAGTTTCTCAACTATACAATCTGTCTTAATGTAGGTATTTTATCCAAATTTGCCGTTAATTTTGATAAAAAGTGTTACGTGCACATCACGTGAGTCAGATATTAGGAGTAGTTAAGACCATCATATGAGACTTTTTTTTCTAAAATTAATGGCAAATTGGACGGAAGGGTCATATTAAGACAAATTACATAATTCAGGGACTAAATTGACATAAAAAGATAGTTCAAGGATCATGTTGTAGTTAACTCTTTCAGTTTATCAAGGAAAACAGAAGAGGAAAAAAGGGGGGGGAGGGGGGGGCTTATTAAATATAGACAACTGTGGGGTGTTGGGAAAAATAATAATTTATTTATTGGGTGTATTACAAGTCAGTCCAGTACATCAATGACCAGTTGAAAATTAAGTCATCCAATTTTAAAGTTATCCTATACAATATTAAATCCTATATTCATAAAGCTTATTCTCTTATAAATTATTTTGTAAACTTTAGAGTGGGAAATGGACAAAAGTAATTTAGCAAATGAAAGGAGGAGCCATGGAAGGATTAGGGAGTGGGTGGGCATGAAGTTTGAGAAAAAAATTAACATATGAATGTTGTCAATCCAAAGGGTCCCTTGAAATTGACTTTGTACATAATGTATTGAAAGCATGAATAAAATATTATAGGAGATTAAGGTAATTAATGAGCCTACATATAAACAAAAAATAAGGGTTTTTTCATATTTTTTACCTTTAAAAATTTTAAGATTTTCACTTTGTATTCTCAAAGATTAAAATTTTTATATTCTACCATCAATATATCAAAAGTATTGCAATATGACCCTTTTGTTAATTTCCGTTATTTTTTCTGTCAATAGTCAACCCATTGACATTGACGAAAAAACTAAGGAAAAACTAACAAAAATAGTTACATTACAATATTTTTGATACATTGAAGGTGAAATATGAGAAATTTAATCTTTGACGGTATAAAATACAATTCGCCTAAAAAATAAAAATATATTATCAAAAAGTATATATGAAAAATAAGTATTTTTATGTGAAAAATATATATGAGTATTTAAAACCTTATTGAATATACACTCAAATATAATAGATTTTCATAAAGAACACATCATGTTTTTCAAAAACTAGAAAATTTGTGAAACTTGAGTATGATAAATAACCAGATAAAATTTATTGAACTACCCATTTTATCCATCATTTTCTTGGGGTATTATTACACACAACTTTAGCAACTACTATTATAGGGGAGAGGACCGATAAAGTTCAAACTCGCGAACTAACAGTTCAACGGTGGGCTGCGGAGCTATTAGGCCACACCACTGATCTTCAACTATGCGTTCTCTAGATTCACAAATATTATATAAACTTATCATATGTATAATTACTTTCAAATTATGCAAATAAAGTGAATTAAGATATCTTTTATGAGTTTGGAATTTAAATTTTATTAGCTATTGAAGTGGTAATATAGAATTATCATAATGAGTTATTATAGCTTGTGATATGGCTACTCATTTTTTTTTTTTTATTAATAAACACAATTAACATATAAATATAATTACTCATCCAGCATCAATGCAGATCACTGCTCTTTTGAGTGGTGGCTTCTCATTACCATCATTTGTAAGCAACTAATGCGAATGAAATATTAAATCCCATGATGAAAAGCTCTTGTGTTAGTTTATTCAGAAGCTTAAAAGAAAAGGCAATGGTACATACTAGAGAATAAAAAGGAAAAGGATAAAATAGTAATTTTAATCAAGGGCCTATCTCACTCTGCACCATACTTCTATTTTTAATTTATACCCTCAAATATTAAAAATCTTAATTTGTATACTTAAATATTAAAAGTTTCAATTTGTACACTCAATATTATGAACTAATAGCAATATAGACCTGACTAAAACTGTTATTCAGTTTTTTGTCATAAATTGAAGCACTTGAGGTGCAAGTGCGAGGATGAGGTATGTCATTCTCTGTAGATATTCGTCTGTGATCAATTTGACACCCTTTTATGTATCGAAAATAAAATTTTATTAACAAGATAGAAGTTAATCATACCATGTGCAACTCACATAAAACGTCAATAATATGTGAATTTACACATAAGTCCATGCCCAAAACATTTAGTAACTCACTTGCTTTAATTTATTATGAAAAACTGAACGACAGTTGGACAAAAGTTCATATTATTACTAATTTATAACATTGATGATATAAATTAAATTTTTTAATATTTAAGAGTATACATTGAAAATCAAAACATCTTTTGAGGTAGAAAGTGTGATTAGTCTTTAATCGATTACAAATGCAGGAATGTAAAGGATTAGAACGTGGAGAGGACAAAAATTTTAGGCCTTTTAATGGAAAAAGAAGTGACGAGTGGTTAAAATTGGCTACCCACGCGCTATAGTATAGCGTGTGGGCAAGTACGGAGTCAGAGGTGTAACTTATAAAACTATCAAACCATGATTGGCTATTATGACGCGTTCAATTCACTCGCTACTTTTCGGAGGGGGTTTAGATTTGGCGGTCATTAACTATATAATAACTGGTTGAAATGGTTAGATTCAGATCATCATGAGGTAGGGAGGACAGAGAGAAGGATGCAACCAAAAACCAGTACCGCCCCCAAGGCAGAGAGAGAAAGAGTCACAAACATTGTTACCGAGGAGAGAGAGAGAGAGAGAGAGAGAGAGAGACAAGTTGACAACTTGAGGTTTAGAGTTTAGAGAGAGCAAAACAAAGGGTTTTCTCTTTTTAGTAGGGACTACATTTCAGTTATGGCTCCATTATAATCATCCTCATCTTCGACCCGTATAGGTATAGTTGAACAAGGAGAAAGAGAGAGAGAGAGAGAGGGAAATCAATGGAGAACGCGACACCATCACCAACACCACCAGCTGAGGAGCTTCTAAAGAAGATCCAAGAGCTCGAAGCTGGTCATGCTCACTTGAAACAAGAGATGTCGAAGCTGATGATTTCAAGTGATCACAAATCGGACTCACCAAACCGCCAAAGGTCTCACTCTATATCGCCAAAGCGGTCCGCTATGGCACCGAGGTTGAGAGGCGGTGGCGCTGGTGGGTTTGAAGGTAGAGCTCCGGCGGCATGGAAAAAGGGTTCGGCTTCTTTCCGCCAATCGTCGCCGTTGCGGAGGGAAAGTCGGAGTCATCAGGATTACAGTGGCGGCTGTAGCGGTGGCGAAAGCGGTGGTCCGGCGTCGGTGAAGTTTACTGATAGGCAGTATTTGAACATATTGCAGTCAATGGGTCAGTCTGTGCATATATTTGATCTCACAGGTCACATAATTTACTGGTGAGTCAAATAGAATTGAATTACTTCCTCTTGTTGGCTAATTGTTACTTTTTGAGCTTTGTTATTTGATTCATTATCTTGTTGGGTTTAATTATTTCTTTGAGTGCTTTCTTATTTGATTCATTATCTGTTGGGTTTACTAGCAATTTAGGTCCTTCTATGGAGTGAAATTAACGGTTTATTGTGAGATTAACTTCATAAACAAACATCAGAGCCTTAGAAACTTGTAGCTGCATATTGAATAAGCATTTGATGGTCTGTTCTTGATAGTCTTGTCAAAGATTTTAATCTTAGTCATGGAAGTTTCAACTTTATCCTATTGGGATGTTGATTATGCAGGAATCGAACTGCTGAACACCTCTATGGTTACTCTGCTGCTGAAGCTCTTGGGCAGAATGCCATTGATCTGCTAACAGATGCCCAATACTTTGCTATGGCTAATAATATAGTGCATCGTGTGACAATGGGGGAGAGCTGGACAGGACAGTTCCCTATCAAGAATAAGAGAGGGGATAGGTTCCTAGTGGTTGCTACCAATACCCCATTCTACGATGACGATGGCACTTTGGTTGGGATTATATGTGTATCAAGTGATTCTCAGCCATTCCGAGAAATGAAGTCCACATTGTCCGGTACAAATCACTCGGAAGCAGATTCAAGCTTTAGTCGGACTAGAAGCATTGCTTCATCTAAACTTGGGCTTGATCCTCAGCAACCTCTACAAGTTGCAATTGCTTCAAAGATAACAAATTTGGTTAGTGTCCGAATTTATGTGTTTCTATATACCTATTAGTGTAGTGTATAATAACTGCCATTAGCAACAATACAGGCTTCCAAGGTGAGCAACAAGGTAAAGTCAAAAATGAGGACTACAGAGAACAGCATGGATCATGAAGGTGGAAGTGTCGATAGTCATCTTTCAGATCATGGTTTGTCAGATGCAGCTCTGTCGGACCATAGGGAGGATGCAGCTTCAAGTGGAGCAAGCACACCCAGAGGCGACATATCACCATCTCCATTTGGGGTATTTTCTCACAGTGGCCATGAGGAGCACTCCCCAGTAAAATCCTTAAGAGATTCTGGTGATGAGAGTGAAGCAAAACCTGGAATCTCCAGGATAATTTCCTCTAAGGCAGAGGCATGGATGGGGAAGAAAGGCATATCATGGCCATGGAAAGGGAATGAGCGGGAAGGATCAGAGTTGAAAACCACTCGCTTTGTCTGGCCCTGGTTGCATAATGATCAAGAGAGTGAAACCGTTCAACAGAAAAGTTTCAATGCTGCTTCAAAACCTGAAAGTCAAGTCGGTGAAACTAACCGGACACCTAATAATGAAGCTTCAGGATCCTGGTCTTCGTCATTCAATGTTAACAGCACGAGCAGTGCAAGTAGCTGTGGCAGTGCGAGCAGTAGTGCTGTTAATAAAGTGGACATGGATACTGATTGTTTGGATTATGAAATTTTGTGGGAAGACTTGACAATTGGAGAACAGATTGGGCAAGGTATCGTATTTTAGATTGACAGGCTGCTAGTGTCGAGTATTGATTTTCTGTTTTTAGAAGCCCCCCCACCCAAGGGGCGGCCTTCTTCTTCTATTACAAGCAAAACATGCGAGGATTGGTAGAGGCATTATTAAATGTCTGATCCTTATAGAGGCTCATATTGTTTGCATTAATTGGTAGAGGATTGGTTCACATTCTGAAGTTTTTAAAAGGTTTTGTAGATATGAGTAGAACCCCCATGCCATGCAATGATCCATTAGCCGCCACTTTTTGTGTTTACATATGTTTCTTTGATAATGTTTTATCTAGCGTTCTTTACCTAACGTCTGTGTCACTTTTTTTTGGGTGATTGTGTATCCGTTTGACATGTTTTTTTCCCCAAATATGTTTCTGCAGGCTCCTGTGGAACTGTATATCATGCTCTGTGGTATGGATCAGTACGTTCCTTTGCTCTTCCTTCTATTTTGTGTCACAAAAATATTATGAATGCAGTTTCATCGAGTACAAACGAAATCATATGGGATGAGAACTCACGGTGTCAAATCTGCTCATCCAATCTTGGGCTTCTATCTGTAGATTGTGTCTGACCCAAACAAAAAAAAACAATCTATAGATTGTGCACAACATGCACTAAATTTGGTTTGCCTTATTAGGGCCTTTTGTCTTATGGGTCATATTTTTTCAGTATCAAGCCAAATCTGGACTATGCATTTTGGTGCTATGCATGATATAAATAAACAGTTTCTCAAATCATCTGGAACCTGGATCATGTATTCAACATATGAGGAGGCATCACTTTCTTATTATGAGGAATGAGACAATGCTGATGTAGCATCTTTTGTCCCTTTTAGCAGTCGTTCTAATCACATTCAAGAAGGAAAGCTCTACTGCAAAGTGTGTGGATTGCATGTTTGAATTGTTATTGAATGGCGTCCACTTTGTGCAGGATGTTGCTGTAAAGGTATTCTCCAAGCAAGAATATTCGGACGATGTGATACTTTCCTTCAGACAAGAGGTGTGTAGTCTTATTCATCACTGGGTTGTTCTGATGAACCTAGTTAGTCAGTTATCTAATTTACATCTTTACTTGTCCTCAAAGCCAAAAAAAGGATCTTCTATAGGGGGAAGTCCTGAAATTCATCCTCAGTGTACCCTCCTAGGATGTATACCCAAAGCTGATTGAGATCAATTTTTTTTGAAATGATTGTCATCAGAGTTACTTAGGTGGAAGGGCATCTGCTGATGCTAGAGTTTATCTTTGTTTTTTGAAGGTATCTCTTATGAAAAGACTTCGGCATCCAAATGTTCTGCTCTTTATGGGTGCAGTAACTTCACCTCAGCGTCTCTGCATTGTCACAGAGTTCCTTCCCCGGTTCATTCTCTACTTCCTTCCTGAAAAATTTATTTATTGTCAAGCAATATGACATGTTCTTTGTGTCGTTCTTCTTGTAATTCCTCATTATTTGTCTGTTATATTTTGGTTGGATAAGAACTCTTGCAGAAAATGACATCTTTTATCTCTATGTTTTGTTATTATTATTTTTCGATGCAGTGGAAGTCTGTTCCGGTTACTACAGAGGAATACCTCCAGATTCGATTGGAGACGGCGGGTTCATATGGCCTTAGATATAGTAAGTTGTGCAAAGTTCAGTTTTCATGTAAGATATATAATTTTGCTGACCGTTACCACTGATTAGTGGACATGATTGGTAAAGGTGCACCACATGTTTGTCTACATTGGTTTTTGCATGATTTTGTCTAATTGTGGTGCTCATAAGCTTTTCAACGTTTCATGCTTTTGGAGACATTGACTTTTTGGGTAATCTATCTAATGGTTATTAATCAGGCATCATCGCATTGTTAACACTCTACAGGTACGAGGCATGAATTACCTTCATCATTGCAACCCACCCATCATTCATCGTGATTTGAAATCTTCAAATCTTCTTGTTGATAAGAATTGGACCGTAAAGGTTTGTGTTCGTTCTTCATATAATGACTTGCCAGTTCATGCTTGGTTTTACTTTTCAACCTCTTTGCTTTGAAATTTATGTCTTCCAATATGACGTAACAATTGACAATCCAACAGGTTGGTGACTTTGGCTTATCGCGTATCAAACATGAAACATATCTGACAACAAAGACGGGGAAAGGAACGGTACTTCAACTGGTGTTGATGACGTTTTATTTTTGGCTAGATCAGTCTGATGTTTCTTTATTTTCTCTGGATGAAGTTCAGGTTCTTAGTTGGCTTAAGTTTTTTACCTTTTTCTTGTTTTGTAGCCTCAATGGATGGCTCCAGAGGTTCTTCGTAATGAACGCTCAGATGAGAAGTATGTCTAAATCCATGAGGCTTTGATCTTTTTTGTTAGAGGGGTACACAAAGACAGAGATGAACCTCTAAAATTTTAACATGCCTTCTTTTTGTTTGGTTAAATATAGGTCTGACATATACAGCTTCGGGGTGGTATTATGGGAACTTGCCACTGAGAAGATCCCTTGGGATAATCTCAACTCAATGCAGGTATTGTTCACTTTGAAAAATGGGTCAACTACACAAACAACCCTTTGAGGCTTTAGCATATCAACTTCATGCCATCTCAGAAACTTTGAAGAACTTGTTGATGTTTCGGGCCTGTCAACCACAGTTTATTGATGGCCAGTTTTTTTTGCTGAACTCGACCGCCACTTGACTATTAAAACTGTCACCACTTTTTTTGTTTGGCGAAGTACCCCCTGAATCTCCCTTTTGTCACAAGCCCCCTCTCATGGTTCAAAGTAGCAGCTAATACTAATCCGACTTAGTCAAGTTGGCTATCCGATTTGATATTGTTTCATATTTTGTGTAAACCACGAGTCTTCCAAGTCATCATCACAAATCGACTGATTTTGTTCGTGATGTTGTGATATAACCTGAATCTCTTGTCGTGTTCACTTCTTCTATGTAGTATTTTGTGCTTATTATCCGATACTGTTCCACAACATTGCGACCAGTGCGATTCAGGGTCTTCAGAGTTGATATCTGATGCTGCGACCTTGAACCATGCTCTCACCATCGGCAAAACAAAACCTCAAACCCCTTGGAACCACCCCCTCCCACTCCCCACCAAATCCCACCTCTCAACCTAAGTTCTATGTCTTTCTCTCTTGATATTTGTGTTTATTTGTACAAACTTGGATTTTGCTCATGTATTTGGTTTTGGAGGTGGTGGAAAAGGTGACAACAGGGATTTGTGATTGTAGGTAGGATTGTTTTTTTTTTTTAGGGTGGGGAGGGGTTGTTTTGAAAGGATGGGGGTGACAGATTGTTTGGGATTATAAAGAGAGTTTGTATTCTACGTCGAATGATTAGAATCACGTAAGGTTGGTTTATATGTTTGGAGGGCCTCTCCACTCATTCTTAATTGGTTTTGTGTTGAATGTTCTAACCTGGTATCAAAGTTGGGTTTTGAGTGAATAATGGGTAAAGTCTTTTGCCCATTTGCATTTCCCAGTGTGCAAATTTGTTTGTTATCCCAGTGTAATAGGCTGACTGGTTTCATGCTATTAGTGGATTCTATATGATTATACGGCAGTTTTTCCATCGTCTTTGTCTTTCTTATTTTTAACAAACAGTTGCACATTGTATCTCTGGCATGCATAACCAACAATTTGTTTAGGATACTTGCAGGTGATTGGAGCTGTGGGGTTCATGAACCAACGGCTAGAGATCCCAAAAGACGTGGATCCACAGTGGGCTTCTATAATTGAGAGCTGCTGGCACAGGTTTGTATATTTCGTATGCTTATTATCCAATCTGACTTGGTCTTCCAAAAAAAAAAAAAAATTCTTCCCAGTTTTAGCGATTTTGCCATGCTCTAGAAAATTACTTTCATGAAATGGTATGGGCTCGATCTCTAATTAGGAGTTGTTTACTTCATGTTACATGGGTATTGCCTGGATATTATATTTGTAGCTGAAAACAGCCTGATAGGGTTTCTCGAACCATCCTACATTGAGGGTGCATGCATGGATACAAACCTGCAGTTAATGCAGCTTTGATTTTCGATCACCTCTCCAACAAAAGCATTTCAGACACTTGTCACATATTACTCCATTCTTCCAACCGCAAAAAAAAAAAAAAGACAGTAATTGTGCTCTACCAAAAAAATGACAGTAAAACGATAAGAAACTTGATACCAAGTAGTTGGAATGAGGAACTTCCATGGAATGAATTGTACAATTAGTGTCCTGTACCAAATTTAGCTCAGATTATATGCTTTGCTTATGGCCTGAGTTTTTGAAACTTCGTTTTAGATATTTGGAGTCTATTCTTAAGAATGTTTGCCATTTTTTTGGGATGATAGCTGAAAGTAGGTTGGGATATTGTAGGTGGACACTGGGTTGTGTGAGCACCAAAAGTTGTCATTGTGTATTTTAGTATCCCGGTTTTTATTTACTTTTACTGATCTTAGAAACAATCTTCAATTATAAGTGAAATTTATTTGGAACTTCACAACTTTGTGAAATCCAGCGAGCCACAGTGCCGCCCAACATTTCAAGAGCTGTTGGAAAAGCTCAAGGATCTGCAGAGACAGTATGCCATTCGATTTCAGGCAGCCCGTTCCCCTGCTGGAGATAACAGCCAAAAGGAGTTGTAGATACAAAATGTGCCTTTTCTCTTCAGCTTTGCTCGAGTTTTTGTGAGAAGAACGCTGCATCTGTGCACCTGCTGCTGGTTACTACAAGTAGCCACGAAGTGCTTGCTCTCGCAGAGCTAGAAATTCAAAAGAAGACTGCACCAAGTGTTGTTTCTTATCAACATCATGAGATCTCATCCGGGATGCTTTGTTATTGAATTCATGTCTTGCACGGGCCATCGATCTGTGTGATCATACTCATGTCATTCGGATGATATGTGATTCGTATGTGATCTACGAGTGTTACGAGCACCCAAAACTATTTGTACAGGAAACACCCACGATTTTTGTATTCGAGGTATTGAAACCATTGATTTACTGTACTCACTATGTTGTTATTAGAACAAGGTTGACTTGCTTGGGCTCCTGAGCCGTGGTGGATTATGACTGAAGGTTGACATCTGAAATCTATTGTATAAACAGAAAAACAGTTTGTGTTCCAGAGTTGCTTCATGGTTGACCGTCCACTTGGTGAAAGAGTAAGACTACTTTTTATCTACTATTCTCCATTAAGTGGACCTTGGTAAGCAGAAACAATATCCTTGAAGTTAGATTGCATATTCAAGTACGATCACTAGGTTCATGGGGAATTGATATTTAGCAAGTTCCAGGAACATTTCCTTGCGATTTATGACCTCTTGTATGTGACTCTGTAAGACATAATTCAGAACCCCTTTAAGCTGATCTGAGTTGCCAAACGATGTTACTACCCTAGAGAGAGATAAATGACAGGTAACCTCGACCCCAACTCGTCTGTCTTTGCCTCATTTGAAGAACCCACAGCAGTGCGTGACAAGGAATCCTCCTCCTGTAATCAAAACCAGGATCTGAGCTATACACTTCACCCTTCACCCTACCCACACTCGGTAAACATAAAATGATACCATCCCTCTCTAATACACAATTGCCGTTATGGAGATAACAGTCTGCATTATGACAGGGAAGCATAGGTACATATGAGGCATCTGAAGTAGAGATCACTAGGCAAATATAAGAAAAGTGATGGTGTTATTTCACGTGAATGAGCAGTGAGTTCGAGGGCAACTGCAAGGAACAGTTCTGAGCTACAAGGCTCGTGAATTGGTAGGCGAATGCTCTAGTTATCAGAGGTGTGATGTGTGTAATACAGTGGAAATATAGTGGTTCACCAGCGGATGAGCTCGGCTAGTCTACTCTACAATGGAGACTCTTGCTCCTAAGGTGTATATTCATTCAAGAGGTGTTTACAGATTGCTCTTTGATGCCATTTGAGTTTTTTTCTTTGTTGGAGCAATGTATAGTACTTATAATGTCATTCCTAATTTTAAGAGATCTCTACCGAGATTTTTGCCCTTAATCCATGGAATCTCCCTTAATTCTGGGAGAGGATTTTTGTCAATCGAGTGTTTTACGCCTGGGATGCTGCTTAACTATTGTTTCGGAGGTGTCAGTTGTCATCCAGCTACTTCCTTATCATTTCGACTATTATTTCGCTTGGGAGGAGCTTGAGTTCTGGTCCTCTGAGCTCTGCAGGTCTTATCTGATTTCCTGACCAGAGCTCAACTCCTGAGCTCACACCGTCAAATTTCTTTTTGGGTATCATCAAAAAGTAACTAAAATACCCACCATGCACTAGGTGTTCTCTTCAGATGTTCAAATCCAGGACTTTTTTTTTCAAATTGCATGAGTAAATCAAGAAAGAAGTTCATTCGATTTGATTGCAGGAAGCGCACAGATAAAAAGAAATGTATTGAAAGATGAAAATTTTCTTCCGATAACATCTGGCACGGAAGCAATTTGTTCCAAGCAAGCAAAGAAAGTGCAAAAACTGAAGTAATTAGCTACTTGGCTTTTCGAACGTTAACATATCTTCACAAAAACTAAGCTCGCGGGATTTGAAGTGGAGGCTCGCTACAATTCAGGAATTCTCAACTAGATTGATCCAAAGGCTTTCTACCGGAGCAAGTGTCGAATGGCAGCAACGGCATCGCCTTTGTGCTCACGTAATGTTCTTTCAGCCACCTTCTTGTCTAACTGTGGAAGGAAAAGTATATTAGCCTTTGGAAAGAAATTAATTGAAACAGATGGAGCATAAATATATAAGAGGAATCTGACCTCTAGTTCATTTGCGATTATATCAATATCAGCCGCATTAATCTTAACAGCGGCTAATTCTTTCTCCCTGTGATGGATTGAAATGGATTTACAAGCAATAAATGTGGTCTAACAAATGTATAAATAACCAAAAGATTAACATATGCCATTGGTGAAAACTTCAGACTCTAGACCTATTACCAATTCGAGTAAGCAGTGGATATGCGTCCTAATGATGCCTAGAAGTGGTGAACAGTTCATATAAGAAGAAGTCTATTCTTAAGATTGGCAGAATAGTAAACTCATTGGGAGAATAAAAAATAAAAATTGGTACAGCAATAAAGCCCAAGACTACAGTAAACTGGGGGGAATTTTACATAAGGCAGGGCGAAAAAAGGAATTTTGACATAATACAACAAAAAAACTAAAAAAAAAAAAAGGAAAAGAGTATTTATTTTAAAGATAGTCAATGATCGACCTGCTTTAGCTTTCTTGAAATTGAGGGGAAATCTTTCAAAGGAAATGGGGAAAGCATTCAAAGACAGACAGCAGTCATCTAACTTAACTAAAGGTTATGAGTCAAAGAAAAATACCAAGTTCACCAACAAACACCACTACCATGTCATATAAGTGGCAGTTAATAAGATTACTTTGCAACATTTGCAAGTGATGATGAAAGTTTGCAAGTGATAATATTCTTGTCCACCCATGATGTAAACTTTCTTATTTAATGAAAGTTTTTGGTTTCTATCAAAAAATAAATAAATTTGCAAGTGATAATGGCATCACCTGGATCAAAACTACTACACCAAACATTACCACAACAATTGCCAGACTTGGACATCATCTGCTTGTGATATCAATATAAATTGTGGTTCAAGTGGCATTCAGATGCTAAATCTCATAGGTTATGACAAAAGTGCTCCTACACAAAGTAGTTATGCCCCACATGATGATAAAAAATCAAAACGTAAATTCAAAAAGCCTAATATTGTTCTCAACAAATCATCACCCATTGACTAAGGCGCTTCACCTTTTTTATACTTTTAAAATATCATTTATTTTACTCTCATTGATTATTTCCATTATCAGTAATGTTATTTTTTTTTGAAACTACTTTTTCTAAATAGAGAATATGTCTACGGGAAAATACGAAGATGGCCGGCCTGACAACCTAAAAAGAGACAAACATAGATAAATTAAATGAATCTCAAAAAAGAAATTACAATAATTTTTTTACAAGCAATTAACTAAAATATAGCACTCACTCTAGGTAACTAATATACTAATATTCAAACATAAAAAAAAGCCTCACTAAGAGTTGTCGACTTCAGCCAAAAATTACATCGAACCATAACTGATTACTATCTATGACATGTCACTTCATTATTTCATGTATTTCTCCATACCAGTATCAACCTAATCCCATTTGCACAATAGTGAATCCTCCCAGTAACATCACAGCACTACACATGTTTCGCCATATGGATAACAAATATTATTTAGTCTTAAGCCCAGTGTTATTTAAGGCGTAAAGCGAGCCGAAGCGACCAAGGCTCCTAACGCCTAGGCGAGAAGCGAGAAGCGAAGCGACACGCTTTACCGAAGCGAAGCGAACAGTTAAAAAAATATATATATTTTAGTTTAATTAATTCTAAACATCTAAGTTATAATTTTATATATACTAAATATTTAAATGCAAGTAAAACCATAAACAATTAAATTAAAACAAACACTAATAATATCTCAAATCTTAATAACATTCATAACTTAAACATTTAAATTCAAAGAAACACTAATAATATCCCAAAATCAGCACTATCAGCAAAAAATCAGCACAACAGCATTTAGCATTCAGCAAAATCAGCATTTAGAAGCAGCAGCATTAAAAAAATTTACAGAAGCAGTATTATCAGCATTATCAGCAAAATCAGCATTAAAGAAGCAGAAACATTAAATCATCAGAATCATCAGCATTTACAGAAGCAGAAAAAAAAAATTTACAGCACTATCAGATATCAGACATCAGCAGAAACAGGAAAAAAAAAAAAAACAGAAGCAGCAGAAACAGAAAACAGGAGAGAAGAAGAAAAAAAAAATTACAGCAGCAGTAGACCATCAGCAGAATCAGGAAAAAAGAAAAAAACAGAAGCAGCAGAAACAGAAAACAAAAGAGAGAAGAAGAAAAAAAAAACAGAAACAGGAAAAAAAAATTACAGAAGCAGTAGACGATCAGCAAAATCAGGCAAAAAAAAAAAAAAAGGAACCAGAACAGCAGCACCATTACAGAGAACCAGAACAGCAGAAAAAAAAAAAAAAACCGGAAGCACCATTACAGAGAACCAGAACAGCAGAATCAGGAAAAAATAATAGCAGCAACAGAGGAGCAGCAGAGAAGAAGAAGAAGAGCAGAATCAGGGAAAAAAAAAAAAGAACCAGAGAAGAAAAAGAAAAAGAGGACCAGGAGGACCAGCAGAAAAGAAGAAGAGAAGGGAAAAGAAAAAGAGGAGAGTCAGGAGACAAACCTGTCACCAACGAGGAAGGAGCAATCGATCGGAAGGAGCAGCAGCAGCAGGAGAGGAGGAGCAGCAACAGACGAGCAGTCGATCGTGATCGTGATCGTGAGGAAGGAGTACCAGTCGATCACGAGGAAGGCAGTCTGATCTAAGCAAAATTAGGGCTGGGTTTTATATTTATGGGATAAGGGGGTAATTGGGTGTATGTGCATCTTATAATTTTTTTTTCAATTGCCCAAATCCAACGGTTCACAATAAAAATAAAATAATCCAACAGTCCATAATAAAAATAAAACACAAGCTCGCTTCGCTTAACTAAGGCGCTCGCTTTTCTCGCTTTTTCCTCGCTTCAGGCACATTCGCTTCGCCTGGGGTGTTCAAGGCGACAACACCTCGCTTCGCCTCGCTTCTCGCCTAAGCGAGTGCCTAGGCGAGCTTTTAATAACACTGCTTAAGCCAATTTCTAATCTACTTCAAACTGACGTAAATCAAGTAACTCTTCTACTCTATGTTTGTCCGATCGCATTGGACGGTTAGCCATTCATTTGAGACGATAGGAGCAAGGCTGAGCGTTATATGGCGGCTAAGGCAATCAATTAATCTCTTTCTGAAATAGATCTCCTGCTGCTGCTCGCGAGTTGCTGTAAGTTTCAATGGTCACTTATGATATAACCAAACCACGCTAATTCATAGTTCCGAGCTGGAAGCCTGAGTAAGAGTAGCAATAGCTGATCTTAACCATCTCACCATTCTTTGGTTCACAAGTCATTTAAATGCTGAATGTTATAGGTCGTAACAAAAATGATCCTACACAAAGTACCCATGTCCCCAAGGATGATAAACAATCAAAATGTCAATTCAGAAAACCTAATATTACTCTCTACCAATCATATGCCCTAATCACACCACTATTTATCAACTCCACTGGTGGCGCTATTCACAATCCACCATCGACTGAGGCGCTTCACGTTTTTTATACTTCTACAATTTCAGTTTATTTTACTCTCATTGACCATTTCCATTATCAATAATGTTGTCTTCTTTGTTACTACTTTTTTTAAATAGAGAATACGTCTACTGGAAAATTTGAACATGGACCTGACAAACTAAAAATAGATAAATTGATCCAATCTCACAAAAGATATTTCAATAATTTTTTTACAAGCAATTAACAAAATATAAGAAACACTCTATGTAACTAATATACTAATATTCAAATATAACAAAAGCCTTACTTAGAGTTGTTGTCTTCAGCCAAAAATTACATAGAGCCAGCCCTGATTACTATCCACAACATGTCACTTCATTATTTCATGTTAGTATCAATCTAATCCCGGTCACACAATATTGAATCCTCCGAGTAACATTACAGCACTACAGAGCATAGTTTTAAAACCCGGCTTGGACCCATTTCAACTGTTGGGTCACATATTGGTAATATAATAAAAAAAATAAAAAATTATTATAAATTATAATAAATAGGCTAAAAAATCACAATAATTATGAAAATAGCATGCTATTAGATAAACAACCACCCCAAAATCATCAAACATGTATCCAATGTATTCAATTTCCGATACAACTAGTAAAGTTAAGTAGAGAAAAATAGCTCTATTTTACAGAGGTTTCTCTATACTAGGATAACAAATATTATTCAGTCTGAACTCTGAAGCCAATTTCTAATCTACTTGAAACCGAGGTAAACCAATTAACTCTTCTAAACGACTGTCCCACCGCAATAAACGGCCAGCCATTGATCACGTAATCGTATGAAAATCGATTCTTGAATATCAGACTCTTGTATTTATTTGGGAAAAATACAGACCTCATTCTCATGGCTTGGATATCGGCTTCCTTTGATGCAGAAATTGACGCCATTGCCTACGGAACACCACTTTCAATTACTCTGTAAATAAAGCAACACATAGCAAATATATATATTCACTTACCTCTTGAACACGGGTTGAATCGAGCTGACGATCTTCGACATGGTCAGTGAGCTTGTCGAGAGCTTTGCTCTGTTGCTGCAAGTCTTTCGAGTCCTCTACTCTCTCTATTCCTTCGTCACCTCCGTCCATTGCTGCTCTGCTCTGTTCTGCTCCGCGTTGCGTGTTGTCTCAAATCAAAAAGCCCTAGATTTTGTTCTTGGATTTGATAAATGGGCTGGATTTATAAAGTGGTTGGTGTTGAAATGGGAATGGGCCTGGGTGTTAGCCTAATTGGGCCTTGTACTTCACAATGGAAACCAATCAATTGGGCATCTATGCTTCACAGATAGCTAGAGGGTTATTAATGGGTCGTGCCTTATTGTGTTTTTAGATGGGTAATTAGGAAGAAAAATACTAGGGGTTTTTGGAAGTCGGTACACCTAATTAGAGTTATTTGGCAAAAAGTACACATTAAAAAACATCTTGGAAAAAAGTACACTACATGGATACAAAGACCTAAATACCCCCTTCAGGGTCATTTAATTCAAAATTTTTTATCTTTAATGCACTTTGATTCATGTGTATTAACAATTCAAAATCTCTTATCTTTAATGCACCTTGATTCATGTGTATTTGTTAATACACACACACACACACAGATATATATATATATAAATTCGTATATTATATATATACACATATATATAATTTATATATATAAAAATTCGTATATTATATATATATATATATATGTATATATACGTATATAAATTCGTATATATATATATGAGAACTTTAATATTCTATATTTGTATATCCTCCCTTGATTCATGCGAATTTTTTTTGGAACTTTAATATTCTATATTTGTATGTCCTCCCTCGATTCATGCGAATTTTTTTTGGAAAGTGATTTTGTTTTCAAATTACATTTAATATACCTTTATTCATGCGTTTTTTTTTTTTTGGAAAGTGGTTTTATTTTCAAATTAATTTAATATCCGAAATAGTGTAATAGTGTAACAATAACAGTGTAACAACAAAAGTGTAACAGTGTAACAACAAAAGTGTAACAATGTAACAATAACAGTGTAACAAATTATATACACTAAATATTGTACTATTACATTTTTTTAAACATATATTTTCACATAATTTCATTCAAAACAGTCCATCTCCGTTTATAATTTATTACCACATGCACAAAGTGTAACAATAAAAGTGTAATAGTGTAACAATAACTGTTACACTGTTATTGTACACTGTTACACTTTTATTTTTACACTATTATACTATTTCGGATATTAAATTAATTTAAAAATAAAATCACTTTCAAAAAAAAAAACGCATGAATAAAGGTGTATTAAATATAATTTGAAAACAAAATCACTTTCCAAAAAAAATTCGCATGAATCAAGGGAGGACATACAAATATAGAATATTAAAGTTCCAAAAAAAATTCACAAGAATCAAGGGAGGATATACAAAAATAGAATATTAAAGTTCTTATATATATCTCTGTGTGTGTATATATATACGAATTTATATATGTATATATATGTATATGTGTGTACGAATATATATATATACACGAATTTATATATATATATATATATATATATGTGTGTATATATATTTATATACGAATTTAAATGTGTATATATATTTATATACGAATTTATATATATATATATATATATATATATATATATATATATATATATATATATATATATATATTCGTGTGTGTATATGTGTATATATATTTATATACGAATTTATGTATGTATATATACATATATATATATATATATATAAATTATATATATGTGTATATATATATATATATATAAATTTGTGTGTGTATATATATATATATATTCGAATTTATGTACGTATATATATATATATATATATAAACATTTGTTTGTATATATATATATACTTGTTTGAATTTGTATATATATTCAAACAAGTAGATACATGAATTTAATGCACCACTTTCCCATAAAACTATATTTAATGCACCACTTTCCAAAGAAAATACACATGGATCAATGGAGGACAAAAATGTCACAAAAAAATCATTAAAATTCAAATAATGTACTTAGAGACAAATAAGTATCAAAATTAAAGACTTAATTACCCAACATTTTTTTTCTGTGTACTTTTTTACAATTAAGTATAATTTGGTGTACCCCCTTCCAATTTCTCCAAAATACTATGTATCTTAAATTTATAACCTAAATTTGCATCCCAAATGAAAGGGGATAATTTGATGAGTGGGTCCCATCAACTTTTTTAAATGGGACTCACTGATCCAATAGTTCTCTTTCATTTGAGATGCAAATTTGGGTTGCAGATTTGGGTTACATAGCATTACTCAATTTGGAAACTGGTACAAAAATTTAAACTTATTTGAGCTAAACTATATTAAGGAAACTTATTTGACCCCAAGTGCATTTTTTTGAAAAAAGACTAAAAGGGTAATTATTACTCCATTACTCTATCTCATTCTCTCTCTCCATTACTCTTTAACTCTCTCTTCCCTATTTTCTCTCTATCTATTTCTCTCTCTCTCTCTCTCTCATATTGATAATTTTTTTTTAAATTACCATTATACTAAATTTGATATATATGATTGGTGTAATGATTTCGCGATACTAAACAGTGCAACTATTTAGTTTATGTAAACAACTGAATGACAAATTGGGTTGGTGTTATAAATTTGTGTAATTTTTTGGTGTAACAGTTTGGTGTATTATAAGACAATTGTAACTGATTAGTGTAATTGTATTGTTGTAATGTTGATATAAATAGAGAGAGAGAAAATAGGGAGAGAGAGAAATGGTTATAAAAAATAGGGGAGAGATGAGAAAAGTAATGGGGAAAGAGAGAGAGAGAGAGATGAAGAGAAAATAGGGTAGAGATAGTGAGAGAATCTAATGAAATCTTTATATATTTGATTAGATATATAACTACCAATCAAGAATGCATAATTTAAGGGAGAGTATTTATGTAAAACAGTTTTGATTTCATTTGAATTTTGTACCTAAACACAATATGTTTTATTAAAATTGAATTTAATAGAGTAAATAACTTATTCATACACTTTTCCTCAAATAAGTCTAAAAAATTGTACCCACACCCAAAACCCCCTTTTTATATTGTGTAAATTATGTCATATAAAATAAAATTAATATATATTAATTTTAAAAATAATTATATATTGAATTAATGTTGTGTATTAGATATTTTAAAATATGTTGAATCCATGTCCCCTTTTCTCTCTTTCTCTAATCGATTTTTATTATTCGTTTGACCAAATTTGACAAATTAAATGGGGATATATCAATCAATTTACCAGTTAAAATCTCCTATATAAGCTCCTGTGCCATTTATGAAATCTCAGGGGTATTATTGTTATTTTGACAAATGTTAGAGGATGTTATAGAAATTGGTCCTAGAATTAATCATAAAACCATAGTTAGACACGTTCATTCCTTACAAAAGATGAACTTTGTAGCCATGCCAGCAGCCATTTCTTGGCCTTGAATTGATGAAATCTATATGGCAAAAATCAGAATGATACAAATTCATTTGACACTCAGTCGTAAACTATGTATTGGTTTGAACACAGCTAGAGGCATCCATTCCTTACAAAAGATTCACTTCAAAGCCATGCCGGCAGCCATTCCTTGCCATTGATGAAATCTATTGACAGGAAAGGGGCAGCTTCTTTGTCACTGAGTTGCCTCGACCATGGCGCTCGGTTGTTCGAAGCAGACCCTGGTCCATGGCATTTATACTCTGCTTGGTACAGGTTTCTGTTTCAATTCACACAAATTTCTAACATAAGAAAAATATTCAAAGCAAAACCATCAAAGATAAAAAAAAAAAGAAACCTATGACTTTCAGAACAATCTTGTAAAAAACCCATCAACTATGAAGTATTGCAAGAAAGTTTCAATCCATTTGAAGCTAGTTCACTACTGGGAGAAAGCTTTGTTTTTAATTCCCAAACTGGAGGCTTGAGTAAGGTGCCTGTGCCAGTTTTAAAGGTAGTGCCATGAGTTCGATGTGCAATCAGAAAATGTACGAGCAGTTAAGTCTCTTGTTAGATATAAGCTTTTGAGTTTTGATCCACTGGGGTGATTTTTAGACCAAGAATAAATTTCATTTGGAGAAGAAAATTCGAGTCTTTCTTACTCTGTATTGCCGGCATAGCTCCAGTTGGTCCACCCTTGAGGTACTATGGTATTGGACAAGTAAGTGTTTGCAAAAACCACCCTAGAATGGGCTCCTTTAGCTCTACCCAAGTGCACATCTCCAATACCATAAACCTTTCCTTTAATGAACACGAATCCACTGTTTTCGCTTGCATTATGCCTGTTATGAGCTGTGACAGATCCATGGATCTCAATCCTTTTGTCTCCAATCACAAAGAGCTCACAGTTCTGCATCCACATACCAAAAAGTCACTGATCAAATGATGTTAGACATTTCTTAGTTCATATAAGTACATCACCAGTTGCTTTAAATTCTTGGTAGATTTCGATTTTATACATTGATATTCAACAAGGGCATGTGGTGTAGCCAGATTTTCAATTTTGTAACAGAGGTGTGATCCACTGAAGCTGAAAGGTGTTCTTAACTGGATATTAAAATGAGCAGCACTCACATGAAAGATTGATTGGGCACGGCCAAATATGAAGTCAATAGAGCCCTGAATGTAGCAAGCATCATAGTAATGCCTGCCTTTGTAGTCAAAGAGAGTGTTATGGGTGCTGAAGAATGCACAATGGTAGAATGCAGCCTTGTCCGCACCCACAAGTGCTGCCACAGACTGGTTTTGTGAGGTATAAGCGATGCCAGTGGGAGCCTCATTCTTGAAAACAACAATAATAAGATCATTAACCATGATGATGACGATAAATCATATAGCATTAGGGAATATGTATCGAAAACATTATTTAGTAGGAAACAAACTGTTAAGTGAGATCAACTTCTTGAACTAAATTTCTTCATCAAAACGTCTTGCCACAATGATTAGGTACACAAACCACAGGTACAAATTTCACAAATGGAGTTCCAAATTTTATAACATAAGAAGCAAAACAGTTGCAAAGTCCACCTTAAATGAGTATAAAATTTGATGAAGTATTCTGGATTGGAACAATTTTTTCAGTGAATGGGTTGACACATGACAGATAGTGGATTAATTCAATGATGACAATATTAGGGGAATTTTCTTCAGGGTATTATCAACTACTGAAATAAATCCAGAGAGATAAAAGCATAAAGGATATGCAGGGACAGAAAGCAATGAACCTTGAAGCTTATACCGAAGGCAATGAAGTTCGGAGCTTCAACTTTGAAAGTGGCGGATTCATAATTGTCAACAGAGCTATGGGACCAGACAATGGCCGACTTCCCTTTTCCATTGCCTCTCAGGAATATATAGGGTTTGTTAGGAGGTATGTACACCTTTTCTCTGCCAAACACGATCCAAGATCAATTCATTAGATGAAACTCGGTAATAAGTTGCATAACCCTACTTTCTTCTAGTCCTTTAATTATGGACTTTTATCCGTGAAGAAATAAAGATAACTATATCATCTACGATATCCATTGCATGATACTCATTAACATGAAAACTAACTAAATTGCAACTCGAAGAAAATATTGACTGCTGAGTTTATGGATTTTCTTTTCTTGATATCAAATATATTTGCCAATATGTGACTTGTAATGAACTGCAAGCACGACATAATCGATCGTTCTTTTCCATATTAAGTGCACTCGGTGAAGTTACCAATTTAATTATTTCTTTCTTTATAGATGTTGATTACGTTAGAGCTACACGCAAGTGTCAACTTACCATGAATCTGTTGAGGTACAAAAAAGAATTTATTTCATCAAATACCGATGCCAAGACATTATTATTTGACCTTTGGATTTATGAATTTTATTGAAAATCTAGTGTCTAGACCAATAGGATCACATGCCCTGACATAAACCCATTAAAAAAGTCCTCTTTCTTGTCTAAACAAGGCCAAAATTCTCTCCATCAGTGCATTATGCTTTGATTTACATCCATGCATATGCCAAAACTCTTTCCACATATAAGGCTGCATTATGCCTTTGAGGCATATCATCAAACAGGTAGAAATAGAAAGGAACTTTCAGATAGTGCCCAGATGAACAACCCAAAAATACTTTTGGCGGGGGATGATACAAGGAGCTAGCATATTGTTGATCAGATCATGAATAAATATACATAATTTCAGAGAGATCACCTGTAAACCCCTTTCCTGAGATGGACGATAATCCAATCAGAATTCCCTTCAGGAACAGAATCAATAGCAGCTTGAACGGATTTGAAGTCCCCTTTTCCACCAACGTCAACCGTTATCGTGCGGTTAGTGCCAATCTTTTGTGTCAAGAGACGCGAGTCAATTACATTTTTTGCAGAGAAGCCATGATTATTAACAGCATCCAAGGGAGAGATGGAGGTAACAAAAATCAATGCTAAGGCAATATAAACTGGATGAATTGATAAATAAGAATGCAATGATGAACTTGAAGGCATTTTCGAGGTGGGTAAAACTAGCTTTGCTGAATCTGAATGGAGGATTGTAAGACACACAGTTTTGGCAGAGACATTTGAGAGATTTTTGTGGTTGAAATGTTTATCTTCATTTTTGGGATGTGATTGTTTTGAAAGGTAAATTCGAATGGTACTCATTTTTGGCGCGGGAAGCTTTTTCTATATTAGAGGTCCTCCAACAATTATTGTGTGGTTGATAAGTGGTGTTGCTTGTGGTTAGTGTTGGATCGTCGGTTTGAATCTCGTCATTTCTTCTTTGCAATAGTATCCGACAAGAAAAAAACGATATGTTGTATTGTTGTTGTTCCTACTGATACAGTTGTAACAGAATTTTAAATTGGAAGAGTGTATTGGTATTCTATTATTTTGGAGTCAATGTATAGGAGGATAGATTTGTCCAATGATACTAGATAGGGAATAATAGGGGCGTGTCAGAAATTTATTTAGAAGATCAAAATGTAATTAAAAAAAATTCACAGTTGATACAAAAAAATTTTTAAATTCAAACATGAAACAATATATTAAAATTCAACACTAAATTAGTATATAAAATAACAAAACAATTTATGATTGATCATGAAAGTTATAATTTTGAAAGGTCAAGTTACAACTCATAAGAGATAAGTTACAACTGATCAAGGAAAGCTCATGATCGATCATAGGTATCTGTGATCTATCATGGTTTCCCATAATAAGTTGTAATTTCTTTTTTCAAATGTATAATTTTACCAAAAAAAGTTATTAACTTTCGGTACGATACTAAATTTTTTTTTTCCGATACCGTAGACTTTCAAGTTGTGGGGAGTGTTGGCGTGGCTAATGACGAGCTCAGATCTAGACCAGGCCTGAGCCCAGTCTATGGTTAAACCCAAATCATCAAAATGAAAGACAGGCACAGTTCATGGCCTCAATCCAATCCAAAACCCAAGAATCCAGAAAAAGTCAACGCATGTGAGAGAACAATCATCGAGATAATCATTACTCCAAGATAGGGCCTATTCCCAATTGTAGCTATCATTCCCGATAAATTAGTAGTTTGACCTCACCACCATAGCTAGGGTTCTGTGCCTATAAATTATAAATCCCCTACATAGGGGCAGAAAATACACATTTCACATTGAGCGTACTCTTGTTATCTCTCTATCTCTCTTTTACTGCCTTGTACTCTCTTATTAATAGAGTTTTTCGACTACCGTTGTCACCTTCAGTGGTTGTGTAGAGATATGAAAAATGAGGATAAATTTTTTGTTTTGTCGGTAGGACACTATTCATGCACTATTTGCTGGTAGGACACTACATATGCATCATTTAGGCATAAGTCTTGTTTAGGAGCATAATTTGAGTATGTCATAGAAGATAAACATACTTAGAATGTTAAAATACACCTACTGTGTGAATTTGAGCCTAAACGGAAACAGTTTCAAAAATTAGACCAAAAAGGGTATCCTAGGTGGCCCGGGTGGAACCAGCCAAACCCGGCCACAGGCGGAAATTTATTTTTTTTGAAAATTTTCATTTAAAATAATTTTAAAAACTTTGGTTAAAGCAAAATATCGAATTGAGGCGTTTCAGGACGAGTTGTAGTATGACGGGGTCCCGAATTCATTAAGGGCAAAAGGGTCATTTTATACATTTGCCCCTCCACTATAAATATAGCCCCCTTAGTGTAAAAATATCATTATTTGGTCTGGAGAAAGAGTAGATCACGTTCATGGAGAGAAAGTGAAGAAAAATCCTAGGTTCTCCAAGCTTCAAGTCACCAAAACACACTCCTAAGCCAAGATTCTTGCAAGACTTCATTCTAGGAAGTTGTTCCTCTCAACAAGGACTATATTTTCACCAATCAGTTCGGCTGCACAATGAACACAACTCCCTTGGTTTGAGAAAAACCATTTTAGGTATGATATTTTGCTAAGTTATGAATAGATTTAAGTTTCCTTACCTTTCTATGTGTTGATTGAATGATTTAGGTGTTTACTTGATGTTAGAAAATCACTTAGGTGGTAGTTGCTTTGAAAACTTGGAGTTATTAGTTTATGTATTTTTGTATTCTTTGAGTTTCTTGACAATTTGTTACTATGATAAAAGTGTGTCTTGCATATGTGTTGAATTATTATATTCTAACTTATATTCATGTAGACAAGGTGTTGTGAATTTGAAGTTATGTTTTACTTTATGAATGAGACATATTTTAAGTTATACGCCATGTATTGATGAAATGTTCCATATAATTTACATTGAAAAAAATCAAGGCATCTTGACATACATGAATCCTTGGAAACATGGCGTGAGTTGAACACTTGGTGCTATGCATTATGAGGGTGTAGATCCTGTGGTGAAAAATCTAAAATCTGACCAATGACAGTACTCACGGGCTGATGGGGGCGGACCGTGAAGCGAGACATAGGTGACATAGAGTTACATGTGTGTGTCATGCATTGACATTGCATAACATTGAGGGATTACGTGGTTGTAGCTTTTAAAATGTACACTTGCACATGTCACGTCTTAAATTTGTTCATAGCATTAACATTTTGTCATACCAACAGTTGAGCTGACCTATTCGTGGGATATCATATTACAGATGAGACTCCTAGTACTTGAGATTTGAGAAAGTCTTAAAGGAAGGAGATGTAATGGACTTGAATGGACATTTGACCCTTGGGTCATATTTTGTATGTATGAGCATAAGCCCAAATGACTTGTATTTCAGTTTGGAAAAATAGTGGATTATAGGCCTTGTGTCATTTTAAAGTGTAAGAGTATAAACTCAATTGATATATATGATATTTTTATTTAATGAGTATCATATGTGTATATTGAGACAACTAGATGTGTATGTTGATAATAAATGATGTATGTTTAATTTACATGGATTGTGACCACCGAGTGAGGGTGAGTTGTGATATACTTATACATATAAAGTTTTGTGAATATTAGGTGAGAAAAAGACTTGAAAAACAAAGGAGGTTATGTTGAAATTTTATGAAAAAATTAAAAGACTTGTTAAGTGTGTAAAACACATTTTAAATAGGTGGGAATAATGTCAAAATTGGGGGGAGGGGGGGGAGGGGGTTTAGAAACCTTGAAGAAATAGGCTAAAAATGAAAGAAAAATAACTTGAAAAATTTTGGGGCAAAAATGGAAAAACAGAGATTTTTTTTGCAGAAAACAAAGAAATTTGCTTGTAGCCATGAACAGTAATTCTGCAAGAAATCAAAAAATTAGCTCTCAGTCGCTACAGTAAAATAGTGCAGAAGCCAACCCAGGCCGCAGCCAACCACCCAGCCCAGCCTGCTACTGCCTTGCCCATGCGTGCTGCGCAGTTGCTGCTTTGGCCATGTCATGACATTTCATGACCTGCATTTCAAGGCCATTTAAATATATGTTTGACCATAATTTTTTGAGCCCATTTTAGGCCATTACATCAAGCCATGTTGGGTATTTTCTTGGGACACTTTTTAGTAATGTTTCAAGGCCATGTTTGACCACTTACTAGGATCATTTTAGGCAGGATATTTGACCTACTCTTGACCCATGTCTTAGGACATTTGGAGCCCATTTGGACCATTATCCAAGGGCTTATTTAGAGATATTGAGTGGACTATTTTGGAAGTCATTTTTGAACATGACTTAAACCATTTTAAATATTAATTGGGAGAGATGCTTGAGCAACGTTAGGAGACCATTTTGGTTGAGTTAAATTAACAAGTCTTCAATTTTAATTTTGGGAAAACGTGGAAAATGAAAGAAAAATCAAGTTATCCAACCTATTGACCTTTCATTTACTTTTCTTCTTTCTTTTCACTTACTCCCCGGGTTTGTGGAAATTCGGGGCGTGACAGGTTAGGTCACCCATACACAACTACTTAATCTTTGTTGAGCTTTTTCCCAAACTCAGTATATTTTAAACTTATTTCTCAAATCCAGTCTTTTTTTAAAAATGTCATTTGAAATGACGTTTTCATGGGTTAAAACGTCATTTTAAATGACGTTTTTAAACTGAATTTTTTTTTATTAAAAACGTCATTCAAAATGACCTTTTTAAAATCGTCATTTTTAATGACGTTTTTTAAAATAAATTTTTAAACAGTAACTAACAGACATTAAAAAAAAAAATGGGGGCAGAAAATGTCATTTACAATAATGTTTTTCGCGTCTTATAGTCAGCCCCCAAATTTTCCAAATCACAATACCCTAATATGTCTAAACTAAACCCATCGCGCATAATACCCATCCTCTCCACTCCACACCTCCGACGAAGATCAGTTCGGTTTAGGCTGTTACCGTCGACGAAGACCACTCCGGCGCAGGAGTCTACCTCCGACGAAAACACTCTGCCGACGAAGAACCACTCCTCCAATGAAAGATCTTAGGTGGGAGAAGGAGTTTGTAAAGCTGTGGAGTCTCTTTCTGTTTCTGTTCCTGTCCTTCGACGACTGCTCCTTTAGTTACTCTGGCGACCCACCGAATGTAGTGTGGTCTCTGTCTCTCTTTCTTCAGAAATTTATGGGCTGGAGGTTCATACTTCTTGATGTGTGCTGGAGGTTCAAATGTGTGCTGTTTGTTTGTTCATTTTATTCAACCTTGGGGTACTTTAAGAATGTTCAATAGATTAATGCGAATATGCTTCATTGTTTAGATGTACCGTTCGTGTATGTTTTGATATGCATTTTGTGAATTGAAAATTTGGAAATTATACCCTTTTGCTGGCGCATTATTTGTGATTTTCTCAATTTCAAGATGGGTATCGGTTTTGTTCTATTGGTTTGGTGAAAAGTTATGATTTTTGGCACTTTAATGTTAATGGGATTTTTGAGTTTTGCTGAATTTGTTAGGGTAGGTCTGGACTACAAACATTTTTGACTAATTTCCATGACATTTTCCATGATAGCTCATCGTTGTGACTGGGAATTACTCCCTCCGTTCCTAAATATCTGTCATTTTTTCCATTTTTGTTTATTCCATAATATCTGTCGTTTCATGATACCAAAGCATAATTAATATTTTTTCTTCCAAATTTACCCTTAACTCTTCAATGCATTAGATTAGGTGTAGGCTAAGTGCCTTTCATATTCCTTTCCTTCCCAATACGTATTGGATAAGGTTATTTTAGTCTTGTGCAATTATTTTTTACTCATATTAGAGCTATTTAATAGCTTCCTTAATCCCTGTGTAAAAACCTTAAACGACAGATATTTAGGAACGGAGGGAGTAATATAACTAGACAACATGATATGAATTTCTGCATTATGAAAGATTGCTAAGGTAATCATATTTCAGCACGTGTTTTTGGCTTGTGTAACAAGCACCTTATAGTGATATGCTAGAACCAACAGAAAATAAAGAAATTAAAAACACAGCAGACAGTGGTTCACGGTAGGACTATGGGCTAAAATTGGACCAAATAATTCTAGTCTTTAAATAACTGTAGGCACAATTAGGTGATTAGGAATATCCAACATGACTGACTTTTAATAAGGCACTGAGAAGCCAAGACAGAATTATTTTTATTAAATCATTTATAGCAATTAAATTGTTTTGCTTCTGTGGAAACCCAAGCTCATGTCATGATGTACGGGTAATCTGGTATCTCTCTAATCCATAACAATTGTTTACTTTGTAGATAAGTAGTCTACAACAACTTCTCATTTTCCTGTGTGTTTGGTAATTGTGATTATGAATTTCAACATTGAGCATGGTATGATATATCTTTTCTATTTAGTTTATCTTTTCTCATTGATTTTGGCTTACCTCAAAATCATTGAGTCTGCTGGCATCACTAGGTGGAAATGTGGAATAATTATTTATCAGTAGACTCAGAAACCTGTTGAGCTCTAAAACCCGATTAAACTGGTTGCAGTAATCAAATTTTGCCGTATTTATCCTTTCTTTATTGCTCTCTTCTCTCCTATTCTTCTCAGGCAACAAAGGAGCTGGTAGGACTCCATTGAATTGGGAAATCAGGTCTGGCATTGCCCTTGTTGGACCCTCATCCACCCCCAACTGTGTTGCAGGCTATCGTGCACCAAAAATGACTGACCCCTGCAGACTCTCACAAAAGGCTGATGTTTATAGTTTTGGGGTGTTGATCTTAGAGCTTCTTACAGGCAAGGCACCCACACACGCCCTCTTGAATGAAGAAGGTGTTGATCTGCCAAGATTGGTACAATCCATAGTACGAGAAGAGTGGACGTCGAAGGTTTTTGATCTCGAACTCCTTAGGGACCAGAATGCTGAGGAGGAAATGGTTCAGCTCTTTCAGGATCTGTGTGTGTCAAGGATGCCACAATTCAATTAAACAAGCCTTATCATCATCAATTTACTGTGCCCAGTTTTAGATTGTTAAACCTTGTGTTTATGTTGTTCTTTAATCTGGGGATCATTGTGTTTCATTAAAATTTAACTGTTCATTTTCTTTTTCTCAATCCCCATTGTAAGAGCCTTTTATGATTTCCTTTGGGGGGGCGAAAAACTGTTCAATTTGTCATTGTTGGCTTGTCATGGTTGCTGTAATTATCACTTCAGCTTTTACATTTGTTTTTGCTTTATGAAACAACTTTATGTTTTGAGAACTCCAGATTGTGATGCTTTTATGTAGGGCTGTTAATCAAACTGAGCTACTCGAGCTTGGCTTGAGTTCGGCTCGGGTTCGACTCGTTTTCTTAACGAGTCCGAACTTGAACAAGTTTTTAGGCTCGTTTATAAAACAAGCCCTACAAGTTCGGCTCAAACTCGACAGACTCGACTCGTTTATGTGCAAATACTCGGGCTCGGCTCGTTTTTGGCTCGTTCAGGCTCGGCTTGTTTCCTAAACGAGCCAAGCTTGAACAATTTTTGAAGCTCGATTAAGAAACAAGTTTTTCAAGCTCGGCTCGGACTCGTTCGACTAACAGTCCTACTTTTATGAGGTGGGAAGTGAAATTATAATATTGAGATTTTTTTAATCAATTTAGTAAAGTATGGGTTAAATACATACTTTTTGATATAAAAATGTGCTTTCAAAACACGCCTTTAAGTTTTTCTATTAAAAATCTGTTTTACAAATAAGTTTTTATATTGAAAAATATGAGTTTAAATTATACTTTTATGAAATTTATTTTCGATTAAAAAATAAGTTCAAAATTATTATGAAAAGGAAACTAAATTCTAAAATTGATTCAAATTTTTTTTTTTGTCTGGTGAATCATGATGTGAGGGTGGTGGTTAGATCTACATATTAAATCTATCTAGGTAAAGATGGCATGTCTTTATTATTCTCATAACTTTATGCAACCTCAAATTAAACTATTCACATCTCTTTCTTGGAAGTTGGTTGCTTTTTTGCTGGACTCACTACAAGTTGGTTGGAGACATAAAGGTGGCTATATGGTCATAGGAAAACGTCATTTACAATGACGTTTTCTACGCCCATTGTTTTAAAGTCTGTTAGTTCCCGTTTAAAAATTCATTTTAAAAAACATCATTAAAAATAACGATTTAACCCATGAAAACGTCATTTCAAATGACGTTTTTTAAAAAAGATTGAGTTTGAGAAATAAGTTTAAAACAAACTGAGTTTGAGAATAAAGATTTGGGGGAGACTGGGTTTGTGAAAAAAAACTCATATTTGTTTCTTGTTATTAATTGCTTTATTAATTTACTTTACACTATACACTCATATTGATTTGATTGTGCATAGAGAACTTTGTACATCATCAGCTAAAACTACAAATAATGCTCCATTTTTTTTCATGCTATTGACCCAACCAATCTAAAAACTTTTAATAAGGAGGGTTGCTACGACCGAAGTTAGCCTTTGTGATTTAGACATAGTAAGAATCTAGGCATTTGCCAATTTTTTGCCTTTCATGATGCATGTGAACCACATGATTTCCAGCTGTGAAATTATGGATACATTAATTGATGAAAGGGTACTGAGCGCTGACTATGGAAATTGCAGGATGTTCATTAAAAGAAGAACCAAGTAGGGATGTTAATGGTCATTGTCTAACATTCATACAAATTGACAAATGAAAAGGATTTCACCTTAGTGGTTGTTTCTTGTCTGAAAAAGAGCATGCAAGGACTATTAGATCCTATTCTAAACTGGGTAATGTAATTTGACCACCAATATGGCTTACAGATAAGGAAACTAATGTGTATTCAAGTCCCTCCGGGACCAGTGGGGTTGGGATCTCTGAGCCTCCTAGCTAAGGCTGAGTTGGGAACCAATAACCACAGAAAAAAGAATGGCTCAAATTGATTGCCATTCTCTTATAGAGCAGATATTGAAACACGAGAGAGAGAGAGGTTGAGCTGGTCCAATTCTCTATCCCAAAACTAGCCAGCATACAATGGTTATTTTCCCCAAATATGTGAGCAACTTCGATCTTTAAGCAGTAGTGCACATGCATTTTTCACTGTGATTGCCTTCGTAATGAGGTTGATCCATTTATAGCTTGGTTGGATATCTACTCCAAAACCACACATTTGTACATCCTTCTTTCCCTATTAATTACAGCACCTTCAGCAGGCCCCATTGCTCAGCAGCACTCTTCAGAATTGTTCATTTCACAACCAAGTAATTTATTGTCATTGTTAAATCTCCATAAAAGGCAGTTCAAGAGCACCAAGCTGTTGTTACAGCAGAGTTTGACAGGATGATAAATGCATGCAATCTTACCATTGCTTGTGTGGAGAATGTTTTCACAACTCACACCCTTGTAGTTTTTAGCTGTTGGTGATGGTGTGTACTAGGTCAAGCTAGTGATAGTCTTACAATTAGATTGTTGGAGAGATTCAAATGTACTCCAAGAGTCACAATTGCGATGAATTTAGCATTTATTTAATTTTCGTCTCCCATTATGTACCTTATTCATATGGTGAGGATATATATCACGGGTCTCTAAATGGTAATTGTATTGTAAAAAATCAGTTTAGTTAATATCTTAACCATCTACTATTCTAGCTTTGGATTATATAATAACAAAAAATCGAAAAAAATGAAAAGTCATGGGCTTTAGAGGAACATTTACTGTACAATCAAGAGGCTTATCACCTAGCTACTAACTGTTACCCCCCACCTAAAGCCAATTGATGGGTAGAGTGTCACCATCCCATTGTACTGGGGCTTGAGACTATGGCTTCATTGCTTCTGAAATTAGTGCTTTCGTGGGCTCATAACTATCTATGACATAGACTACGGTTGCATTAATGCATCTGCCTAGTACAATAATTATTAGGCTTACGTTTATTGTGGTGCATCCAACTTTACTAATGCAGTTTATTCACCATTGCCTTAATAAAAATTCAAAAAACAAAGCTTTATAATATTAACCACCATTGACACTATCGACAACACGTTATAAATAAACGGAATGAGTTTATTCTAGTGGTTATAGGGGTGCAACTTGAGTGAGTTGAGAGATCAACCCTAGGTGTATAATCTTCAACCCTAACTCTAACTCTAACCTTAACCCTACCTCAACTCAAGGTACTCAACCTGAGTACTGTCCAAGTTTAATTCGGGCGGACTCGGGTTGAATTCGGGTTACCTAATTCAGGCTGATTTCGGGTTAAAAATCGGGTTGAACTTGGGTTACTTAATTCAGGTTGTTTTTTTGAAGTGTAGATTTGATTTTTTTCAAGTGTAAAATCTGATTTTTTCAAGTGATTTGAGATGAAGGGCGAGACGTAATGAGAAGAGAGGGAGTGAGAGAGGGAGGAGTGACGAGTGACGAGTGATGAGTGAGAGTCTGAGACGACTCAGACGAGTGACGAATGAAAGAGGGAAGGTGAGAGAGGGAATAGTGACGAGTAAGAGAGGGATCTGAAAGTGATGGAGGCACATGGGTGAAAACTTGAAGTGAAGTGAAAATCTGGACTCGAAAGAGTGAAGATAAATATTAAACCTAATTAAATATATTTATATATTTATGTATATTCGGGTTCAATCCAACAACCCGAGGCCTCAACCCTAGGCTTGCCCAAATTCAATTCGGGTTGAAGTTTTTTTGTCCAGGCCCAACCCAATTATTAAAAAATCTAACCCAAACCCTATTTTTTTCAAGTTGAGCTCGGGTTGAATTCAGATTGGCATGCCCAAATTACACCCCTAAGTGGTTAAGAAGTTGTCTATTTCTAGACTTAACCAGGGATCGATTTTTGCCGGTCACGTAGAAATTTCCCTCTTATAAACAAGTTAGAACAATTGATGGAAATCAATAAAATAATGTTTATATATATATATTTTTGATAGGCAACACAAGGGAGAGAAAAAGGGAGAGAGACTCAAACCATTAACATGTGACTCCATTATAGAAGACTTTAACCATTCGAATAGGGCTTTAACCATTCCCAAAATTATGGGTTTTGTACGAATATAATTCTAGATAACTAATAGGTTGATTTGTAGAACTTACAAGCAAAAGGACATCTTAGCCCATTGATTATATGGTGTGGGCTTGGCTTGGCCCGACCCATTTTTCCAGTCCCGGCCCGTACCCTTGTTACAAGAACAAGTTTGGACCTATAAAACACACTTTAAACCTTCCTTGTTTATTGAAATCATTTTCATGTTTTTTCTAATTCTCATTGTGGATACATGGCCTATACTATGCGATTATTGTATACTCACATGGGTGGATTTTAAAAGAGTTAACCAGAACAAAGATTTCTCTAACAACATCCAAACAGGTCCTTGACTTGGCTTGCCTTAAGGCAGTGGGTACCCCGTACTTCTTTGCATTTAAATAGCCCATTGCACCACCACCACAAAGCCATGAATGCACTAAATTTCTCTTATGAACTGTTGGGTTCTATCTGATCAAAAAAAAAAGAAGTACTGTTGGGTAAACGTATGGATCTGACAACCGTAGTTGTACTGAGCATTTTGGCTATCTTCAGGCTAAAGGTTGAAGGAGGAGGTCTTTCTTACGATTATTATGAGCAATCCTGTCCTCAAGTTGAGAACATTGTTAGGGCAGGCCTCCAATCTCTCTCTCTCTCTGATCCCACCACACCAGCTTCTCTCTTGAGGCTCATGTTCCATGACTGCCAAGTTCAGGTTCTCTCTCTCTCTCTCTCTCATATGAAGTTCAAGGGTTGAGTATAATGAAGTGGAAGGGCAAGCATAAGCTCTTGCATTGAGCCCTGGGAACATAAGCTTGTGACCAGGTTCATGCTTATTTCCCTGGGTGATTCCTGTCACCAGTTGAATAACATTTTGCAAGCACTTTCTTTTTTGAGCAATTATATACAAATAGGTCTTATATGGCAAACAGAAATTAAGTATAGCTATATAAATTAGAGTATGATATCAAAAAATTATCTTCCGATATCATAACTCATTTACGTATAACCATTGTTTAAAGATTGTATATTATATATTTCACTGAGTGCTCTTGCACCGAATCTGAACGGGCTAAATGATTAATGGGATTTAAAAACATATAAATAGGGGAGATTGCCCCGGCTTTTTAGGTACACGAGGAAAAAGGCCTAACATCTTATCCGTCGAAGTATTGTTTTACTATGTTTATTATAAATGGTTATACTTACAATCAATTATTCACTATGGTACGGAAAAATGAATTTTTAGTACCCTAATCTTATCCTTATCCTATGTATAACATTAATTTGGATTTTGGATTCAAAGGGATGTGATGCTTCTATCCTTGTGGATTCGTATGATGGAAGATCACCATTGGAGACGAGTTCAAGTAAGAATTTGGGAATCCGAAAGAGGGAGACGATAAGCCTAATAAAATCAATGGTGGAAGTAGTTTGTCCACGGCTAGTTTCTTGTGCAGACATTCTCATATTGGCTGCTCGCGACGCTGTAGCAATGTCCGGAGGGCCACGAATAAAGGTTCCGCTAGGACGAAGGGACTCGTCGACACCACCTAGCAATAAACTTGCAGATGCTTTACTCCCTCCGGCAGACATAGGAGTTGATGGCACGCTTCGTTTATTCTTCAAGAAAGGGATGACGATTGAAGAATCAGTTGCCATTATGGGTATGTCATGAAATAAATTAATCTTGCATATGATATGATGATCCCAAATGAAAAAACTTTTCTTAATATGTTTCTATAGTTTTATGCTACCACAAATCCTTCATGGGCCGGCCCAATAGTATTAAAAAAAAAGCATGGGCTTTCGGCCCTAAATTTTTAGAAGGCTCCATAATTGTAGATATATAACTAGTTCACATAAAAAATTTAAATCCATGAAAATTTTAGGCCTTATAAAAAGGCCCCAAAAAATTTAAGCCCAATCAAAAAATTATAATTTCAATAATTTGGGCATACAATTCAATCATAATATTAGAAACTCAAAAATCAAAAATTTTTAAAAAAAATAAATAAAATCTCTCTCTCTCTCTCTTAAAAAATAAAAACAAAGTATCACATCCTATTCTCTCACTTAAAAAATTAAAAATATTTTTTAAAAAAAAAATAATATTAAAAATAAAAAAGCCTCATTAGTATTACCGCTTTAAGCCTCAATTTACCTAGAGCCGCCTTTCTTCATGGAGACGACTATGGTACCGAAATTATCGTCATTTTATCAATCTTGTAAAATATTTTTTACAATTTTTGAAAATTATTTATAACTTTTGAGGGTTATTTATAAATTTTGAGAGTCATTTACAATTGTTAGGGATCGTTATTTATAATTTTTGGAGCCCAAAAGTTGTAATTTTTTTTTTGTTACAAACAAACTTAAAAACTTGTATCTCATCTCACAAAATTTATAAAAGTATCAAAATTTCTTCTTTTTATCTATTCTTTTTTTTTTTTTGGGTACCGTAATCTTCTCCATATTTCATATATATACATATTTTTTACTCAAAACTATTAAATTGGCAATGAACTACAGTATTTTTTAAGACTCGTTATTAATCTAATGATTATAATTAGAGGTGACAATCTTAACCCATTACCCATTAATCCGTCAAATCCGTCCATAAATAAATGGGTTGGGTACCTATATTAATTAATATGGGTTCTAATGAGTTGGGTAATATGAATCATTTTAATTAAGTGGATTACAAATGGGTACCCATTGAGTTGAGTATTTATCTTTTTATTAAATAACACAAGTAATAAAATTAACTAAATATACTAATATACAAAAAAATACACACACTATTACACCAAAAAATGCATACATATACAATAATACACCAAAACATACACACACTAGTACACCAAAAACACACACACCAATACACCACCCACGACCCATGGGCCAACCCATAACTCGTTGGTCAACCCACGACCCATAACTCATGGGACGACCCATGGGTTGACCCACATGATGAACCATGACCCACGGGTCAACCCATAAGGTATATTCTTCCATAAGGTCATCACTTTTATCGTAAAACACGGCGACAACAATAGTACCTGAAATGAAAACATGAACTAAAAGGGTCTACAGTGATATTTAAAAAAACCAAATGGGGTATCTCTGTATTCAGGTATAATTACAAGAAGTGCCCCTACAATTTGCCCAAATTTGCAGGAGCCCACACAATAGGAGTGACACATTGTTTCAACATTTTGGATCGTCTCTACAGTTCAGAAGGTGGTAAAGGTGGAGCTGACATTGAACCAGGCTTTGCAATACTATTGAAATTAAGCTGTCCACTGGTGTCTTTTACATCTTACACTAGCTTTGTTCCAAATGACCCTACCACATTTATATTTGACAACCAGTACTATATCAATGCATTGGGAGGCCATGGAATACTGAGGGTTGATGCTGACCTGCCATCGGACCCTCGAACCGCCCCGGTTGTCAAACGTTTCGCTGCCGATCAGGACGCTTTCTTTCGGGCTTTCTCTAGTGCTTTTGTGAAGCTATCCTATTCAGGCGTTCTAACTGGTAAGCAAGGTATGATTAGAAAGCGTTGTAGTGTGATGAATTGAGGGGTATTTGATAATTGATAGTACCAAAAGCTATACGGCAAACCAAAGGCATTGGATGCTTCTATTATACACTGGTTTATATTGATGACTGAAAAGTATAAGCAGGTTCTTTCAAGGTCTTTTAAGTTTAATGAGCCCTCTCTCTCCCCCCCTTGAGATGGGGATGAGCTATGAAAATTATGAAGAAAATGACGTACCTAGTGCACGAGACTTCCGTCACTACGGAGTCTGAGGAAGGTTAGAGATATACAGTTTTATCCCTATAAACATAGAAGTTGCTTCTGCTATTCGAACCGTGACCTCCAGATCACAATTGAGTAACTTTACTGTTGTGCAAAGACCTGCCCTCTTGGAAATTATCAAGACCACTTCGTAAATTTTTGAAACCTTGATCAAGTCATTCACCCTAATACCTCCTAATTAACTCACAATTAACAACAGTTAACAATAAGAAATAGTTAGAAAGAGAGTAGTAAAAATTGATAATGTAAATGGAGCAAATCTGGAAATTTTGGAATCAGGGTTTGCGGCTGAATCTGGGATTCTGGGTAATTAGATTGGGCGGGTTGGTACTACCAGAAAGAAACACCTCCATCAGACTATTATGTGACCAACTTGTGACCCGCCCGGTTTATAGACTGGTTGTTGTAAATATGGATGTCAAAATATTACACGACTCGTTAACGCTATATGAACACAACATAAAATTAGAGGATTTTAGTCTTTTTTATGCTACCCGTTTTGTAAAAGAGTTGATTTGACATGAGATGATTAATAAACGAATCAGGTATGAGTGAAACCAATCAAAAAAAAATTTACGACCCGACTCGTTTATATATCGATTATATATACACGTTAGAAATGAATTAATAAACCAATCGAGTATGTTTAGAATACTTTTTGACACGCACTTGTTAAAATTCGACACGAACTTACTTCACTTGACACGATTGATATGCTTAGTCGTAAATAAATTTATATTGTTAGGTCAATTTTGATCCAATTAAGTCCGGAATTCAATCCATGCATTAGCATCCATTAGAATTTTCGATTTAGTCATAATTTGATACTCCTAGTTGTGATGTCTACTTAGAAAATTTCTATAGTACACTTTTTTTGAATTCATAATTATTATATCTAATTACTCATAATTTTCTTAATCACCGATATAAATCTATTTTAATCTCTTTCAATTCTTTTTTATTTTTTATTTATATACGAGTATGGCACGTGCACGACCAATAATAAGTTTTCATCGATAATGACATGGTTCATCCATTTTCTTTCATTCCCAAATAAAAGAATAGTAAAATCATGACATTTGCGGAAAATATTAGTGTCATACTATTCTGTGAGATTTTTCAAGTATAATGAAGCCGACAGATTTGAATATGAAAGAGTTGCTTCACTGTTGGTAGTCATGGCCTCAAAAGGACACTCATTCTGAGATGCTAAAAGTAAAAAGATGAGGAAAAGTTTTGTGGAATATGTAACATTAGCTTTTGTTTTCTTGCGTGCTTATAGAACTTGGATCCTCTTAAAGTTTGAATATTCCAATTATGTCAATTTCAAAATACATCTTTCTCTTCATGCATGGAACCAAGTAAATCTCTTGGTGGATATTTTGAAATTAATAGAAATTACAAGTATTCAATTTCAAAATTTTCATATAGTCAAATCTAATGTTGGATGACTAAAATTCACCGAAAATGAATACTTTTAGACTTAAAGGATAAAATCCTTCTAATATCCTATTATATCATGCATTAAGAACCCCTACATCCTTTAAAATTTGACGAGTATTTTTTAGTTCAGCAGTCAAGAGTGAGGCCTGAATCCGATGTGAGGCCTATGCTTTTTTTTATATCTATGGAGAGCATGAAAAGCTTAACAGATCACTTAAATTTCGCAAGAAATTATAACAAAGGCTTTCTTCTAAAATAACCATTTTTGGTATAAAAGGTCATCTCCAAGTCAGAGAAATGTTCTTTGGATTCTATACACTAAAAACCATGAAATACCTCTTTTGCTTTTAAAAAAAATGTCAACAAACTTGTTTTGGAAGAGGGGATTTTGCCATTGGTTACTGGTTGAGCTACTAAAATGAAATGAGATAAGAATCTCTGAAGATCTTTTCTCTCCACTTACTCGTAATTGGCTTTTCCTATGTAGAAGAGACATAATTGTCCGATTTTTACCTTGATCCTCAAAGAAAATGTACTCCTATTTTATCCTTTATTTAAGATATGATCATTGAAAGAGATATCCAAAAAGGATAGGAATTGAGTAAACATAGAAGAGGAAATTCCCTAATTATTGGGAAAAATTAAATATATAATTTTTGAAATTAAGGGATAGGCTAAGAGAAATCCATCAATTGAAACCAACTGAAATGAGGAAATTGTGGAATTAAAGGATAGGGTTTCACATAAGATTTGGATAATTTGAACACTAAAAATTAAAAGGGTTATATGTGAAGAAGAAATCTCAAACACAGCTCAAGAGACTCTTAAACCAAGTATCATTGTTCATACTTCCATCACCTTCTTTTTCAATATAATCTCTCAATATGTCCGCAATAAATTTCTCGTTAGAATGTATATGTAGCCATTTAGGTGACCTTGGGACAAGACAAGACATAGAACTTGCAATCAAACTTATATCTCAGTCTGTCAATACCCATTTAGGTGACCGTGGGGACAAGCCAAGACATAGAAGTTGCAATCAAACTAATATTTCGGTCTGTCAATCGAAAAGCTATCCCCTTTGTGATTCATAGAGAAGAACAAAATAGTTTCTTTGTAATTCATAGAGAAGAGCAGGGAAAGAACAATAGAGTTTTAGAAAATAAAAGAAGTATATTACTCCAGAAAAGATTACAACTTAAGACTTGGTAGTTTGATGAGTGCAAATGAGACCCACACTCTATTTATAGACTCTTGGTCTTACATTAAATGGTTAAAATTTGTTCAAGTGCCCTACATCTAGGCTATATCTAAAATGTTCTATACAAATACTCTCAAATACTCAAGATCTATTTCACCCGTGAAAGAGATTGATGATAGATCTATTTCACCGGTGAAAAAGATTGATGATAGCTTGAATGTCTCCAATCATTCCACATAAAGATAGTAGGTACATTATTACTCTTACTTCTCGGCTTTTGGAAGGAATTTTTTGGGTCTCATTAATATTGAATGATGGAGATTGTGTCATATTATTAGGATAGAAGATTTGGTAAGTATAGCATTATCGTTAAGAAAAATCCCCAATGCTACACGGACTTAAAAAGTAGACTTAAAAACTAGACTTGATAATTACAACTATTAATTTTACTGTGAGTCTTAGCATTTATTGGGACCCACTACCTATTCAATGATCGGAAGAAATAATAGAAGTGAGAAAATTTTGATAGAATATAAGGATAGGGATCCACAAAACATTGGGATAATTGAGTGGAACAATGTTACTCAAACTTAAAAAATTAACTTGGTGATATAGTTTTTATATTTATTATTGATTTTATTGTGGGTCCTAGTATTTATGGGGACCAATTACTTTTTCAATAGTAATAATTCATCAAATTAAAATTTTAAATTAATTTTTTAAATTTATTTAGCATTTTTCAATTGAGTAAGAGAAAATCCCCTAATTATTAGAAAAAATTAAAGGTGTGAACTTTAAAATCATTAGATATATATAAACAACTAACTGTACGAAAATTGTGGAATTAAAGGATAGGATTTCACATAAGATTTGGATAAATACTATAAAAGAGATGTGAGGAAGATATCCCAACATATCTCAAGAGAGTCTTAAACTCAACATCATTCTTCATACTTTTATCATCTTCTTTCTCAATACAATTCGTCTCAATATGTCGGACAATAAATTTTTGGTTCCGGCGGCCTTGCAAACCACCGAGGCAAATCCTTTTCTCGAAATCAAACAAACCCTTGATGGTATGGTCGATCGCTGCGTTCCAGACCCTACTGTTCCGGCAAACGCCGATCCCAACGGCACTTCACCGGTCCTCACCAAGGACCTGCCTCTTAACCCAAATCACAACACCTGGCTCCGACTTTTTCTACCCCGGCAAGCCGGAAAAGCCTCTCCGGCCACAAAACTTCCTCTCATCGTCTACTTGCATGGCGGTGGCTTTGTCTTCAGCCATGCAAACTCAGTAGTTTATGACGTTCTCTGCAAGGGAATAGTCACCGGAGTCGGCGCTATTGTCGTCTCCGTCGAGTACCGTCTCGCCCCGGAACACCGCCTTCCTGCAGCTTACGAGGACGCCATTGAAGGGCTTAAATGGGTGAAAAACTCACAAGATGATTGGGTACGTGACTATGCTGATCTCTCTAACTGTTATATCTGTGGGACTAGTGCAGGTGGAAACCTAGCTTATCAAGCAGGTCTAATGGCGGCATCAATGGCGACCGATCTTCAACCATTGAAGATCAAAGGGATGATCTTGCACCACCCATATTTCAGTGGGACCCAAAGAACCGAATCGGAGAAGAAGATGGCCAACGACGTGCTCTTGCCATTGCACTCGATCGATAAGATGTTTGATTTATGCTTGCCTATAGGAGCTGATCATGATCATGAGTATTGCAATCCAATGGCAAATGGTGGATCCAAATATATTGATCGGGTTAAGTCTCTTGGGTGGCGGATCTTGGTGACGGGTATGCGTGGTGATCCGTTGGTTGATAAAGACATGGAGTGTGCCAACATGTTAGAAGGGAAGGGTGTGCACGTGGTGAAGTTCTTTAGCGATGGTTATCATGCCATGGAGCTATTTGACCCGTCTACTGCCCCGCCACTTTTTGCTGCCATTAAAGAGTTCATATCTGCTTAAGATGTCTGCTGACTTTTTCTTATTTTTTTGGGGTCTAGAGTCTTTCTCCTTTTCTTTTGCTTGAAATTCTCTCTCTCCCTCTCTATTCTTCTGAGCTGCTTTTTATGAGAGATTTGTGTGGTTTGTTAGGATTTGTGTTAACGAAGGATCGACGAATTCAACGTATCCTCTGCAGCTATTGTTGCTAAAAATAAGATCAATAAAATAATAAAAAAATTAGATATATAGTTGTCAATCTATCTATTTAACAAAATAAATATTAATAATTTATAATATAATTAGATGTACAAATATTTACAGAGATAAAAAAAATACATAAATAAATAATAAATTAGATACTAAAAAAATTATAGAATAAATTAATAATTAAATTTAATAGTAATTATTTGACACCTAATTTATATTTAATTTAATTGCATGCATTATTTATATTTTTTATAAAAATAATAGTACGTTAGTATTAGAAAAAAATGGAGGACTTCCCAACTCCAAGGAATCTTAAACATGTGGTCTACTTTGTTACATGTGTTCCATCCTACGGTCTGGCTGACACGAAATGAGGACATCACTGTTTCCACATATGTAACTATCTTCTATTTGTCCAATTACCATCACTAGTCATCCATCAAGCGTACAAAAACTTAGCTGCAGCCAGTGGCGGAGCCATGTTATGGCCCATGGCCATACTCTTAACATTATAGTTTTGATCACATTTTATATGCCATTTAAATTCTTACAATTATATTTTATATATTAAACAAAAATATTTATTTTATTTTATCGATAAAAAAATTCTGACTCCGACTCTGATTGCAACCAATTAGAGGCACTGAGATGCCATAATATTGATTGAGAATGACTTCTTGGCTGGACTACTTTTCCGACAAACGAGGCCTTAGGTATCAAGCTGCCAACTTGATGCTTCCATTTTCGAATGGCTGTCTTTCATCGATTTGGCCTTCACACATTGTGCCGGTCCATTACTAAGACATCAGTATATTTCGTATAGAGACTTTATTATTTTAATTTTAAATCATTTATATCATGATCAAGTCTATTATATTCCAATGGATCTCCCATCTATAAAAAAGGTTCGATCCAAAATTGATTGAGATAATAATCTACTTTGCTAATTGAGCTTAAATTGGGGGCAAAATAGATTTTCTGTATTGTAATCCCGTTTGGTGCATTTTCCAGTGATTTTAAGCCCACCACCTACACATGGGTTTGGATAATCCAACATTTGTTGGAATATGTATACCATTCACTTTGGGCTAGACCCGAAATACTAATCTAGTCCAAACATAGTCAATCTAAACAAGGGAATCTAATCCTAACAAGGGAAAAACCGACTCTTTGAAACATTCCAAACAATTCTAAGAATTTTTTTAATTCCAACTTTTTTATTTCACTTTTTAAAACTCTATTTCGCACCTAAAAGGTCAGATCCAAATGGCCCATTGTTGTGGACCTTTCTCTAACACCTTACACTTCCTCTTAATTGGTAGTATGACTCTATATATGCTGCAAATTATTTGCCCCTCAATGCTTTGCAAGGTTTATGAATTGTAATCAAGATTAATTGTCATCCATTGAAAACAATCCCAGTATTTTTTTAATTTTCCAAAACCTTTTTTAGAAAAATTGACAAAGATAAGTCAAGCCATAGGAAAAGGCTACAAATATCTACTTCAACAACATACCGAAATCTACTAGGAACAATATATCAATTATAACTCTTTAAATATTAAGAAACTACAAAAATTTCTTGGGTGCAATAGCGTGACTATTTGGTAAGACAAGACCTCAGTTGTTTGGACGAACCGTATCCAAGTCTCTGGTGTGGGTCTTGAATCCCCGGCGAAACGCAAGTCATGATTTAACTAGTATATGAGTTGAGGGACCGGTTCATACACCTGAGTTTTCCCTTAATTCTATTCAGAGTTACGAGCCTGAGCGACAAAAGTGCGCCTTTACTCGCTGAGGATAGGCCATGGAATTTCCCCGTTAACAAAAAAAAAACTACAAAAATTTAGATTGAACATATACAAGTCCAATCGAATTTACGTAGCTGTTTGTTACATCTAGAGTTAGTCTTAATTTTATTGATTGCATTATAATTTTTGATAGAGTATTGAATAATATGATATCATAATTTCGGAGTGAATGATCTCTCTTTGATCAAATCAGAGATGAAATTAGTTAAGATGTGCATAAGCTCGTCTGGATATCCTGATCATTGAAACAGAAAAAGAAAAAGAAAAAGAAAAAATCCGACACCATAGTATTACCACCATAGTATTACCACATGAAACATAAGTTTTGATCACTTTGGCAATTTGCAGTCTTCAGGCTGAGGTCTTTGGAAGCAAGTGTTAGGTGAATTCTGAAAGACGATCATTTGTGCACACAAACTCCGAAAGGAATAGAATCAGCACATTGTGGAGGACAGATTCTGTAATTTTCCCATCTGAGATTTGAACCAACCAATCATATTTTGTCTGCTTGTGTTTGACTAGTCATCGACCTGCCAGATTCTTCACAGAACTTTCAACAATTTTCTACAGTATTGGTCAATGATGTCATGCCATACGCATATAAAAGGGTAAATTACATTTTGTACCATAATTTTTTTAATTTTGAATAGTTATAAAAAAATAGCAATGTAATCCCGAGAGATAGCTCAATTGGTAACATAGACGAATTTTAACAACTCTTTGTAGCCAGGTCATAAAAAATTTATTTCTCATGAATACTTTAGTTTCGGCATAAATGACCTGCCTTTAGTTGGACCAAGGAAAATATTAGTCGAGGTGCGCATAAGCTGGCTCGGACACCCTGACTGTTGAACTAAAAAAAAAAATAGAGAGTTAGTAAGAAAGTTTTAATCTTAGTATAAATTGAAAATTTTAAACAACATTGGGGTGTAAATTGTCATTCTCTCTCTCGTACCTTGTCGAGCAAGACATGTGACAAACAGCTGGTGGACCCTAAAACCCCGGAAGTCCTACTATAAAACTGCCTCCTTTTTCTCCCATTTTCTCTCAGCCTCTTGTTCCTCTATTCTCTCAGCCTCCATTTTCATAGCTTTATATACAGCAATTACCCATATATATTCATTGGTGGTTGTATAAAATGTGTCCTACAGGGACTTCATTACATCCTGAGGCCACCAAGAAGTCCGGTTTAAGGTCAGCTTTTGAAGTGCTAGACGTTGACCATGACGGAAAGATTAGCCGGGACGATCTTCAGACCTTTTACTCAGGGTTTTCCGGCACCGGAGAATCGGACGAGGACATTCTCAGGTCGATGATGTCGTTGGCGGATTCGAACAAAGATGGGTACGTTGAGTACGATGAATTTTTGAACGTTTTGGATTGCAGAAAGAATGGTGGAGATCAGAGAAATAATGATGGAAGGTGGGGATTGATGGAGGATGTGTTTAGGGTTATGGATAAAGATGGGGATGGAAAGGTGGGCCATGATGACCTCAAGAACTACCTCAAATGGGCTGGCGTTGAGGTAGGGGATGATGATATCAAAGCTATGATCAGATTGGGAGGGGAAGATGAAAATGGCGGAGTCACCTATGAAGGTTTTCTCAAGATTTTGGCTGTTTGATAATGATGACAAAATTAGGTAATACATATGGTATGAGACATTGAGTTTGGCACGTTTGGTTGTGTCATCGTTTATATTTTGTGGAAGTTAATGTTCGAATGATTGTCAAAATAAGACTTTTAAAGAGCTCAAGAGGGTTTGTAGTGTTCAGGAAATCTTATTTTTATGTAACTTTCATTATTCCAATGCAGTATTTTAATAAACTTTTCTCTACTCCCTAGAGACCCTTTGGAGAGTGGTATTGAATTATAAACTTATGTGTGTTCTCTAGCGTTTCATTGTGTGTATCTGAATGTTGGGTAAGTAAGTAATTGCCAATAAGATCTTGATAAAATACATTAGCTCTTTCAAATAAGTGAAAAGAAAGACGATTTTCAAATTCCAGCCACCGTTCGCGATTGAGCATCAGAGGCTGTTTCAATTCAGCCCATAGATCGTCTAGGAAAATTACTGCTTGGGACGGCCCCATGTGAAGGAGGGATTGCACAGCAGGATTGGGTGAGCTAGAGCCGCCTCTGTTGGTGCCATGGGCTGGCTAACTGATACTATATAGTTTGAGCCTCCGGCCTGCGTATTCCGCCCGATACAAGAAACTACCCTTATAAAAAATCTGGTGATTAAGTGCTTGAAATAGCTCAAAAGAAGTTGGGGGGGGGAGGGATGGGTTTGTAAACTAAAGGGATTAAAGTGGTCTCTAAGAGATCCGGAATCCTCTTAATTGGCCCAAAAAGCAGTGATTGTAAACTAATTGAAATCCCTGGTTTAACAATGCCTCATGGACTTGGGGGCTTTAGAATGTTGAAAGCTCAAGATGTGCCATCTACTTGCATGTAAAACTAAAGATGAAGTAAACTTTGTTTGTATGCTATTTAAGTGTGGTTTATGAATCACAAAATTAGTTCATGTAACACCAGTGGCCCGAACGTTAATAAATAAGATGGAATTTGGTGGTTTTAAAATGGTCATAGTAAAAGCGAGTGGTTTGAAAATGTGCGAATACGCACTATGGGTAAAATCATCGGTCAAAAGTATCAGATCAAATTTTAGAAATAAAAAAAAGAAGAGAAATTTCTTGAATTTAAAAAAAAAAGAGGTGTCACGCTCTCGTGAGTTCTTATACATGCAAGGGGTGCTGCAGTATGAGAACAGAGGGTTTTAAGGGGCTTTTTTTTTTTTTAAGAAACCGAGAGAGAGAAAGGAAGAAGAGCACGAGGAGGACGAACTTGGAACTCTGCAACCCTAAACCATTTGAAAAACCGTTTCATGGTAAGCTTCCTTGTAGCTAGCTTAGAGATTTTATAATTCAAATGTTGGATCTTCATGTGCTCGGAGTTGGGAGAACCATCAAATCCTTGTTTTAAGCTTTATGTTTGATTTTAATGCGTCTATGAAAACCCTGGTTTTAAGATCAAAGGAGGACCATGCCCCATTTTTAGGGGGCAAAGAGTTCTTTTCTGGCTTTATTTGAGCAAAGTTGGTCGTTTGGATTTGATATTTGGGTACGTGACAGTACCAATCGCTAATTTACTGTTTTCAGTTTGACACTATTTTGATGTCTATGTACATATGCTCAAATGTTGATTTAAATCTCAAACATTGAAATGTTACGCTATTTTCAAACCTTGTTTAATTATAATTGGATTAACTTACTGAGTTGGTTGACACTCATCCTACCTACGTTATCTATAACTTTTTTAGTATTCAAAAAGTGGGGGTGTTGGTCTTGATATTTGAAAGGAAGCTTGCCAGTAATGGCGTCCAAGACTTCTTGATCAAGACCTAGTCTAGTAATAAAATTTTAATTTTAATGTGAGAATTTTGATCTTTTAGTTACATAATTTAAAATTAAAGTGAACATAGGGAAAATTAAAGTGCTTGCTCTGGTTTAAATAGTTTGAAGCTTGGCAAACAAGTTCATGCTTGGGTTTTGAATGAATGAGTTCAAATCCATTGATAAGCAATGACATTGTTGATGTTTATTACAAGTACATTAGTATGAAGTATGCTAAGTCGGTTTATGCAACGATTGGGATGAAAAACTCCATTTCACCTTTTCTATGATCTTGAGATTTTAGTCTCAAGGTAGCCTGGAAGAAGCCAGAAAGATTTTTGATTCATTGTCAGAGAAGAATCAGGGGCGGAGCTAGAAATTTGGGATAGTGGGGGCAAAAATTTTAGCAAGAACAATACTATATGTACTACATTGGAAAAGCTAATGCATTATTATTACCGTTGGATTAACAAATAAAATGCATTTAATGTTGATACCCTATGCTAATTCAACAATAATAATGCATTATATTATCAAATTAGGCCTTTCAATTATATTTTAGTAACATTTTTTTAACAAAAGTAAAATTTAAAATTTTGAAGTAATAATAAATTAAACGAGGTGGCCCAACGTGTGGCTTCTGCTATTTCAATGTCTGGAGTAAAATGTACGTATTTTTATCCTGCATGTGAGAGAGTATTTTTTTTGCGGCTTGAATCTTTGACATTCAAATCATAAAGGAGCAACGTATACCTTATCTTTACTATCTTATTGACTAATTTTTATATTATAAAAATATTACATAATAATATTATCATTCAATGTATCAAAATTTACAAAGATGAGAGTAAGGGGACTTTATATTGGGGAGAGAACCAAAAGTTCCAAAATTTCTTGAACACATGTTGAGAGATTCAACTAAATAATCAATAATTGAGTAAAGAAATTTAATCTTAATGTTAGAAATTATTAAGTAAATTAAAATGTATATGCATTTTTATGGGGGCAAATTTAGAATATATTAAAACTTATATAAAAAAATGTTTGGACAAAAAAATTGAGTGGGGGCAGTTGCCCCCACAAATGTAAGTGTAGCTCCGCCCCTGAGAAGAATTCTGTTGTGTGGACGGCTATGTTTACTGGTTATGTGATATACCAGGAATGTGAGGATGTTTTTGAACTATTCAGGGAGTTCAAGTCAAAGGAAGCAACAGTTCTTGATGCTTTGATCCTCATCACCGTGCTTTATGCATTTGCCAAGTGGATCTGAACAAGAACTATCAATCATAATCTTCCAACACTATGGATATTGAAGGTTTTGATCATCGCTGACGCCTGTTTTTTTTTCTGGCCACCAAATTCTATGATAGGAATGTGTTGATTTTGAGATTTAGTCGCCGATGCTTGTTGATGGGGGAGACATCAGCGTGGTCTGGGTGAAGAAGATGTTGCAAGAGTGCCAATTCAACAGCGTGCTCAAGCGTCGTTTTAAACCCGCTCTCCTTCACTCTTTCTCTCCTCTGTTTCATCTTAGCTCATTTTCTCTCTATTATTTGCTCCACCATGCCATGTTTCCTTTCTTTCTTTTCTCTCCGTGTATGTGGGTGTGTGTGCGCCCGCATGCCAAGAGGGTGGGCAACACCCAGATTGAGTATGGAATGAGATGATTAGAGTATTCTTCGGGTGGGCATCTCTGTTGTATGTATGCCTTATACACTCATATGCCATATAATATATAAGTAAATATTTATTATGGAAAATGTGTATGCATGATCCTGGTAAATATTGTAAGATTTTCGTGGGCAAATATGTGGAACAGCCATTTTTGTTACCACCATCAACAGACAAACTCTGTGAAGGGTTGAGAGGGGGGATTCAGATAATACATGGGATGCCCTTGAAGATAAGGTAATCTACACCGGGTGTGTATGAAATTTTCTCAATTAGTTATTATCAAAGCTGATAAAGAACCTTAACAATACTTTCATTATATGAATTTGAATGATAATATGGGTTTGTATCGAGTACAAAAAATTATGATCTCTAAATAATAATGCAGGAATCGAATTTGTCTTGTTTCCATGAAGGTATTGGTGTTTGCGAGCAGCTCATCTGTACACCTATCCCCTCTGTCAGACAATCGACCTCAACGTTTTTGGTCTTCTGGCACCTTGCACTTCCCATTTTACTTTGGTAGGATTGCAACTGGATTGTGGCTCCCACCACTTTTATCAGTGCTGCTGCTTTTTCTGCATTGAAGATGTCTGTGTGTGTGTGTGTGTATAATCTGTGTTTTTCACTGATTTGTTGAAGCAGTAAGAACAGAGTATTCCTCCATGTAACTTACACAACTGAGAGCAGTGATGGGGTTGAAAACTTTTTCAATTGTCTAGTATGTTGCAAAAAAAAAATTAGTCATTTTTATTTTCCATTTATCCAACCAAACACAAAAGAAGGAAAGTGTATCATTTCTTCTTTCCTTCTTTGAAAGATAAAAAGTGTATCTCTCTTACTTTCCATCATTTCTACTTTCCATCTTTCCTACCAAGCGGAGCATTAGTCAAGAGTTCGTCCCCCCCCTCCTGCCGCTGCGTTTGTTTCCATTTAAACGGTAAGGGGAATCATTTTCTTGGTTTCTTGATGAATTATTGTTTTGTGGCTTTGAAGGATCAAATATTGTTTTGTTGCCCATGAGGATCAGTATGTGGATGGACCTTTCCTCTTGTAATGTGACATTGTGAAGGACAGCAACTCCCTCCTTCTTCTTCCTCCCCCCCTTTTCCCCTCCTTTTAGGTTTACTAATCAACAGAGCTGATTGCATTGAATCCTTGAATCAATCCCTGTTTAGTTCCTGTGTAAAGAACTCTCTATCAATTTCTGCATTGCATATTCAGTACAAAAAATGTTTTTGTTTTTTTATGGATATTTGCAGGTGTGTTTTATTATTGAAGAGCCCTTTCCGACTGACCCTTTGACGAGCTGGTTCACAACAACATGCAAGAAGCCATAACTAACGTGAAAAAGATTCACAGATTATTGCAAAAAGAAAGAGTCCTAGTGAGCAGCACCACATGACCGGCCTACAATTTAAGTGGACATTAAACTTTTCTCAGAAGATCAATAGAACATGCCTCTGTATCTGCAACACGCAACCTCCGTAGTGACAAGTTATGCACTGTCTGTAATCAAAGTTGAGCATTGCAAATTAGTAAAGATGAACTGCTTTAGTGTTGAGGGTCCTGTTTACGTAGAAGCTTACTCAGAAAATGCAGCCTTATGAATTCTGTTTTACTTGGATTAAGAGCTTGAAATGTTTGTAGCCTGTATTAAGCTTGAAGCTCTAGTATAACTTTTGTTCTCCATTGGATTCTGTTCCCTCCCCCTAGCACGGGAGGTTCAAGTCAACAGAACAGCAAGAAGTCTGCGGAAGGTTTGTGCAATGGCAGCCAATAAAGTGAATGCAGTTAAAATGCATGCAGATGCTTTGGGTGCAGTATGAACTCATATTTTGGCATAAATACAGGAAAAGAATGAAAAGGCACATGCTTGTTAGCACAGCAAAGGCAGGCTAATACACTTCTAAGCTCCTTCGGGGCCATGTTTTCCCGAATCTCTAAAATTTTGCCCACAAGATGATGGACTTAGAAGAGAGATAATGGCCATAAATAGGCATCCTTGTAGATAAATTCTTCAACCTGAGTCTTTGCCCCAGGTTCTTTAATGCTACAGGCAATGCCTCTTCTTTGCTTCCATCCCAAATTGGCAACCACTTCCACCACAACCTTCTGCAATAACTAATGCTCAAAACCCTCTCTCCAAATCTCTTCAAAACCACCTCTATTTCCTCTTAAATCCAGTAAGATACTGCACGGTCCTCGACACTAACAATATTACAGGATTGTAATTGAATTTAACCTATCCAAAACAACAGTTTCAAGTCCCTTTTGAGCTGTCTCTTTGTCTCTGAAGTCTGAAGATTATTATTTTAGAAGAAGTTTCATCGTTGTCAATGCAGATTTGAATCAGAGGAAGTAGGACTTTCTGCTAGTGAAATCTTAAGAGGTTGATTGCCATCAGGCTCTTCAGAGTCAGGAAAAGAAAATTTTGAGTTGGTTGGAAGAATCACAGCATCACATTCTTGCAGCAATGTTAAGTAGTATCCACCAGCCTCTGCGACTTTTTTGCCAAGTTGATCTAAAAAATGGCCATCATCTGAGAGGGAGTATCTGCAGCTCAGTGACTAAACATCACAAAGACTATTAAGTTGATATGTGATTTTGGCTGGTTAGTGTAATTATTCTGTTATTATGTAAAGCAGTGATAATACATGGCATATAAAGCCAACCATGGTATACATGCCAAACACGTAAATAAGCCGATCAAAATAAATGACACTTAGTACATAAGAAGGAAGACATACGTTTATACCAGTGTGTAACAAAGGGCTTTCCTGTTTGCATATATGTGCTTCATCAAGTTTCTTCGCACCATTCTTCCTCAATACCCAGTCCATAAATTCCTGCATATTGTAGTCTATCCACACCCTTTGAAGCCACAATTGAGTTTGGATCCACCATCCCAAACGACCACCTTTTTCACTTCGGCTTTTGTAAGTGCTTCAGTGCACGGAGGAGTTCTCCCATAATGATTACACGGTTCCAAGCTAACACATGTCTCATTCTCTGCTAAATCTCCACAACTCTCAGAGCAAAAACCCCATAGTTTGCAACCCCGAAGTCAAACAATTCAGCAGAGCCTTTTAATTGATCTTTTACTAAATTCATGTAAAATCAATTCTCCTTGTAACCATCAATGTCAAGCATAAAACACCAATTAATTATTCATAACAAATATGGTAGAACCTCTAATAATCGTGTTTTGTTGTAATAATCCATTGTTGCTTTGTACACAATCTAGCACTCATATGACCCACTGCTAATTGAAATATAAACATGAAATTATAAACACTATTAAAATCATTGAAGTACCCAACCACATACAGATTTACAATAACAAACAACTGGATTGAAGAATAGGCACGCATTGTTGACAACCTTATGTGTATATTGTTGCCTACTTTATGAATATTGGACAAAGTCATAGGAAAGCATCTATGGGCATATGCAGACTTGAGGTGGCTGGAGTTCAGGAGGTTGCTCATGTATTTAAATTCCGAAGCAGTGCAACTGTCTCCATCAAACCAATTGTTTTTGCCAATCAGCACTTATTCTACCCAATTACTCCCATTATCACCAATTGGCAACGTGAACATCAATATTAGCAGAAACATGAAACACAATAAAAGAATGAATAGAGGTTGTAGCTTCCATATTGACATTTGAATGACATGAAAAAGGTCTATTTTTCAGTTGCCATGAAATTACACTGGGACTAAAGTGAGGACGGGGATGAATTTGAAGCCAAGTGTGGACGACAGATTTCAGTAACAAAACAATCCATGGACAGAAACAGACCAATTCAGGCAAAGTAAGATGCCAGAGTTGGACCTCACAACTAAAAAACCTTTGCTCCTTTTTCTTATCTAGTTAGGTGTTTTAGCTTCAACTAATTGCAACTCATAGAGGAATGAGTTTTGCTTCAAAAGCCATGTTTGGAAAACTTGAAGTACTCAATTTGCACAGGACATCCAAACCACACCCTAAAAACACACATCATACCAGTCTGATATACATGGAAGGATGTAAACGGACAATGACAGAAACAACCCCACGCTGTTAATCTAATTTTTCACTGCCACCACCTCCACCTACGCCATCAACAACACTCATACCATCATCCCTACCTCATTGCATCCCATTTCAATTAGAACCGCCATAACATATACAGGACCAACAACATACCATCACTACCTCTCTAGTTCAAGGGCATATAGATGACGGCAATGTCTCAATGTCTAACATTATAATATCATTTTCTTCACTCATAAACATAGCTAGTATATCATGATTTGATTTGTTTAAGTCATAAATATAACCAGGTTATCTATTCCGATGGACCGATATAGGTACTCACGAATGTTATGACCAGAAGCGTTACCATATCTGCTTTGCAAATTAACTAAAACATAATAAATCATTCAAAATTTTTCACAGCCACATGCATTATCTTCACCCGAGGTTATACATCTAAAACTTTCAACCGCCACGAAATTCCAGTACTTTATAGCAACAAAATATGAATATTCTAGAAGCCTAAGAAAATATTAGCTAAACAATTTTGTAAATCAACTTAATGGCACCAAGATCATATAGAAAATTAAATGAACAATTCCAAGCAACAATAGATCTAAAAACGAGGGAGAGAGAGATTAGGGTTTTGATTTTGATTAAATACCATCAATTGATTTTGTTCTTGGGATCTCTGAACCAACGCAGTCTCAAACCGAAAAATCTGTGGAGCGGCCTTCTCGTTCGTCCATGCGAGCTTCAAGAACTCGGTATCGGTCCCTTCCCCTGTACCCGACTCCATCAGATTGGACGTCTCCCTCTCTTTCTCTCTGAAAAGGTTGATTTCTTTTCTTCGTCTCTGTACTTTGATGCGGAGAAGACAGATCACGAGTTTGTGCGTGAATCTAACGCCATTCGATTGAGCTGCCCTGCGGACGGCTCTGATGATATGGATTCAGATTCACGCACAAACTAGAAATATGTCTCTCCTCTCTCTCTCTCTCTCTCTCTCTCTCGAGGATTGGTTGAAGATTGTTGCCTTTTTATAGAGTGTCGCTAATTGAATTGAGCATTAAATAAGAGGAGAAAACGTGTAGGGAGGGAGTCAAAGGTAACTTCCAGATGGAATGCACAATATTGCTTTCTCTTCAAGAAAAGAAAAACGAAAATTATAAGGGCTCTTTAAGCTCCTTTTACTTGGTCAGCCTAAAGGTGTGTGTTAAAAGGATTTTTTAACACTCCATGATAGGGCTTTTCAAATAATGGTAAATTCTCTGTTAAAATCATTGATAAATACTTCTTTCGTTCTTAAATATCTGTTGTTTTTGATGGGCCAGGCCCAAAAGGCCCAAAACCATACTAAAGCCCAATTACAATTAAAGGCTCAAACTTATGAAGACCCAGGCCCAATAAGATTCAAACTCAATTAAGTGCACCATGGAGCTACCCCGGTTCAGCTACAAAGATCCAGAGAGCAACCTTACCTTCTCTACCACCTTGGAATCAGTCAACTTGGACCGAGTCTTGTGGGGAGCTCCTCAACGGCCACACCCGTTGAGGAGAATCTGCAAGTTCCACCATGATAGCCAGATAGTTACCACTTAATAGCTACACTCTGTTGAAGAATGACTATAAAATGTAAGCCCCACCAACGCTTGAGGGGCATCACCTTCTACTGAGCTTAAATCTCCTCTTCCTCTCCAATCTGTAACACTCCGTTCACCGGAATCAATAAACTATCGGCAACTCTCTGCCATTTCAAAGTGGACGTAGGTCAAACTGACCGAACCACTATAAATCTCGTCTCTCTCTACATTAATTACTACTTAATTCTAAATTACTTGACTAGTGGTGTGCAAAGTCAATTTTGTGCATCATCAGTTTGGCGCCGTCTGTGGGAATCGACAAAATTCTCATTTTAAAACATTCTATTTACTGAACCAATGGCAATCACTACCCGGTCGATGAACCAGCATGAAGACCATCCTGCACGAGAAGAGGAGGTTACTCCTCCGGTTACCAACCCTGTCCCAAATGCTCCAGTTCCCAATCCACAGCAAATGCTGGAGACCATGCAGCAGCTGGTAGCCCAAAACCAGCAGATACTGCAACTTATGCTCACTGGACAAGGTGGAGCACAGCTTGGTGGTGCACAGCATGGAGGACCCCAAGGAGCTCCACGCCCTGGGCATCAGGGAGCTCCACACCCTGGTGCTCCACACCTAGGCGCCCATGCAGGGTTGGGCGCCCCCTTTGGAGCCCCTTTGGACGCCCCACACAGGGGAGCCCAGCGTGAGGGAGTCCCTCACCCTCCTCCTGCTTCCCATGGCGAGGATCCCCATCTCCAAGAGGATGAGGGCGAGAACCAAAGCCTGGAGCATGGGAGCCATTTCCATGACCATTCCAGAGGAGCACCCAACCACTGGGACGAGAAAATCAAGGAGGTACAAAATCAATTGGGTGATGTCTTCAACACCATGAAGGCATAGGGGCCAGAGACCGTAGATTACCTGGTAAGGCGTACAGACACCCCATTCAAGCCTGACGTGGCGAACTATCCCCTCCCTCAGAAGTTTAAAATGCCGTCGGTGGAGACCTTTGACGGGAAGAAAGATCCACTGGACCACCTGGAGACTTACAAGAGCCTAATGCAGCTGCACAGTGTCTCCGACGAAATCATGTGCAGAGCATTCCCGACCACTTTGAAGGGATCAGCTCGACAGTGGTTTGCCAAGCTCGCTCCGGCCTCAATATCCTCCTTCGCTGAGTTGAGCAGGTCGTTCGTGTCACACTTCATCGGAGGGTGCCGCCATCAGAAGCCCGTCACTCACCTGCTCAGCATAAAGCAGGACAAGGACGAAAGCCTGAGGAGCTACCTCACTCGTTTCAACGAGGAGGTCCTTCAGGTAGAAGAACCCGACGACAAGGTATCCATGACTGCATTTTTGGGAGGCCTCCGCTCTTCAAGCTTCCTATTTTCGGTGATGAAGCGACCACCAAGGAGCATGCCGGAGCTACTAGCCAAAGCCCAAAAATACATGAATGCAGAAGACATCACGAGGGCCAGACGAGGGGAAACATCCAGAACAGGGGAGAAGAGAAAGGAGAGAGACAGAGACGACAGGAATGAGACTAGCAATAAGCACAACAGGACAGAGAGGGTACCTGTCAGGGACCGACTTGGTCCTGTTCCTCAGAGGGATCGACTTGGTCCCGCTCCGCAGAGGGACCGACAAGCCTTTACTCCCCTCAACGCCGCTGTCGGGCACATCCTATGCCAGATCCAGGAGGACCCCGCAGTAAAGTGGCCTGGGAGGATGAAGTCTCCCCCAAATCGCAGGAACCCCAGCAAGTACTGTCGCTTCCACCGCGACCATGGTCATGACACCGACGATTGTTATGACCTTAAAAGGCAAATTGAAGACCTCATCCAACGTGGACATCTTCGCCAGTATGTAGCCGGAAGAGGATAAGCACCGCCTCCACCTCGCAATCAAGAAGATCAGCAGCCCATCGGAGAGATCCACACCATCTCTGGAGGACTAGCAGGAGGTGGAGAGTCATTTTCTGCAATGAAAGCCCACGCCAGAAAAGCAAGACACTTCGACGAGACACGCCCATCCAAGGTGCCGAAGCAGGGCGACAGTGTGGTCATATCTTTCTCAGATAAGGACCTTGAGGGGATCCAGCACCCCCATGTTGACCCCTTGGTGCTCACCATGACAGTGGCCAATTTTCAGGTGCGCAGGATCCTGGTGGATAGTGGCAGCTCTGCGGATATCCTATTCGCAGAGGCTTATGACAAGCTCAACCTGGGCAGGGAGAGACTGCAGCCTATTAGGTCTCCCCTCATTGGATTCTCAGGGGAGAAAGTATATCCCCTTGGGTCTATTACTCTTCATGTCACAGCTGGAGCAGCACCTCGAAGCTCCACAGTTATGGTCAATTTCCTGGTGATAGATTGCCCATCAGCCTACAACATCATACTAGGGCGACCTGCTCTAAACACATTAAGAGCTGTGCCCTCCACCTATCATCTCATCCTCCGCTTTCCAACACCAAATGGAGTCGGAGAGGTCAAGGGAGACCAGGTGGTAGCAAGGGAATGCTATGTCTCCTCTATGAAGGCCAGAAAGCCCCAAGAAGCGTTGCAGGTGGAAGTCCTTGACCCAAGGGATGATTCCACCACAGAAAGAGGAAAACCGGTGGAGGAGCTTACTCCTGTAGTCTTGGATGAAGAGCACCCAGACAGAAAAGTATATCTTGGCTCTTCTCTTTCTGGAGATCTAGTTGGCCCGCTGGTAGACTTTTTGAAACACAACATGGACGTCTTTGCATGGTCACATGCAGATCTTGAGGGCATCGACCCAGAAGTGACCACGCACCGCCTCAATGTTGACCCACACCACAAGCCTGTTCGCCAAAAGCTAAGGGGCGCCTCCACTGAAAGGGCCCAAGCCATGGATAAGGAGGTGAGAAAACTGATTGACAACGGGGCCGTCAGAGAAGTAGCATATCCTGAGTGGCTCTCCAATGTAGTAATGGTCACCAAAACCAATGGAAAGTGGCGCCTCTGCGTCGACTTCGCAGAACTCAACAAGGCATGCCCGAAAGACAGCTACCCGCTGCCGAGAATCGACCTCCTCATCGATGCCACCGCAGGACATGAGTTGCTCACTTTCCTGGATGCGTATTCTGGGTATAACCAGATTAGCATGCACCCTCCAGACCAGGAGAAGACATCATTCATCACTCCAAAAGGGACATCTGTTACAGGGTCATGCCATTCGGACTGAAGAACGCAGGAGCAACCTACCAACGGCTGGTCAACAAGATGTTCCAGTCTCAGATTGGGCGAACAATGGAGGTATACGTGGATGACATGCTGGTGAAAAGCCTCACAGCAGCGGACCACGTTGATCACCTTCAAGAAACTTTTAATGTCCTAAGGTCCTATCACATGAAGCTCAATCCTGAGAAGTGCGTCTTTGGCGTAGGGTCAGGCAAATTCTTGGGCTTCATGGTCAACCAGAGAGGCATTGAAGCGAATCCTGACAAGATCAAGGCTATCCTTGATATGAAGTCACCCTCCTCGACCAAGGAGCTCCAACGCCTTAATGGGAGAATCGCAGCACTCAATAGGTTCGTCTCCAAGTCTGCAGACAAATGTCTCCCATTCTTTAAGATTCTCCGAAAGGCGTTTGAATGGGAACCTGAGGCTGAGGAGGCTTTCCAAAAGCTCAAGGCTTACCTGGCCACACCTCCCCTCCTGTCACATGCCACTCCAGAAGAAGTTCTTCACCTATATCTTTCTGCCTCTTCATCAGCAGTAAGTTCTGTGCTTGTCAGGAATGATAATGGAGTGCAGAGGCCAATTTATTACGTGAGCAGGGCATACCGGGGGGCAGAGATCAGATACTCGGAACTAGAAAAACTGGCGCTCGCTCTTATCACGACGGCGAGACGGCTGCGACACTACTTTCAGAGTCACTGCATAGTGGTCACCACAGACCAACCCCTAAAAAGGGTCCTTGGAAAGCCGGACGTATCCGGTAGACTTCTCAAATGGGCAGTAGAGCTGGGCGAGTTCGACATTCAGTACCAACCAAGGACAGCTATCAAAGCACAGGCTTTGGCAGATTTCGTGGCCGAGCTTACACCATCAGAGGAAGGAAGCAACGAGGATAGCCAGACAGCCGTTCCAGGCGCCCAGGCCCTTCCAGGCGCCCAGGATGGCTCCCCAGGCGCCCAAGCAACTCCCCTAGGCGCCCAGGCTGCTCCTCCAGGCGCCCAGGATGGCCCTCCAGGGGCCCAGGCCCTTCCAGGCGCCCAGGATGGCTCTCCAGGCGCCCAAGCAACTCCCCTAGGTGCCCAGGCCACTCCTCCAGGCGCCCAGGCAACTCCTCCAGGCGCCCAGGTCCTCCCAGGTGCCCAGTCTCCCACATTAATCTCAAAACCCTGCTCTCTTCTACTCTGGAAACTCTATGTGGATGGCTCCTCTACCAGTGAAGGAGGAGGAGCGGGCCTAATACTGATCAGTCCAGACGGCACAACTCTCAAGTATGCAGTAAAGCTTCACTTTATTGCCTCCAACAATGAGGCAGAATACGAAGCGCTCCTCTCTGGACTTAGATTGGCAGTGGAAATGGAAGCCCAGCACCTCGCCGCTTACAGTGACTCCCAGCTAGTAGCTAATCAGATCTGTCACATCCCAAGAGAGGACAACATGGCCGCAGATGCACTCGCCAAACTCGCCTCATCCTTGGAGGCTCCACCAGGAGAACCGGGACCAGCATTCATTGGTCATCAATTCGAGCCAAGTAGGTTGGACATGGCGGCCACGAAGGTCAATTGCGCATCAGCTGAATCAAATTGGATGACCCCACTAAGGGCATATCTCCAAGAAAGTGTGCTGCCAGAAGATCCCCTAGAGGCCAGGAGACTAAGGTTAAGAGTCTCCAAGTTCACCATCATGCAAGACACTTTGTATAAAAAAGGTTATTCCTTAACATTGCTACGATGCCTCTCGCCCGAAGAAGCTCACTATGCCCTGCGAGAGATCCATGAGGGGATCTGTGGAAACCATTCTGGAGGGCGCTCCCTCGCCCACAAGGCACTCAGACAAGGCTACTTCTGGCCTTCCATGGCAAGGGACGCCAAGGAGTTCTCGAAGAAATGTGACAAGTGTCAACGTTTTGCAACTGTGTCTAGGCAACCGCCAGAGGAGCTAACAACCATTTCAAGTCCATGGCCTTTCTCCAAGTGGGGCATCGACATCCTAGGCCCGTTGCCTCTCAGCAAAGGACAGTGCAAGTTTGTGGTGGTGGTAGTCGACTATTTCACCAAGTGGGTAGAAGCGGAACCTTTGGCCAAAATCACAGACGCAAAGATCAAAGATTTTATCTGGAAGAACCTGGTTTGTCGTTTCGGGATTCCCCATGCCTTGGTCAGTGATAACGCCAAGCAGTTCGACAATAAGCTGCTGAACTCCTTCTGCACCGACCTTTAGATAAAACAACCTCACTCCAGCCCGGCACACCCGCAGGCAAATGGACAAGCAGAAGTCATGGTGAGAACGGTGCTACGCAACTTAAAGACAAGGCTTAAAAAAGCGAAGGGTCTTTGGGTGGACGAGCTGCCAGGCGTATTGTGGGCCTATCGAACTACGCCAAGAACCCCTACTGGGGAGACCCCTTTCTCCCTCGCCTTTGGAACTGAGGCGGTCATCCCAGTGGAGATAGGGGTACACTCTCTAAGGGTGCAGCACCACAACCCTATCACCAACGATGAAGGACTACGCATCAACCTCGACTTGGTGGAGGAAGCAAGAGAGATGGCCATGGTCCGCAACGCAGAATATAAGCGACGCATGGCAAAATATTACAATTCGAGGGTGAAGCCTCGTTCCTTCCAGCCAGGGGACTTGGTCCTCAAGAAAGTGATCCTCGCCACAAAGGATGCACGCGAAGGGAAGTTGGGGCCAAATTGGGAAGGACCATACCTTATAACAGAGGTAGTGAGGCCAGGCACCTACAAGATCCAGAATTCGGAGGGGAAAGTCTTACTCCATCCATGGAATGCGGAGCACCTGAAGAGGTATTATCAATGACACCTTGAGAGTATCAAAGTAGTGGAAGTTGAGACTTAGCTTTATTTCTTCTATTCAATGTACCTTTTTCGGGAATTATTACCCAATGTTGCTTTATATGAGCAATAAGTTAATAAAATTTTCTTACACTTTACTCCAAAAAGATCTTGTGCATTTTCATTCAATTTCAAAAGGAGTAACAGTACAAAAGTAAGACTATAAACTGTCTTTCTAAAAAAAAAAAAAAAAAGTCCCAGCGCTCTAATTACTCTCACGGTCGTCACCCTCCTCCTCCTCCTCTTCCTCGTCCTCAACATCGTGCTCATCAGCATCAGAACCTCCATCTCCATCAGCAGGCGCCTCAGTGGGCACGAAGCCTGAAAGGTCAATACCCGGGTAAGAAACAAAAATCTTTCCCCGGAGTTCCTCATAACCGTCGATAAAAGCATCAGCAAGGCTATTCTCCAGAACCATCTCAGCCTGCGAAGCCTTCTCCTGAGCTACCTTCACTTCTGCCTTTGCACTCACGCAGGCAGCCTCGCTGAGCATGGCCCTTGCTCGCATCTCTGCAAACCTCTCAAGATCCACCTCAGCTTTCTTCTGAGCGGTCGTTACCTCTGCCTCGGCTCTCAAGCAGGCAGCCTCACTGAGCATAGCCCTCTCGCGGGTCCCTACAAGCTCAGCCTCTCTGAGCGCGTCCCTCTCACGGGTCGCCAACAGCTCAGCCTCAAGCTTGGTCGCCCTCCCACGGGCCTCTACAAGCTCTGCCTCTCTGAGCGCGTCCCTCTCACGGGTCGCCAACAGCTCAGCCTTAAGCTCAGCCACCCTCTCATGGGACGCCGCTAGCTCAACCTGGGAAGTCTTGCCTGCAGCTTCAAGCTCAACAATCTTCTCTTGAGCAGCTAGAAGCTGCTTTGTTATAGTCTCATGACTAAGCTTCAGATGGTTATAGAACTGAACCCTTGTGAGCAAACATACAGACGCAGTCGAAGCCTGGAAAAGAAATAAGACAGATGAAGAACAAGATACATAAAGAATGATCGAATAAAGGGAGCTGCAGACCCTTACCTGAGCCAGTCCTTCCAAGAATGTGTTGACAACTCCCTGAGTGCCTAGCATACTAATCTCATTAGCTTCAGGTGGAAAGACGAATCTCCCAAGTTTTTCCCTGATAACTTGCGGATTACCCAACATGGGATCATTCTGTATCGGTGTCCTCGTAGAAGACGTCGCAGGAGGAGTGGATGAACAAGGAGTAGAGGATGAAGCCAAAAAGGAAGATTCTGGAATAGGAGATGTAACAGGAGGAGTCCCCCCTTTAGTAGGCACCACCGTAGGAGAACCCCCGGGAGAGCACGTCACAGGCGAAGCCGTTACCTGAGGGGCGTCACTTTTCCTCGCCACCTTAGAAGGAGGGGGACTCCTACTAGGATAGCGAGACGCTACCGTTGTTCTATTCGCTGCAAGAACAAGGAAGGATTATTTAGATGAAGAACACCAAGTCAAAGAGAAGGATGTATAAGAGAGTCACCATACCTTTTCTCTTCAAAACAGAAGCACCAAATTTCGGAGAGGGAGCAACGGCCTTGGCAGCCCTGGGCAAAAGAGCACCCACATCTTTGGCAGGGCAAGCCTTCACGGCCTCCAGCTTCCATACTTGGTCCTTGGTGAGAACAGGCATATCTGCAGAAGAATCGTGAGCATATATAAAAAAAAAAAAAAAAAAAAAAAAGGAAGAAAAAAGAAATAGATGCACGGCATACCGGGTCTTATAGTTGCACCCCACCGTGATGGTACCAAGGCCCTGTCAGCCTCGGCAGCCCACTCTCCACCTACAAAAAAGAAATGGGATTTCCAGCTGTGGCAATTGGAGCGCAAACCCGTAAGCACCGTACCACTTCTCGTGGTAAAATAATACCACCCTCTATTTGGAGCAGGGGTCTCGCTCAAGTTATAGGCTACATAAAACTCCGCAGGAGAAGCTTCTTCACAGTGCACCTTCTTCCACAAGGCAAGAAAGCCCAACAAGACTCTTCAACCATTAGGAGCTAACCGCCCCGGGGTCAAGGAAAAATAATGTAAAATGCCGCAAATAGGAGATGACATAGGGAATCTAAGCCCAGCCTCAAGCATCTCCTCATAAACAACAATGTCACCAGAGGAGTCGTCGCAAGCAAGCTCACCCGTCTCAGCCCGGCGACACAACACAGTCGGAGGAATATGATAAACAGAAACAAGTCTCGAAATATCCTCACTCGATTCGAACAGACTGAGAAGTGTATTTACCTTGGACCCGCCAGCATCAGCTGCCACTCTGTCTTTGCGTTTCTCCTTGCGTGGTCGTAAAGAGTGGTCTGAGTCAACACCTGAGAGGCCTCCAGACACACTTGGTGGAGTCGAACTGTGATCACCAAAAACTGCTCCTTGAATTTCCTTGTCGCCTACAGTTTTCGACCCAGCACTTGGAGAAGTGCCTGACACATTTTGTTCGCCCAAACGTGGTGACCCATCACTTGGAGAGGTGCCTGACACTTTTTGTTCGCCCAAACGAGGCAGCCCAGCGATTGGAGAGGCGCCTAGCCCTTCAATGTGGTGCAAAACAGCCTTTTCGACGCGCAGATCAGCGCCTGGAGCAGCGCTTAGATCAGCCCCTGCACCGTTTTCGGTTCCCAGGCGCCCCCCAGGGGCACCCATGTTGCTACCCAGCTCTCCAGACCGCTCCCCGACACTTCCAAATGAAGAAAGGTGGCTGCCCCGTGCGAAAACAGCACCTCTGGCGCGCAGATCAGCGCCTTTGACGCGCAGATCAGCGCCCAAAATGGCGCGCAGATCAGCGCCTGCACAGCCCTCGGCGCCCAGGCAGTCCGTAGGGGCGCCCAGGCCACTACCCTGCTCGCCTGCCACTGATGTGCACCCATGGGGCTGACCGCCCAATGCCTCGCGCCCATGGTGCTGTCCGCCCACTGATGCACGCCCGCTGCTGTCCGCCCACTGCTGCACACCCAAGCTATCTTGGACAGCCGTTTCAGCGCCCAAAATGGCGCCCACCATGCTCCCTCTTGCACCCGTGCCTCCCTCACACGGAGTAGCCCGCAGGAGCTGCTCGCCCGCTGCCTGGGGTCTGCCCGCCCCCCTTTTGCGCGCCAATGGTAGCGGCGGCCAGTGGAGACCTGCCTCCTCCTTGAAGGCTTGCAATTCCAAAAGCTCCACCTACATCCACTTGATCTAGCGGTGCACCAACAATGATAGGAAGCTCCCCTTGTGCAAGAACGGCGGCAATGGCACCCGAATCCTTTGTTCTCCTCTCCATTCTATCTTTTTTCTCCACCATTCCAATGGAGCTTTGCCCACCATCTTCCTCATTCGGCATGGTCCCCTTGAATGCCACACCTAAAAGCTCTCCCTCAAAGCTTCTATGGAAAAGGGGAGAAGATTCAAGAAGGGGCTCTTGTTTTCAAGATGGAAGAAATGGGTAGGGAAAGAAAAGAAGTTTCTATTTATACCTAGGGTTTACTAAAAAGGAAAAAGCCCCAAATCAAGAACCAAGGGTTCTCTTAGAAACCCAGTTAAAAAATAGAAAGAGTTGAGATGTTCAGTGAAAATACCTTGGGGAAGAAGAATCGTCTAGCAGAGGAAGACTCCACTACCAAGAACTCAACATTCAAATAAATGCCCCCTTCACCAAGTTTCCTGGGACATGGGGCATTGGGGGGCAAATGATGGGCCAGGCCCAAAAGGCCCAAAACCATACTGAAGCCCAGTTACAATTAAAGGCTCAAACTTATGAAGACCCAGGTCCAATAAGATTCAAGCTCAATTAAGTGCACCATGGAGCTACCCCGGTTCAGCTACAAAGATCCAGAGAGCAACCTTACCTTCTCTACCACCTTGGAATCAGTCAACTTGGACCGAGTCTTGTGGGGAGCTCCTCAACGGCCACACCCGTTGAGGAGAATCTGCAAGTTCCACCATGATAGCCAGATAGTTACCACTTAATAGCTACACTCTGTTGAAGAATGACTATAAAATGTAAGCCCCACCAACGCTTGAGGGGCATCACCTTCTACTGAGCTTAAATCTCCTCTTCCTCTCCAATCTGTAACACTCCGTTCACCGGAATCAATAAACTATCGGCAACTCTCTGCCATTTCAAAGTGGACGTAGGTCAAACTGACCGAACCACTATAAATCTCGTCTCTCTCTACATTAATTACTACTTAATTCTAAATTACTTGACTAGTGGTGTGCAAAGTCAATTTTGTGCATCATCAGTTTTATATAATTTTTTTTGTTCCATAATATCTGTCGTTTAATGAAACCAAAGCACAATTAATATTTTTTCTTTCAAATTTACCCTTAACTCTTTAATGCATCAGATTAGGTGTAGGTTAAGTGCCTTTCATATTCCTTTCCTTCCCAATACGTATTGAATAAGGGTATTTTAGTCTTGTGTAATTATTTTTTACTCATATTAGAGCTATTTAATAGCTTCCTTAATTCTTGTGTAAAAACTTTAAACGTCACTTATTTAGCAACGGAGGGAGTAGTTTTTTTGAATCTGGTGAGGACAATATCCCCTTGAACTTGAACTGACATTGAATTTGGCACATGAAAATCCTACAAAAACTTAAGTTCTTCCTCTAGATTGTTCAAAGTGACAGAATCCTATCTAACCACCTTAGAGCAGCCAAAAATATGACTAATGATGCAACTTGTGATAGATGTAAAATTCACTGTGAATCGACTTTGCATATCCTAAGAGACTGCTCCAAAGCACAGGCAGTTTGAAGAGTTTTCTTAAGAAATTCCTGGTCCCAGAACTCCCTAGATACTGATCTGTAGAAATGGCTTCTTGTAAACCACAAAAAAAAAAAGAAATGAGGAAAAATAGAAAGAAGTGGAATGACCTGTTGTTTTTACCTCTATCATATGGCATTTTTGGAAAGACAGGAATAAGGAGTGCCTTGAAAAAACTCAACCCCCCCCCACCCTAGCGGTGTTACTGCCAAGAATGTTTGGCTTATGGCCCAAGATATTAACTCTATTTTCCTAGAAAGCTTGAATTGTCAAGAACATTGCACAGAGAAACTCATTGGTTGGTCTTTCTCTCCTACAGGATGGATGAAACTGAATGTTGATGGATGCTCCAAAAGGAATCCTAGACCCGTAGCGATTGGAGGACTTGTGAGAAATGACCAAGGAGTTTGGCAGCTGGGTTTCTATAGAAGACTTCCTAACTATTCAAGCACACAGGCTGAGTTATGGGCTATTTACAAGGCCATACAGATTACTCATTCCTTGGGTATGAAAAAAGTCATTGTGGAGATTGACTCTTTGGATGCTCATAGACTCCTCATGACAAGATTGGAAGAAACCCACCCACAGAGAGGGATCATTTCTGAATGCAAGAGGCTTCTCACCCTTCTCAATTTCCCCATCCAACACACCAAAAGAGAAGGCAATTTTTGTACAGACAACCTTGCAAATTTGGGTGTTAAGCAAAATGATATAATGGTGCTCCTCAACTCCTCACCTTGCTCAATGGGAGAGCTTTTGAGAAACGATAGTGCTAGTGATATGATTCATTAACACGATACAAAATTATAAGGTTTGAGTCTTTTTAAGCCATCAGTTTTGAAAATGAGTGGACCTGACAAGACATAATACGAATAATAAATAAATTGGGATGAGTGAAATCAATTAAAAGAAATATACAACTCGAATCATTTATGTACATGTTATACACGGTTGATATACAACACAAACTCCGATATAACACAACTTGTTAGACATGAATTAATAAAACGAATCGAATATCTGTGAAGTGTTTTTTGATACGAACTCGTTAAGACATAATAGAAACCTACTTCATCCGACACAATTAACAAGCCTACTATCACTATCAATAGTAAATACGAATTCCTTTATTCCAGTTCTCCTCTCATGTCTTTATTAGTTATTTTATTTCCTCCCATTGGCTAGTGGGGTATGAGTCTTTTCTAGATATCTTCCCCTTTTTCTTTTCTTGTACTTTCATTTTAGCAAGTACGTTCTTAAGTGAACATTGATCTATATGATCATTGATCTATATTCCTGATCTATGTCCACAAAAATCTATCAACTGGCGAAATTATTAGAGTTGGTGTGTCTTTGATTGAATATAGATGGAGAAGCATGCTCTCCATTAAACTTTCACTTTATTCTACTTAATGATAAATCATCTCAACTCTAAGTGGACATCTCGCTTATATACGGGTAAACGATTTAATATTGAGTAAAATTGAATAAAAATGTAATGTAGAGATCCATTGAATAGTCTTTAAACTCAATTTAATTGGGGGCAGTATTGATATTTTAAGGTTGGGTTTGATATGTAATTTTAATATGTTTTTTGTCCAAAGTTTGAAGTAGGATTTTTATGTTTGACTTTTGGTAGCTGTTAAGAGCCACCAATAGGAGGCTGTCTCTATTGACTTTAGAAACCTGAAGAGGCGCACCTGAGATTCTGAAGGGTTGCGCAAGTGGAGGCAATTGGCTCTAATAAACACAAATACTCTCACTTTTTCTCTCTTTTGCTGCAAAGAAAGAAAAAATACCCAGAATATTACTGTAGAAAAACAGAGAAGAAAAATGAGAGTTGCTGCCAGAAAACAAAGATGTGCTGTGCATGTTGCCGAAGGAGCTGCAGCTCCAAACCTTGGTTTTAAGGGCTGGTTGCTGTGTGTGTTTGCTGCCGAAAAGTCAGATAAATTGTCCCCTTTGTATGTTAAGACTTAAGAACATAATTTGTAATTCTTTCGTTAAGTCGGTTGTCCGAATGTTCTGGAGAAAGGCATATAGAATTGTTTTCTTCTTCACTACCAAGTATTGCAGCCGTAATTTATAAGGCAATGTTAAATGCTAGTGGAGGTTGAAGAGCAAGCCGGCTAAGACAAGTGTCCTGATGCAATGTAACAGGCTAGAAAATTTCCTTGATATTGTTAGTTTTATGAACTCAATTCTTAAAGGGTTGTTTGTGTATTTTTGGGTATTGATAAGTCATGGTATTTGAAGAGGTAAACACTAGAAGTGTCCAAGCTATTTTTGGAGGTCTATTTATGGAGTTATTTTTATCAATGGTTGCATGGAAAAGTTGAACAGTTTACTTGGGGAATAGCCGGCCATAAAGTGGCCAAGATAAATGTGTTTTGACTACGAAAAGTAGTTGAGTTGCTGCCCAAATATAGTGAGGTAATCTGCTGGAAAAACAAAGAGAGAAAAAGTGAAGGAAAAGAGAGTTGCTGCCAGAAAAAACGCAGTAGATTGTGAGAGCTGTAGCTCCATGTCTTGTGACTGTTTTTGTGTGTATTCTTGCTGAAAAAAATCAGTTTGGTCTATCCCTTGTATTCCTTTATATTGTGATCATTTTGATGAAATATAGATGTCTTTTATTGAGTGAAATTTGTGTGGAAGTATAGCAGATTTTATTCTCTGTTTTTTGTGTTCTTTGGTGATCCATTTTGTTTCTAATTCCCAACAAAAGTGGTATCAGAGCTTGGTTGTTATGGCTACTATGGGTAATGTTCTTCAACCCCAATTTCCCAAATTGGGGAAAGATAATTATGGGAATTGGAGTATTCAAGTCAAGGTGTTGTTCCATTCACAAGATCTTTGGGAAATTGTTGAAAAAGGTTACATCGAGCCGACTACGGAGGAAGAGCAAGCACTTAGTGATGCTCAAAAGACGGTGCTTAAGCAATCAAGAAAAACGGACAAGAAGGCTTTATTCCTACTTTACCAATGTATTGACGAAAATACTTTTGAGAAGATTTCTTCCGCCACCACCTCGAAGCAAGCTTGAGAAATTTTGAAGAGTATGCATAGAGGCATTGATAAAACAATTCGGGTTCGTCTTCAAATATTGCGAAGTGAATTTGAAGGGTTGAATATGAATGGAACCGAGTCTATTTCGGAGTATTTTTCAAGAACTTTGGTGATTGTGAATCAAATGCGAGTTATGGAAAAAGTACTACGAACCTTAACTCCAAAATTTGAGCATGTTGTTGTAGCCGTTGAGCAATCCATGGATTTCAAGACTACGAGCGTTGATGAATTGATGGCGACATTGGAGATACATGAGCAGCGTATTAATAAAAAGACTCCAAGTTCTCTTGAACAAGCTCTCCAATCCAAGCTTTCTTTGAAAGATGAAAATAGAGAATTTCAAGGTGGTACATCTCATAGAGGAAGAGGTAATGGAACACGAGGAAGAGGTTATGGCAATCGAGGAAGAGGCTATGAAGGTCGTGGAAGAGGCTATGCTAATAGAGGAAGAGGAGGAAGAGGCCAATTCACTAATGATGCAAGAAATCAGAATTTTTATGGTTCAAGAGGAAGAGGACGAGGAAGAGCAAGAGGCAATTACAACAATCAAGGTTTTGACAAGAGGAATGTTGAATGCTTCAATTGTCACAAGTTTGGGCATTATAGTAATGAGTGTTGGGCAAGTTCAAATAAAAGTGTTGAAGAACATGTGAATTATGCCGAGAAAGCAAGTAATGAAGCGGCATCTACTTTGTTGTTGGCCTATGATGGATCCGAGGAAGATAATGGCAACGTGTGGTTTCTTGATTCCGGGGCGAGCAACCATATGTGTGGCAAGAAGCATATGTTTGTAGAACTTGATGAAGTGGCGCAAGGCAAAGTTACTTTTGGTGACTCCTCCAACATTCCGGTGAAAGACAAAGGTAAAATTCTTATTAAGCTCAAGAATGGCAATCATGATTTTATTTCCGATGTCTATTATGTGCCGGATATGAAGAATAGCATTTTAAGTTTGGGGCAACTTTTGGAAAAGGGTTATGATATTAGCATGAAGAATCTTCACCTTTCAATTAAAGATGCTCGTGGTAATTTGATTACTAATGTGAAAATGTCCAAGAATAGAATGTTTCCTTTGAATATTCAACATGATGCTATGAGATGTTTGAATGCTATTATTAAAGATGATTCTTGGTTGTGGCACTTGAGATTTGGCCATCTTAATTTTGGTGGCTTGAAGCTATTGTCTAGCAAGAAAATGGTGAAAGGTTTACCCTACATAGATCATCCGGATGAATTATGTGAAGGGTGTATTCTTGGCAAGCATCATAGATTAAGCTTCTCAAGAGAAGTCAAGTGGAGAGCCTCACGACCCTTGGAGCTTGTGCACACCGATGTTTGTGGTCCTTTGAAGCCAATGTCAAATGGTAAGAATCGCTACTTTCTTACTTTTATTGATGACTATAGCCGGAAGACTTGGGTGTATTTTTTGAAAAGGAAGTCCGAAGTGTTTGAAGTTTTTAAGGAGTTCAAGAATCTTATTGAGAAGCAAAGTGGCTATTTTATCAAGAGGTTGAGATCCGATCAAGGTGGTGAATATAGTTCCGATTTATTTGAAGATTATTGCAAGGAGCATGGAATTGTGCATCAGTTCACGCCAAGCTACACACCTCAATTGAATGGAGTTGCGGAAAGAAAAAATAGAACTATTCTTGATATGGCTAGAAGCATGTTGAAAGGAAAAAGATTGCCTAGAGAATTTTGGGCCGAAGCCGTAGCATGTGCAATATACTTGTTGAATCGATGTCCAACCAAAAGTGTTCGTTTCAAGACTCCGGAGGAAGCTTGGTGTTCATTTAAGCCAAGTGTTTCTCATCTTAGAGTTTTTGGATGTATTGCTTATGCGAAGATTCCCGAAGCAAGGAGGACAAAACTTGATGATAAAGGTGAAAAGTGCATTTTTCTCGGGTATGGTGATAGAACAATGGGGTACAAGTTATACAACCTCATTACCAAGAAAGTGATCATGACTAGAGATGTTATTTTTGAAGAGGAAGACATGTGGGATTGGAAAGAAAAAATTTCAGCAACCGAAGTGGAACTTATACTTGAAGAAGAAGAGTCCGAAGTACCAAGGGAAGTCCAAAGAGAGCCACAGACACCTCCACATGGATCCCCATCATCTTCTACAGGTGAATCATCATCATCTTCATCATCGGATTCAAGTTCAAGTGAAAGACCAAGGAAAATGAGAAGTTTGCAAGAGATTTATGAAGCCTCGGAAAATTTTGAAGGTAACTTGAATTTATTTTGTTTATTCATGGATTGTGATCCTTTATGTTTTGAAGAAGCGGTTCAAGAAGAAAAATGGAGAATAGCAATGGATGAAGAAATGAAGGCAATTGAAAAGAATGATACATGGGCACTAGTTAATCTTCCCCAAGGTCATAAAGCAATTGGTGTGAAGTGGGTTTATAAAACCAAGAAGGATGCAAATGGTGAAGTCCAAAGATACAAGGCAAGGTTGGTTGCTAAAGGCTACAAGCAAAGAGCCGGAATTGATTATGATGAGGTATTTGCTCCCGTTGCTCGTTTGGAAACAATTAGGTTGATGATTTCTTTGGCGGCACAAAACAAGTGGAAGATTTACCAACTTGATGTGAAATCGGCATTCTTGAATGGATTTTTTGAGGAGGAGATTTATGTTGAACAACCTTTGGGATATGTGAAAAAGAGACATGAAGATAAAGTGTACAAGTTGAGAAAAGCTCTCTATGGATTAAAGCAAGCACCGCGTGCATGGAATGCTAGAATTGACAAGTATTTTCATGAGAATGGTTTTCAAAAGTGTCCTTATGAGCATGCATTGTATATGAAGATGGATGGCAATGGAAGTGTGCTACTTGTTTGTCTTTATGTTGATGACTTGATCTTCACCGGCAATGATCCAATGATGTTTGATGAATTCAAGAGAAGTATGATTAAAGAGTTTGAAATGACCGATATTGGCTTAATGTCTCATTTCCTTGGCATTGAGGTTAAGCAAAGTGAAGATGGAATTTTTATTTCTCAAAGTAGTTATGCAAAGGAAGTGCTCAAGAAGTTCAAGATGGATTCTTGCAACCCGGTGAACACACCCGTGGAAATTGGATTGGAATTGAGGAAGACCATTAGTGGTGGAAATGTTGATCCAACTTACTTTAAAAGTTTAGTTGGAAGTCTTCGGTACCTTACTTGCACAAGGCCGAACATTCTTTATGGAGTTGGCTTGGTTAGTAGATACATGGAAACACCGGATCAAACTCATCTTAATGCGGCAAAGAGGATTTTACGTTACATCAAAGGTACACTCAATGATGGCTTATTTTATTCTTGCACTAATGATTTTAGACTTGTTGGATATTCGGATAGTGATTGGGGACGAGACTTGGATGAAAGGAAAAGTACATCGGGTTATTGTTTTTTCATGGGAGATACGGTTTTTACTTGGTCATCCAAGAAACAAGCAATTGTTACTTTGTCTACGTGTGAAGCGGAGTATGTGGCTGCAAATTCAACGGTGTGTCATGCTATTTGATTGAGAAACTTGTTGAATTATTTGGGTTTTTCTCAAGAAATTCCTACGGAGATCCTTGTTGATAATAGATCGGCGATGGCGTTGGCAAAGAACCCGGTATTCCATGAAAGGAGTAAACACATTGATACGCGCTACCATTTTATTAGAGAGCATGTGAAGAATGGAGAAGTGAAGTTGGTGCATTGCAAGACTCAAAATCAAGTTGCCGACATTTTTACAAAGCCATTAAAGCATGATGTGTTTGGAAGATTGAAAATGATGCTAGGCATGAGAACTCAAGGAATTGAGTTTAAGGGGGGATGTTAGTTTTATAAACTCAATTCTTAAAGGGTTGTTTGTGTATTTTTGGGTATTGATAAGTCATGGTATTTGAAGAGGTAAACACTAGAAGTGTCCAAGCTATTTTTGGAGGTCTATTTATGGAGTTGTTTTTATCAATGGTTGCATGGAAAAGTTGAACAGTTTACTTGGGGAATAGCCTGCCATAAAGTGGCCAAGATAAATGTGTTTTGACTAGGAAAAGTAGTTGAGTTGCTGCCCAAATATAGTGAGGTAATCTGCTGGAAAAACAGAGAGAGAAAAAGTGAAGGAAAAGAGAGTTGCTACCAGAAAAAACGCAGCAGATTGTGAGAGCTGTAGCTCCATGTCTTGTGACTGTTTTTGTGTGTATTCTTGCTGAAAAAAATCAGTTTGGTCTATCCCTTGTATTCCTTTATATTGTGATCATTTTGATGAAATATATATGTCTTTTATTGAGTGAAATTTGTGTGGAAGTATAGCAGATTTTATTCTCTGTTTTTTGTGTTCTTTGGTGATCCATTTTGCTTCTAATTCCCAACAGATATTGCATTGGAATTTTAATGAAACAGAGGAGCTTTTTGGATTGTGTTTTGCAGTAATATCTGTTGTAGCAGAATTTCAGCCCCACTGTTTTTCTTTGTTTTGAGTCTTGTTCTTTGTGTTTTTGCTGACCTAATTAGTTGCTACATATATACCCACCATCAACACATACTCTCTGCAGACGGCCACCCAGTTCCCCAGGAGCTAAAACACAACCCTCCCCTTGTCTTATACTATCTACTCCAAAAGTTTAAGTTATTGAAGGAAGTGTAACTTAAATATTTAGATTTCAACATATACTACTTCAGGTTCAATCGAACCATCCCCACCCCTCTCCAGAGGTCTCTACAGGAATGAAAACTTATAGATTCTTATGGGAAGAGCTTCAAATAAATATGTGAAACATGGACAGTCTGAATGAAGAATGAAGTGTCCTACTCCCGCCCTCTCTCTCTCTCTCTCTCTCTCTCTCCTGCAAAACCAGTTGTAGGCGATTAGGGATCATAAAACTCACCATCATGTAGTTGGGCAAGATAATTTTTTTATTTTATTTTTATCTATACCCTGAAACTTTCAAGCGAAGACTCCATGAGCAGAAGAAATTAAACAGAAGAACAAGAATAAACCCAGGCAGCCATGGTTTGTTTTATTTTGACTAAGATATTATACATATCATAACAGCCTAAAGGCCAAGACATCCATTACCAAAGACATGACACGACACACTACATAAACCACGTACTTCCAACTTCTGTGAAACTACCATGTGCCATATTTTACATACTTTTTTTTTTTGGCTACTTCCATGTCCGTTCCACCTTATTACAAATCACACCACTTTCACAACAGTAGTTTTATTCACCATAGGGCTTATAATCATCAGAATTACGAACGACGGTCGCCGTCTTTCGTACCACGTTTGGGTTCATGGGTGAAATATCGGTGAGAGTCTGATCCTGACTTTTGTTCATAGTTATTGTAATTCTCATTCACATCATCAGCCTTGTTGTCAGCTGCCTCTTGGTCAGTTCCTTCAGCTGCTTTGTTTCCAGCAAGGCCTTTAGGATTGGCAAAAGGCTCAGCAGACTCCTGCGCATTGGTTTGCAGGGTTCCCAAGATCAACACAACTGCAACAAAGAGAACAAGGAAGGTCTTCATGATCGCACTGACCGTCTCAATCCCTGAAAAAAACAGAGTTAAACAAAGAGAGTAATCACAACTATCTATTAAGCTCACCTCACACGCACACACACACTCTAGTGCTAGGGTTTCAGCATGTACCGCTCTTCTTGCTTCATAAACTTGAAGAAAAATGATCTCCAGGGGTGTCATTATATAGTTGATATTAGTTTGAGTGTTTGGATTAATTAGTGGGATGTGAAAATAAGACTGAGCACTACGAGGGAAAGGGTGAAAATGGAGGATTCATAATCGCAAAGCACCACTGGGTGGAGATCGAGGTTGTAGTCATTAAAGTGGTAATTATGATTACGAACAATGCAGAAGGATGAAATAAGCTGAAAAATGGAATGATCTTTCAAAATCTTATTGGGATCTAATTTTTTTATCTAATTTATTATAATCCTTGAATTAATTATGGATTCCATTAAATATTAAAACTTATTATTGATCCAACCGCGTTACAATTCAATCACATTATTAGGTCAATAAATTAGGTCAAATTTTTAGGTTTAAATAGCATTACTCTTATGATTGGATCAATGTAATTCGGGGACTTCATCAATAATCTAATTTAATGTAAGTGTCGGCTTAATTGTGAGTCCAAAGTTAGATGTAATTCACTTTTAATTCAATAATTACATTGAATTAGGTTCCAAATTAGGTTTAAATAACATTTTTTTATGATTATGATAAATAATTAAGGAACTTTCAATCACTTAATTGGAATGTGTCTCCATGTTAGGGTTCAACAATGGATGCTTTTGTAATATGGTGAATTATTTCATATATGAAATTATTTCACTTCCATGAAACTTGGTGAGTTGACCATATATGATCTAGGGTTTCTAACAGACACTGTCAATACCATAATGTCATTGAGTTATATGAACAAGCTAATGCTCATGGGTTAGGTAACGCTAGATTAATCAAAAAATAAAGTTAAAAAAATGTGATAAGATTGTGGGGAGCGAAATTTATATTTAAATTGATAAATGGGGACCAAAGTACCATTATAATTGTGTCACGGTAACTCCCCCTTTTTTTACTCAATGTTGCATTACTCTAATTTATTAACTCTCTTTACTAGTCGAATATTGCAATATATTTCACTTCATAATGAATTTATATTTTTTATTCAACCCTGCATTCTTCAAAGTCATGGCTGCAACATTAATTTCTTATACAGAAATCACCCGCTAACCGCATACATTGGTGTGCACTCATGCAACTCAAAAGCAGAGGGTACGGTTTACACTTGAGAAATGCAACATAAATTTAAAAAATAAACTTAAAAAGTAAATTTGATAATTATAATTATTGATTTTGCTGTGGGTCCAAACATTTATAGAGAACCATTACCTATTCAATAGTTGTGATTATCAAGTTTATTTTTTAAGTTCATATAACATTACTCGTTTACACCTTGCTCTATATATAGTTCTTTCTTGTACAACTTAAATTTTGTACACTAAAGAATGTATATACAACATGGACATCAAATTACATAGAATTCAAATGAAGACGGCAAATCATCTTCATTGTTTCTACTCAGACACACTCTAGGGATGCAATTAGTTGAGTTTTGTCTTGGGAGTTGTAGGTGGGGGGTTAAAAGAGGTTGACATACATGTCTATACCAAGGGTAATCGAAGGGGGTGAGTAGGATAAGTGAATGGGATGGAATGAACTCGAATAGCTTGTTAACGAAGGGACAGACCTGTTCGGTAGATGGTAGGTAAAAAATAATCTCACTTGCTAGAAAATCATCCACCTCAGTGGACAAGTAATGTGAGTATTTATAACACAGTGCCCGGGCATGTCGGGCTGCCCGAAGGGCTGCCTGTCGCGACCATGTACCATCTGTGCGAACCCACAACCGCCTCGACCGCAACGATACCAGTGGTCGTTAACGCGAGCCATGCGTCCCAACATTAACGAGACAGATGTGATGTTTCCCCAAACGCAACCTGAACGTGACCCTGAGGAAGGTGCAACAGCCAAGGTGAGAGCGGGCTCCCAAGGTCCATGATCGCGACTAGTCACCGTGGGACCATGACCTTGAGAGGACCATGTATGCGATGCCCCCAGCGCGCTCCTACCCGGGGTCCTTCTTTCCCTCTCTAAACCCTTGCTTAAGACATTTGTCGAGGTGCCCAATAGAGGTAATTCACATAGTTTCGGTTTTTCAGCCACCAATCCACATGCCCTATCATCCTTATACTGATCCTGGCCAATAACCCCAGGTACATTTGGAGTCTCTCTGGATCCCAGTCAAGTACATTCCAGTGGGCAATGAGTCATACATTGGGAGGTCTGATTGAGTAGACTAAACTTTCGAGACCCTGCCCCAGGCCGAGATTGACAATCGCGCTCATCCGCCCTTATTGCTCAATTCTCCCTTGAGGAGGGTCATACTCTCATGTCCCTAGGTGGGGACACTTCCTCTTAGTCTAGTGGATCAATCGAGCAATGATATCCAATAGGTTGAGGATACCATTCCCTTAGTGGAGGAGGCGAGTCTCGCCGAGGTTGTCCCCACACTTCTGCGATTCCACTTCTGTCCAACCTTGGTGAAAGGTCTATTTTTCCATTTCCAATGCGATTGATATGTATTTCGCTCTGATGCGGTATTGTGCTTGAAGGCGTCGCGCCTAGGGGCGTCACACCTTGGTTGTCGTGAATCTAACGTCATTCGAATGAGCTACCCTGTGGACGGCTCTGATGATATGGGTTGAGATTCACGCACAAACTAGAAATATGTCTCTCCTCTCTCTTTCTCTCTCGAGGATTGGTTGAAGATTGTTGCCTTTTTAGAGTGTCATTAATTGAATTGAGCATTAAATAAGAGGAGAAAACGTGTAGGGAGGGAGTCAAAGGTAACTTCCAGATGGAATGCACAATGTTGCTTTGTCTTCAAGAAAAGAAAAACGAAAATTATAAGGGCTCCTTAAGCTCCTTTTACTTGGTCAGCCTAAAGGTGTGTTAAAAGGATTTTTTAACACTCCATGGTGGGGCTTTTCAAATAATGGTAAATTCTCTGTTAAAATCACTTATAAATGGTTTTTTGAATCTGGGGAGGACAATATCCCCTTGAACTTGAACTGGGATTGGATTTGACACATGAAAATCTCACAAAAATTCAAGTTCTTCCTCTGGATTGTTCAAAGTAATAGAATCCTATCTACCCACTTTAGAGCAGCAAAAAATATGACTAATGATGCAACTTGTGAGAGATGTAAAATTCACTGCGAATCCACTTTGCATATTCTAAGAGACTGCTCCAAAGCACAGGCAGTTTGGAGAGTTTTCTTAGGAAACTCCTGGTCCTCGAACTCTCAAGATACTGATCTGCAGAAAAGACTACTTGAAAACCACAAAAAGAGAAATGAGGAAAAATAGAAAGGATTGGAATGGCCTGTTGTTTTTACCTCTATCATTTGACATTTTTGGAAAGACAGGAACAAGGAGTGCCTTGAAAAAACTCACCCCCCCCCCCCCCCCAGCGGTGTTACTGCCAAGAATGTCTGGCTTATGGTCCAAGATATTAACTCGACTTTCCTAGAAAGCTTGAATTGTTAAGAACATTGCACAAAGAAAGTCATTGGTTGGTCTTTCCCTCCTACAGGATGGATGAAACTGAATGTTGATGGATGCTCCAAAGGGAATCCTAGACCCGCAGCGATTGGAGGACTTTGAGAAATGACCAAGGAGTTTGGCAGCTGGGTTTCTATGAAAGACTTCCTAACTGTTCAAGCACATAGATTGAACTATGGGCTATTTACAAGGGCCTATAGATTACTCATTCCCAGGGGATGAAAAAAGTCATTGTGGAGATTGATTTTCTGGATGCTCATAGACTCCTCACGACAAGATTGGAAGAAACCACCCTAGAGAGGGATTATTTCTGAATACAAGAGGCTTCTCACCCTTCTCAATTTCCTCATCCAACACACCAAAACAGAAGGAAATTTTTGTGCAGACAACCTTGCAAATTTGGGTGTTAAGCAAAATGATAGAATGGTGCTCCTCAACTCCTCACCTTGCTAATGGGAGAGCTTTTGAGAAACGATAATCCTAGTGTCTCCTATGTAAGAAGATTTTGCTAACTCTTTGAACTTTTCTAATGTATCGAAAAAAAAAAAGAATTTTTTAAATCAGTGAGATCGGTGTTATTACTTAGGGGTCTCAAAAATATGATACGATTCATTAACATGATACAAAATTATAAGGTTCGAGTCTTTTTAAGCCATCAATTTTGAAAATGAGTGGACCTGACAAGACATAATACGAATAATAAATAAATCGGGATGAGTGAAATCAATCAAAAGAAATATAAGATTTGAATCGTTTATGTACAAGTTATACATGATTGATATACAACACGAATCACGATATAACACGACTTGTTAGACATGAATTAATAAAACGAATCAAGCATCTGTAAAATATTTTTTGATACGAACTCGTAAAGACATAATATAAACTTGCTTTACTCGACACAATTAAGAAGCTTATACTATCACTATCAATAGTAAATACGAATTCCTTTATTCCAGTTCTCCTCCCTTGCCTTTGTTGGTTATTTTATTTCCTCCCATTGGCTAGTGGAGTATGAGCCTTTTCTAGATATCTTCCCGTTTTTCTTTTCTTGATACTTTCATTTCAGCAAGTACGTTCTTAAGTGAACATTGGTCTATATTCCTGATCTATGTCCACACAAAATCTATCAACTGGCAAAATTATTAGTCGGTGTGTCTTTGTCAATTTTTTCTCAAACAAATTTAAATCCTGGTAATAAAACACCTCTAAACCGAATTAAGATTATCTAAATTAGATTAAGACAATTTCAAATTCGATTAGGATAACACAACACCAGTTTCCAAATTAGTCAAAATTAATATAAATTAATATATTAATATAAATTAACACCAGTTTCTAAATTAATATAAATTTAATATTCAATAGGTACCACACTAGATTAACGAAGCTTACTAATTAATATGTGATTAATTATAATTTTTTGGCGGTAGGACATGTTAATAATAACATGCATCGTCTTTGGATTGAATATAGATGGAGAAGCATCTTAATGATAAATCATCTCACTCTAAGTGGACATCTTGCTTATATACGGTAAATGATTTAGTATCGAGTGAAATTGAATAAAAATATAACGTAGAGAGATCCATTGAATAGTCTTTAAACTCAATTTTATTGGGGCAGTTTTGATTATTTATGGTTGGGTTTGATTTGTAATTTTAATATGTTTTTTGTCCAACAAAGTTTGAAGTAGGATTTTTATGGCTGTTTCTATTGACTTTAGAAACCTGAAGAGGCAGGCACCGGAGATTCTGAAGGGTTGCGCAAGTGGAGGCAGTTGGCTCTAATAAACACAAGTACTCTCTCCTTGTCTCTCTTTTTGCTGCAAAGAAGGAAAAAATACCCAGAAAATTTCTGTAGAAAAACAGAGAAGAAAAATGAGAGTTGCTGCCAGAAAACAAAGATGTGCTGTGCATGTTGCCGAAGGAGTTGCAGCTCCAAACCTTGGTTTTAAGGGCTGGTTGTTTTGTGTGTTTGCTGGCCGAAAAGTCAGATAAATTGTCCCCTTTGAATGTTAAGACTTAAGAACATAATTTGTAATTCTTTCGTTAAGTCGGTTGTCCGAATGTTCTGGAGAAAGGCATATAGAATTGTTTTCTTCTTCACTACCAAGTATTGCAGCCGTAATTTATAAGGCAATGTTAAATGCTAGTGGCGGTTGAAGAGCAAGCCGGCAAAGACAAGTGTCCCGATGCAATGTAACAGGATAGAAAATTTCCTTGATATTGCATTGGAATTTTAATGAAACAGAGGAGCTTTTTGGATTGTGTTTTGCAGTAATATCTGTTGTAGCAGAATTTCAGCCCCACTGTTTTTCTTTGTTTTGAGTCTTGTTCTTTGTGTTTTTGCTGACCTAATTAGTTGCTACATATATACCCACCATCAACACATACTCTCTGCAGACGGCCACCCAGTTCCCCAGGAGCTAAAACACAACCCTCCCCTTGTCTTAGACTATCTACTCCAAAAGTTTAAGTAATTGAAGGAAGTGTAACTTAAATATTTAGATTTCAACATATACTACTTCAGGTTCAATCGAACCATCCCCACCCCTCTCCAGAGGTCTCTACAGGAATGAAAAGTTATAGATTCTTATGGGAAGAGCTTCAAATAAACATGTGAAACATGGACAGTCTGGATGAAGAATGAAGTGTCCTACTCCCGCCCTCTCCTCTCTCTCTCTCTCTCCTGCAAAACCAGTTGTAGGCGATTAGGGCTCATAAAATTCACCATCATGTAGTTGGGCAAGATAATTTTTTTATTTTATTTTTATCTATACCCTGAAACTTTCAAGCGAAGACTCCATGAGCAGAAGAAATTAAACAGAAGAACAAGAATAAACCCAGGCAGCCATGGTTTGTTTTATTTTGACTAAGATATTATACATATCATAACAGCCTAAAGGCCAAGACATCCATTACTAAAGACATGACACGACACACTACATAAACCACATACTTCCAACTTCTGTGAAACTACCATGTGCCATATTTTACATACTTTTTTTTTTGGCTACTTCCATGTCCGTTCCACCTTATTACAAATCACACCACTTTCACAACAGTAGTTTTATTCACCATAGGGCTTATAATCATCAGAATTACGAACGACGGTCGCCGTCTTTCGTTCCAGGTTTGTGTTCATCGGTGAAATATCGGTGAGAGTCTGATCCAGTCTTTTGTTCATAGTTATTGTAATTCTCATTCACATCATCAGCCTTGTTATCAGCTGCCCCTTGGTCAGTTCCTTCAGCTGCTTTGTTTCCAGCAAGACCTTTAGGATTGGCATCAGGCTTAACCTGCGCATCATTATTTACACCACTTAGGAGCTTACGATCCTCCAAAGGGAGCCTTGTTGCATTGGTTTGCAGGGTTCCCAAGATCAACACAACTGCAACAAAGAGAACAAGGAAGGTCTTCATGATCGCACTGCCCGTCTCAATCCCTGAAAAAAAACAGAGTTAAACAAAGAGAATAATCAAAACTATCTATTAAGCTCACCTCTCACATACACACACACACACACTAGTGCTAGGGTTTCAGCATGTACCGCTCTTCTTGCTTCATAAACTCGAAGAAAAATGATCTCCAGGGGTTGCATTATATAGTTGATATTAGTTTGAGTGTTTGGATTAATTAGTGGGATGTGAAAATAAGACTGTGAGCACTATGAGGGAAAGGGTGAAAATGGAGGATTCGTAATCGCAAAGCACCACTGGGTGGAGATCGAGGTTGTAGTCATTAAAGTGGTAATTTTGATTACGAACAATGCAGAAGGATGAAATAAGCTGAAAAATGGAATGATCTTTCAAAATCTTATTGGGATCTAATTTTTTTATCTAATTTATTATAATCCTTGAATTAATTATGGATTTCATTAAATATTAAAACTTATTATTGGTCCAACCGTTACAATTCAATCCCATTATTAGGTCAATAAATTAGGTCTAAATAACATTACTTTGATGATTAGAACAATGTTATTCGGGGACTTAATCGATGATCTAATTTAATGTAACAGTTGTTGGGCCATTTGTGGAGTCAAGTTTCTGAGGCGTACTGGAAGGCGCGTCCGGACGGCAGAAGAGCGCGCGTCCGGACGCAAGTGGCAGAACGTTGAAGGAGCAAAACTGAACTCACTGGAAGTCGCGTCCGGACGCGGTATAGTCATGCGTCCGGACGCGTGTCTGTTTCGTGGCTTAGTGCACAGAATGTATAAAAACCCTTTGTCTTGGTGATTAGGGTTATGAGAGTGGTGTGAGATATTACATAGCCTCCTTCTTTGTATTTTTTGTCTCTCCTAATAGTGAAATCCCTGCAGCGTCGTGGATGTAGGCAAATTGCCGAACCACGTAAATATTGTGTGTCTTGTTCTTCCTTGCTTGTTATTGTTTTCTGTTCTTGATTTGCTCTTGGATTGTGTGTGTGTTTCTGTGGGTTTTAATAACGGTTAAATCCCCAACAACTGGTATCAGAGCTCCGGGTTAGGAGGTCAAGGGTTTGCACAATGACCGAAGACAAAGTCAAGATCGAGAAATTCAATGGTTCGAACTACGCGTTCTGGAAGATGCAGATGGAGGATATTCTGTATCAGAAGGATCTTTATCTGCCTATCGATGGCGAAAAGCCAGCGGATATGGAGCAAGCAAAGTGGGATGTTCTGGATCGCAAAGCCCTAGGGACTGTGCGACTGTGTCTCGCGCCGTCAGTTGCGTCGAACATCGCCAAAGAAAAGACTACATCAGGTTTATTCAAAGCCCTAGAAAAGATGTATGAAAAGCCTTCAGCGGTGAATAAGGTATATCTCATGAAGAAGTTATTTAATTTAAAGATGTCTGAAAACTCTATTGTTGCTGAACATATCAATGAATTCAATACGGTCACGAATCAGTTAGAATCTGTGAGTATTGTCTTTGATGATGAAATTAGAGCTCTTGTACTTTTATCAAGTTTGCCAGAAAGTTGGAATGGACTTGTCGTGGCAGTGAGCAATTCTTCCGGATCTGTAAAGATAAAACTGGAGGATGTCGTGTCATTGATATTAGGAGAAGAGGCTCGGAGAAAAGCATCGGGTGAGGATGTTGTTTCAGGTTCAGCACTCAATACGGAGGAAAGGGGCAGGTCTACGAAAAAGGGAGGTAATAAAAAGGACAAGAAAAAATCGTCTTCGAGAAACAGAGGTCGAAGTAAATCTCGTGGCGGAGATGAGGGCTGCTGGAATTGTGGTCAGAAGGGGCACTGGAAGCGGGATTGCAAGGCACCGAGAAAAGAGCAGAATGGGAACAATCAAAGAGGTAAAGATACTGCTAATATCTCGGAAGAGTCTGATAATGATGCCTTGATTTGCTCGCTGGATTCTCGCAGTGAGTCTTGGATTATAGACTCTGGAGCTTCATTCCATGCTACTCCACGCATGGATGTGCTACGAAACTATGTGCAGGGTAACTTCGGTAAAGTGTATCTTGGTGATGATGAAGCCTGCAATATAGTTGGGAAAGGAGATGTGCAGATTACTCAGACAGACGGGACAGTTCTGAAATTGAAGGATGTTAGACACGTGCCTAGTCTAACACGGAATCTTATTTCAGTGGGTCAGTTGTCAGAGGGTGGAGTGGTCACATCGTTTACATCAGATGCTTGGAAGATGAGCAAGGGGGCTTTGGTTCTAGCCCGTGGTAAAAAGGAAGGAACCTTATATGTATCTTCGGGTACCTACAGTAGCATCGCGGTGACGGCATCAGGGATTGATTGCACTACGTGGCATCGTAGGTTGGGTCACATGAGCGAAAAGGGGATGAAAGTAATGATGTCAAAGGGGAAATTGCCGGGTTGTAAGTCGCTGGATTTGGACTTCTGTGAGGACTGTGTCCTCGGGAAACAGAAGAAGGTCAGCTTTACAAAGGTGGCAAGGACTCTAAAGACGGAGAGGTTGGAGCTTGTTCACACCGACGTGTGGGGACCATCAAAGGTACCTTCTGTTGGTGGCTCAAATTATTTTGTTACTCTCATTGATGACGCTACTAGGAAATTATGGATTTATTTTCTTAAGCAGAAATCTGATGTGTTTGATGTTTTCAAGAATTGGAAAGCATTGGTTGAGAATGAAACAGGGTTGAAACTGAAGTGTCTAAAATCAGATAACGGTGGGGAGTATTGTAGCAGTGAGTTTGAGGCTTACTGTGCTGCAAGTGGGATTCGAAGGTTGAAAACGGTCCCAAAGAAGCCAAGGCAGAATGGAGTTGCTGAGCGCATGAACAGGACAATCCTAGAGCGTGCTAGGAGCATGAGGTTGCATGCCGGGTTACCTAAGCAATTCTGGGCTGATGCAGTAAATACAGCTGTGTATTTGATCAACAGGGGACCTTCAGTTCCGCTGAATTGTGGATTGCCAGAGGAGGCTTGGACAGGCAAAGAGGTAAATTTATCTCATTTACGAGTTTTTGGTTGCATTGCCTATATGCATGTAGAATTGGATAATAGGGATAAACTCGATGCTAAGTCTCGTAAGTGCGTGTTCATAGGCTATGATACTAATTGCTATGGGTATAGGTTGTATGATTTTGAGAATCGAAAAACACGCAGGAGTATTGATGTGGTATTTAATGAGTCAGTTTTGTATAAAGACAGACTAAGTCAACCCAAGGAGGCTGAGACAAAATCAGACTGTGTAGAGTTTGAAGGGAATCCTAACAGGAATGTCTTAGAGCCTCAGGATACTAATACACAATCTACTCCACCGGTAGATCCACAGATTCCTATTCTTAGAAGGAGTACACGGACGGTAAAAACCCCAGCGCGTTATTCTCCATCCTTGTATTATTTGTTGTTGACTGATAGTGGTGAACCAGAATGCTTTGAGGAAGCATTGCAGGCTGAGTCCAACAAGGAGTGGGAGCATGCGATGGATGATGAGATAGATTCTCTCTCATCTAATGAGACCTGGGAATTAGTTGAATTGCCCAAAGGGAAGAGAGCTTTGCACAACAAGTGGGTTTACAGAATTAAGGAAGAATCTGATGGGAGCAAACGGTACAAGGCAAGGTTAGTAGTAAAAGGTTTCGAGCAGAAACAAGGTATTGACTACACTGAAATCTTTTCTCCTGTTGTTAAGATTTCTACTATCAGATGTGTTCTTAATATTGTGGCTGTTGAGAATTTGCATTTGGAGCAGTTGGATGTTAAAACTGCTTTCCTTCATGGGGATTTGGAGGAGGATATTTATATGTATCAGCCAGAGGGCTATGCTGTGAAAGGAAAGGAGAATCAGGTATGCAAGCTAGGGAAGAGTCTGTACGGGTTGAAACAGGCTCCAAGGCAGTGGTATAAAAAGTTTGATACTTTTATGGCAGCTACGGGGTTTAGCAGATGTCATGGGGACCATTGTTGTTACTTCAAGAAGCTTGGTACGTCATATCTCATACTTTTGTTGTATGTAGATGATATGCTTGTTGCAGGTTCAAGCATGGAAGAGATTGTTAATCTCAAGGAACAACTGTCAAAGGAATTTGCAATGAAGGATTTGGGCTCTGCGAAGAAAATCCTTGGGATGCGAATCAGTAGAGACAGGGCAAACATGAAGTTGAAGTTGTCACAGGAAGAGTATATTGGAAAGGTGCTGAAAAGGTTCAACATGGAGAATGCTAAGCCAGTCAGCACACCTTTGGCAAGTCACTTCAAGCTTTCGAAGGAAAAGGGAGCAGTAACAGATGAAGACCAGAACTTCATGGCAAAGGTCCCATATGCCTCGGCGGTAGGGAGCTTGATGTATGCCATGGTTAACACAAGGCCAGACATTGCTCAAGCAGTGGGAGTTGTCAGCAGGTTCATGGCAAATCCGGGCAAGGAGCATTGGGAAGCAGTCAAGTGGATTCTGCGCTACTTGAGAGGTACTTCAGACTTGGCTTTGAATTTTGGGGGTTCTGATATTTGTTTGCAAGGATTTGTGGATTCAGATTTAGCAGGGGACATTGACAGCAGAAAGAGCACTACAGGGTATGTTTTTACATTGGGTAGTGCAGCGGTCAGTTGGGTCTCAAGGCTACAGAGAATAGTAACTATTTCAACAACAGAGGCGGAGTATGTTGCAGCCACGGAGGCGTGCAAGGAAATGGTATGGTTGAGGAGCTTCATGAAAGAGTTGGGTAAGGATCAAGACAATTCAAAATTGTTCAGTGATAGTCAGAGTGCAATACATCTGGCAAAGAACGCAGCCTTTCATTCGAGGACCAAGCATATTGACATAAAGTATCACTTCATTCGCTCTTTGTTGGAAGATGGACAGTTTACTTTGGAGAAGATTCATACAAGGGATAATCCGGCAGACATGTTCACAAAGGTAGTTACTGTCGAGAAGCTGAAGTTTTGTTCAGCTTCCGTGGGTCTCTCAGTTTGAGGACAGGAGGATGAGCTGCAGGGATGAGGGACTATTGTTCGGGAGGATTGCGATTGATGGTGATCAAACTAGTCTCCAAGTGGGAGAATTGTTGGGCCATTTGTGGAGTCAAGTTTCTGAGGCGTACTGGAAGGCGCGTCCGGACGGCAGAAGAGCGCGCGTCCGGACGCAAGTGGCAGAACGTTGAAGGAGCAAAACTGAACTCACTGGAAGTCGCGTCCGGACGCGGTATAGTCATGCGTCCGGACGCGTGTCTGTTTCGTGGCTTAGTGCACAGAATGTATAAAAACTCTTTGTCTTGGTGATTAGGGTTATGAGAGTGGTGTGAGATATTACATAGCCTCCTTCTTTGTATTTTTTGTCTCTCCTAATAGTGAAATCCCTGCAGCGTCGTGGATGTAGGCAAATTGCCGAACCACGTAAATATTGTGTGTCTTGTTCTTCCTTGCTTGTTATTGTTTTCTGTTCTTGATTTGCTCTTGGATTGTGTGTGTGTTTCTGTGGGTTTTAATAACGGTTAAATCCCCAACAACAGTGGGCTTAATTGTGAGTCCAAAGTTAGATGGAATCCACTTTTAATTCAATAATTACATTGAATTAAGTTTCAAATTAGATTTAAATAACATTTTTTTATGATTATGATAAATAATTAAGGAACTTTCAATCACTTAATTGGAATGTGTCTCCATGTTAGGGTTCAACAATGGATGCTTCTGGAATATGGTGAATTATTTCATATATGAAATTATTTCACTTCCATGAAACTTGGTGAGTTGACCATATATGATCTAGGGTTTCTAACAGACACTGTCAATACCATAATGTCATTGAGTTATATGAACAAACCAATGCTCATGGGTTAGGTAATGCTAGATTAATCCAAAAATAAAGTTAAAAAAAAATGCGATAATATTGTGGGGAGCGAAATTTATAATTAAATTGATAAACGAGGACCAAAGTACCATTATATTTGTGTCACGGTAACTGCCCCTTTTTTTACTCAATGTTGCATTACTCTAATTTATTAACTCTCTTTACTAGTCAAATATTGCAATATATTTCATTTCGTAATGAATTTATTTTTTTTCTTCAACCCTGCATCCTTCAAAGTCATGGCTGCAACATGAATTTCTTATATAGAAATCACCCGCTAACCTCATACATTGGCAGAAGGTACGGTTTACACCTATGAAGCACGGATACTTCGTTGAGCTCGGCGTATCCGTATCGGATACTTTGTCGGATACGATACTCGTCGGATACTCGAGGATACGTATCGGATACACCTCCTACATATCCGATAATAATTAAATATTAGGATACTTCACGGATACTTTTGTGTTCAAGTAATATATATAATTTTTGAGTTGAATTTTTAACATTTCCTTTCGAATTCACATACCATACAAAACATTTACAAAAATTCATACTACTTCAAAGACACATGAGTATTTTTTAAGTATTATCTACAATTACATGTCAAAAGAGCATAAAATAAATCTATTACATTATAGTTTTAGCAAAAAATACTTCTAAATAAACCGACTCGGTAAATGTTAGCTTTGATTTTTTAATTAATCACTTCGCATTGTGAATATACCATAGTGATACGATATATATTTTCTTCAAACTAAAAAGAATTACAAATTTTCCTTATTGTGTTAAAGAACTACCAAAATACATAAGTATTATGTTGATTGAAAATAATAAAAATATTTTATTATAGCCGTATCTTGACCGTACCCGTATTCTTCTTTTTTAGATTTTGTCGTATCGCCGTATCCGTACCGTATCGTACCCGTATCCCGTATCCGTATCCATGCTTCATAGGTTTACACCTTGCTCTATATTCAGTTTTTTCTTGTACAACTTAAATTTTGTATACTAAAGAATGTATATACAGCATGGACATCAAATTACATAGAAATCAAATGAAGACAGCAAAGCATCCTCATTGTTTCTAGTCAGACACACTCTTTGGATGCAATTAGTTGAGTTTTGTCTTGGGAGTCTAGTGAGATGATCTGCAACCACGAATCGTGGTGGATCGGATATCTCTTAGCAGGATGATTGATCACTTCATCATCGTGAGCACAATAGCGTTGGCTCTATGTGATTATTAGGTTTCATGAATTCCCATTCACTGATTCACCTCATGTTAGGGTGAACTAGCTTCTTGTTAGGGTGATACTTTTTTTTTTTCTGGTGATGCCTACCAAAAATTACACAACAATAGAATGGCCCCTGATCGAGTGATAGATTGATCGATGCCCGAAGAGGCACGGCCAAAGGAATGAGACACAAGGTGAACATTTGTAAGCCCCATTTTCGTGACTAGCCTTGAAAAGTTTAAAGGTGAAAAATGTAAGATGTTTTGACATAAAAACTAGGGCTTGTTTATTTCAAATAGCTATATATAGTATTCGGTACATAGCACAACCGGACTACAAGCCAATACTTGGCTAACATACACACTAAAACACACCACACATACTGATACTTCAACTTTGTGTAACTCACATAATGGCCTCACATTCTTTTTTGGCTACCCATATGTTGGCTACACATTATTCAAAACACACCATTTTTACAGAAGTTGCATTCTTCATCCAGCTTACTAATGACCAGATTGGTTTTTTTTTTTTTTTTTAAATTTTTTTTTTTTTTTGGGAGGGGGTACTTGAACACTTGACCTCAAGAAGGTAAAGTCTTCACAAGATAAGGAGTATCATTAGACCGAAGACCCGTTGATACTAATGACCAAATTGGTTGTCGTTAACCTTTTGGGTGCATTCAGATCGGGTTTCGCACGGAAAATAATGGTGGGTCGACCAACCTTTTGATGGACCAGAATCATTTCCATAGTTACCATAATTTTCATTTTTATCGGCATCACTGTTATCCGTCATGGTGCCAGTTTCATTTTCAGTATTTCCAGCTCCTTTGTTATCTGTCACGCCTTTGTTATCAGCACCAACTTCAACTTTTCGACCAAGATTGGTATCGCTGAGTAGCCGAGGGTTCTTCAAAGATGGCCTTTTCGCGTTGGCTTCCAGAGTTTCCAAGAGCAAAACAAAGGCGACAAAGAGCACAACCAATTACTTCATGATCTAATTAATCGTCTTTAACCTGAAAATAAAGCATTGATTCATACAATCTGAGTTAATTTTCTCTCTATAAACATGTAATCAAGCTAATAGAGATAGAGATAGAACAAGTTTAGGGTTGTTGCGCGTGTACCACTCTTCTTTCTTCGAGAACATTAATGAGAGAAAGGGTTCTAAGTGTTGCAGCATGTAGGAGATAATTGTCACTGGGTTGGGATAATATTAAGTGATGTTAGCACTAAAGAAAGACTGGTGCTGTGGGAGAATTAGCACCATTGGGAGGGGGTGTAGATGTAGCCACCAAAGAAGTAATTATGATTTGGATTGATAGTTATTGAATTTTTTACATTGACTGTCAATTATTTGATAATTTATGATAGGTTATGCTTCCACGTTAGGGTTCAACGGTGGTGGATGATACTTTTACACATAAAATTATAGCCACAAACAGTGTTCTTTCACTATGCCAAATTTACTGTATTGTAGAACCAGAAAATTGAGGGCGGATCTTGGTGTAGCAATAAAGTTGTTTTATTGTGACTTAGAGGTCACGTGTTTGAGTTGCAGAAATAGTCTCTCTGCTTGTAAGGGTAAGACTGCGTCACCCAGACCTCGCACTGACCGGAGTCTCGTGAAATGGATTCACCTTTTTATAGAATTAAAAAATTATTTTAGCTTAATTATTCGGGCGATCGCAACTTAAAATTCTGACTTATTTTTTTATTGGATTTGACTTTTTAAATCATCATGTTGATGGTGCATTATAATCAACTAGATTCAATTAAGCCAGCATGGGACATGTTAATAGTTTTAGACTAATGCTATTTGAACCTAAAAATCTGACATAATTTACTGACCTAATGATGTGGCTGCATTGAAACCATTGAATCAATACCAAATTTCAATGTTTGATGGGCTCCACAGTTAATCCAAAGGTCATAATGAATTAAGTCAGCAAATTAAGTCAGTAAATTAGGTCCTAATAGCATTGCTCATAGTTTTAAGCACTGAGCATGGTTATCAAGCACTTGAAATAGTGGCCTTACATGTGCACGCGCATGTAAGGCCACTATATCACCAGTTTTATAAATAACCTTCCACGAAAAAAAAAAAAAACCATTAAAAATAAATCACAAACAACAAGTGCTAAGAGGTCACAACCTCAAGGAGTTAGAACTTGGCCAAGAACGTACTTTAGAAGATGGATCGCTTCTAAGTTTTTTAGCTTGGAATCGAAATTAATTTATCATGATAATTATCGGATGCATGTGAACCTGGAGGACTATGTATGCTCAGGTGCTCCACTGTTTCTCTTTTGCACTATTTTATTAAATCATATCTATTTAAGATGAGCAGAGCCAGTAGAATGAATCAAAAGAGTTCCGAGTTTACCTTTAGATGAATCCTAGAAAGCAACATAGGAAATAGTCAAATTTGTGTGAAAATAGGAAATTTAGAAATTCAAAGCAATCAAATTAGATTAGATTTGTACTCAATATGAAATGAATCCTGTCTATTCCAATCCTAAAACTCCTCTAAACTAGACTTCTGGATCTTTCAACCAATTCACTTCGGATAAGTATGAATTATTTTCTTTTTTTTGAGCGAGAAGAGTAGGGGTGTAACTTGGGCGGGTCAACCCGAGCCCAACCTGAAAAAAAACAGGACTTAGGTTAGAATTTTTAATACTTGGGTTGGGCCTAGGCAAAAAAACCCCAACCCGAATTGAATTCGGGCAAGCCTCGAGTTGAGGCCTCGGGTTGTCGGGTTCAACCCGAATATACATAAATATATAAATATATTTAATTAGGATTAGTATTTATCTTCACTCTTCAGAGTCCAGACTTTCATTTCACTTCAAGTCTTCACATTTGCGCCTCCATCACTCTCAAATTCCTCTGTCACTCATCACTAGTCTCTCATCTTGTTTCAAACTCTCAGCCTCCCTCTCTCACTCATCACTCGTCTAAGTCGTCTCAGACTCTCAGCCTCCCTATCTTACTCGTCACTCATCCATCTTTTATCAACCCGAATTAAGTAACTCGAGCCCAACCCAATTTTTAACTCCAAATTAGCCTGAATTAAGTAACCCGAATTCAACCTGAGCCCGCCCTAGTTAAACTCGAGCAGTACTAAGGTTGAGTACCTTGGGTTGAGGTAGGGTTAGATTATGGTTGAAGATTATATATCTAGGGTTAGGCTAGGGTTGACCTCTCAACTCGCTCAACCCGCCCGAGTTGCACCCCTAGAAAGAGCATTATTTTGTGGGAGGGAAAGTGTGGTTTTATATTAGACAGAAGTGGTTGGCCCACTTATTAAAAAATAATTTATAGCTATAGATTTCTGGTTAATTCATTTGTAATCGTTGATTATAAAAAATAATAAAGTAGAGTGAAATAATAAAATAAATTTTTTTATACATAATTGATTGAAAAAAAAAAGGAACTATAATATCAAAAAATAATTGTGAAAATTGGGGCTGAGTCCTCCTGAATGGACTTATAATGAATAGAATCCGTCAATGAAACTTATTTGGTGATAGATCTGTTTTTTATTTTACTAATAAGTATTTAAGTACAATATTTTTTTACATCTCAAAAATACTTTTAACAGTGTTATTCTGTTCAATTATAGAAACATTAAATACCTTGAAAATAACTTTAAATTAATTTCTTAAATTAGAAATTAGTATCCTTTAATTCACTCCTAAATTGAAATTGAATTTATATTCTATCTCTCTCTCTCTCTCTCTCTCTCTCACTCAATAGAAGAAGATCATCACTCCAGTACAACAAATCTTTCTCTTTAGATATTATTTCTTCCTCCATAGCATCAAAATCAGTAAGGTTTGGAACATCATCAACAACTACCATATCTTCTACTACGTTTTGGTCATCATAAACTTCTATGTCGTTGATTTGCAGAAAAAAAAAGTTGAAAAACTTGTTCAATGTGTTATTAGTTTGATCCCTAATTTTATTTTTATTTTTTTGATAAATAATCCCAAATTTTTTTCACTGTTTCATGTTACTACGTTTTTTGTTGACCAAGTTACTATTTTTCTAATTGACCATGTTACTATTTTTTTTTTTTCATGTTACTATTTTTTATTGAGCATGTTATTACTTTTTCGGTGTTACTTTTTTGGATGCTGAAGAATTGGAGGCTTCTTCCTTTGGTTATGAGTTTGAATGCTACTATTTTTATTTTCAATTTTGTTCAATGTTTCATATTGCTTTTTTTTTTTTTTGAGCATGTTATTGTTTTTGTTAAACATGTTATTGTTTTTGTTAAGCATGTTACTACTTTTGTTGAACATATTACTATTATTATTTTTTTTAAATATTAATATTGAATGTTACTATTTTTTTATGTTTAAATGTTACTATTTTTTTGTATTTAAATGATAATTTTTTTTTTTTGTATTTGAATGTTACTATATATACGAGAACCTAACCTATTATGGATATAGATAGATATAAGAGTGAAATTTTTTTAATATTAGTCAAACTCTTAAAATTTAGGTGTTTTTGGGAAGAGATAATCTGGTAAAATTGACAAAAAATAGACTTCATAACAAATAAATTTACTTGGCGGATTTAAGTTCAAATAAATCCATATAGGAATCGGCCTCCAAATTTTCTAACAAAATAAATTTTCAATACCATCGTTGGATTCTTCGTTAAGTGGGCCAAAATAAAACCAGTTGGATGCGTGCTTTTCTAAGAGTGATGGATGATAATATATCTTCAAAGGATGGTCTGAACTCTGAAGGCTAAACCATTCTGTGATGTAACTGGGCTTGGAAATTGGGTTGATGGGTTAGTCCATTACTTTTAGGGGACATTAAAGTGGATGGTGGAAGTGAGCCTGGCCCAACTAATTAATCCACCAACCTGTAAGCCCATATATATAATCGGACGGCCAGTGTTCTTCCTTTGGTGTCTTATTTGAAGATTTTCCCGCAATCACCGAGAGTGAAATGTTTCATTTTCAAACTCTACGGAAGGAACACCTACTCGCAAATCGCAGGTCGAGTCCTCTCTCCGATCACATTAAGAAGTCTCACAAGGTACAATCGAAATGGAACTCGAAACCCTAACTCTCTCTCTCTCTCTCTCTCTCTGTTTTTCAATCTTGATTACATCTAACTGTGAATCTCTCGTTTGATCATTCATTGATTCAGATCCGTAACAAATACTTGAATTCTGTGATTACTTCGACTTCAGAAGATGTATCGTCAGAATCACCAAAGGAGTCGAGTGAATTCTCTTCGAGCTTGGAGATTTCTAACGACAATCAATTCAGCGAATCTGCAGAAGTAATTCGAATCTATTACTCTACTTGTTTTGCAGTGTTTTTATTGCTTCTGAAAGCATAATCCGAGCAATTTCTGCAATAGTTTTTCATTCCTGCATTCGAGAGCAAAATGAGAACAATATTTTATTGAGAACTTCAACCTATTGTCGATGTTAACACTGTTCGACTATGCAGTGTTTTTTTATTCGATGTTGCTACTGTTTTTGTTTTGGAGATAAATTTTTTGAACAGTTTACGTTTCAACTTTCAAACATCAATAGCAATTAGACGTTGTCCTTTTGCTTTGATTAAATAGTACTGCTTGGTTGCAACCATGAAAGCTGTTTTTGATAGCAAAACAATAGAATATTTCATTTTTCTACTTCACATTTACATTCAGTTCATTTATTGTCGTTTAGTATTTTGGTAGTACTTTTTCTTCTTTACAAACAAAATGTCATTGTTGCCTATTTTACTTCACATCTTATGGCTGCCTATTTTTAATCAGTTAGTACTTGTACTATTCGGTTAGCATTTGTGGCATTTTTCTGGTTTATGACGCTGCATTTTGATTTTATTTCTCTTGTGGAGCTCTATCACACCACTGAATCCAGTGCTTCACCTTTATTAGGGACTGGTGCTCTGTCTGATCTTTCTCCATCGTCATCCACGGTAACTAATGACAAGGACAAAGCAGACAATCTCTCAGTTTTGGTCAACCGAAAGAGTAATGCTATTGGGACCTAAAAAAGGGACCTAATTTATTGACATAATGATGTGTCAAGGAATGAATTTCCAGTGAAGAAGTTCAAGAGTTCTAGTCACGACAACACTGTTGGACCACATCATTATATCAGCAAATTATGTCAATTTTTTAGGTCCTAATAGTATTACTCCAACCGAAATGGATTTGGCAAATTGATATTGTCCTCAAGTGCCTATTACAACTCAAGACACTTCTCCTAGAGATGTTAATATTATTCTCTCGGCCGGTAGCTCTTATTAGACTCCAAAATATCAATGCTATTTGAGGAGAATCAGTTTGCTCCTGTAGGTTTATATCCCTCTACAATACCTTATAAGTGCTTCTATTTATCCGTCTTGCTAGTAGCTCTCTTATTTCCTAGTAGCTTCACTTTGTTCCTGCACTGTTAGTTTAGTAAGGCCTAAGAGCTTCTTCCTTGAGTGCCCGTCCAGAGGATAATATATTCTATCTTATAGCTAACCTGATGAGCTGTTGTTGATAAAGAATAAATATTGTAATTAATACGAGGTTGCAAGGCAGATACTTCCTCCCCCGACCTTTTTCACCGAGTTGTAAGTAGCGAGGAGGCTATTGTGTGTTCTGAAGATGGAGATAATGATGAAACTTTTCAAAGAAACACAAACTCAGTTCTTGAATTCAAATGATGTGAATCACCGATCTAATAGGCTTTTGAATGTGTTAATTGAGCTTTTGATTGAGGAATTCTATAGTTTGTTTGAAGAGAGAGACCTGTTCACTGAACTAGTTTTGAAGAAAGCAAGTGTTGTGTTTCTTAGTTTTGTGCTATAGCTTTTAGCTCTATGGGTGGCTTTCCTCGGTTCAAGTGACTGAAGCTTTTTCTATGGGGCACCACCGACCTAAAATTCTGAGTTGATTCGCACTATGCGGTAAACTGGCCATCATTCATTGTTGTATATGTTTTCATTGTGTGCTATGTTTAATGCACTTAACATTATATTATTCAAAAGCGCACAATTAAATAATGACTTTTTTCTTTTTATTTCACGCGTATTATTAAAACACTCTTGAAGATTGAGACTTCCACCAAATCTGTAACTATGAACCTTTATCCCTCTTACCAAACCTAAATTCTCATGGATTGATGTAATCTGGTAGTTAAAATGGCTGTTTCATATAATCATTGTTTGTAACTGTCTGCCGAGTTCTATTTTATTTTATTTGGTGGGCGGTGACCAAGGGATGGGGCAGGAGGTCAACTAGGTTACCAGTGGTGTTGATGAAAGATTGAAAACACTGAAACTCATGCAAAATTCTAGAATACACATCTAGAAATCAACAATTAGAGATGTAACTTATTGTGATCAGAAGCCTTAACAGTTAAATAGTTGATAGGAACATATGGCAAATCACCAAATTCTTCTAATTGACATGTACTTGAAATGGTGCCTCTAAGGTGGGTGGGGTTTCCAGATGTGACAAACAAATGGCTTCTATGAAGCTTTATATATGGTACGCATGAAGCTTTAGCGTTAACCTGAAATTGCATATGGATGTTGAGTCACCCAAATCATCTGGGGTTAATGGATTAGAATAGAAGTAAAACAGGTCAAACTAAAAGACAGTCAAATATCATTCCAAAATTATCAAATGATGAATTATAACTAAATCTATACACAGGTTAGGAAGCAATGCATCTTGATGAATTTCAAGTCGGTCCCTTTTGAAGTTTGAATCAAAAGTCTTGAAGACTATAATACTGTCCAATATTCTCTGTCTTGGCAGAGTTGTTGGAAAGAGGGATGAGCAATAATCTCAGTTGATGATTGTGACCAAAAAAAATCTTATAAGCTCTCACCTTGGGAGTGTTTATTAAGGCAGCAGGTAAAGCATTGATTCAACAGTTTACTAGGTCACTAGTGGAGATCATTGCGATGATGGGACCTGTTTTGCTAATTATTTACAGTTATTCTTGGCTTCTGAGCAATACCTTTGAAAAGTGATTCTTGCAAAGCACCCATTATTCACCAAAATGGAGAGAGAGGCGAACTTGAAAAGATCACGGTTTGGTCTAATCCAAAAAAGCTTGACCTATCTGTGCTTAAAAGCATGATTAGGTGTAATCCACTAGAGTGTATTAAAGGTAAAATGGGTGGACAATACGACTTTGGTTTTGTTCTCTTCAATTATCCGATGTGTGGCTTCATTTAGCATGTCTCTCTAGACTTTTTTACGCATCACCTAATTGATTTTGTTCATAATTAAGACTCTTACCTGTGTCAAGCACACACAAAGGTGTCTAGTCTAGTCTTTCATATCATGCTTGGATTGTAATGGCAGGACTTAATCCTCTGTAAACTCCATTCCCCTCCTGGTAAACTCTAAAACACTAGGTGTTTCTTGTCAAATTAAATGCTTAGAGCCTTAGAGATCAGCTACACCAACAAAGCAGACAACTCGTTATTCTGTCTCACTTTTGACATCCTTCCTGGCCAAAAGCTTTGGCTATTCCTCTGGTTCTAGGATCTAATTGTACACTCCATCAGTTTGGTATGTGGGCAAAATTGGCCTGGTTAATTTTTTGATACCTCATGCTAGCGTGGGGTTAAATATATTCTCTTAGGCTCATCTCAATCCCTTATGATTTGGAGTTCCCAATTGTTGTTTGCTACTGTATTTAGAAGCAAAACAATCCCTCGCAGCTCACCTGTACTAATAATTGATATGCCTATTCGGTTTGCTGCTTCCTATATGTGCCATCCTTGGTAATCCCATACCACAAACAAGTGATAGTAAGCTTTCAAGTGATCACCACTCCATTTATTCTATGCTCACTATGGCATGTTTGTCAATGTACATAGTCTAAGGATAGTAAGACTTCTAGCACAAGTCATTGATCCAGGAGGACCTAATGCAGTATAGTATTCCATTCTAGTCTGTGAAACAGGTCCAAACTTTCAGTTCATTTAGGCATTGATCTACTCATTCTCTCTATGGACATTTAGGCCTAAGACAGTGTTTGATTCATACAAGCTTGACGTAGAGCATGTGCTCCTTGTAAAGCATACTTAACTGGGCTGGGTGCAAATTGTTACCCATAAAGAGAGAGGTTTCAATTTGAGTCTTTGGTTGATCAATGGTCAGGTTCCACTATCAATGCAATATTCTTCAAATCCAAGGTTCGATTCATTTCCATTTTCCGCCATCTCTTACAACTTTTGCTTGTCATGTCACTGGTCTATTTCCTAAGGTAGTTGGTCTCCTAAGATGGCCTTGCCGGAAAACCCACCTTTTTCTGAGATACCCGAATACCCTTTGGATTATTAATTTATCCTATCTTCACCAAATGAGTGAAAAATATGGACAGATCAAGTATTTTCATAGGCTGTTAGGACTGGGAAGAGCCTTCTGACTAGGCATGCCCATCGTCTCTGTAGTTACCTGATTGGACTATCCCAATTATTCAACAATTGGGTATCATGTAATGCTGTTTACGTTGTCTACTTATATAGCTTCAGTGCGTTTATTATTAAATGCACACAAAAGCATACAATTAGGCGGTTCGTTACTCTTTTTATTTCATGCATATTATAAAATCACTCTCAAAATTTGAGATTTCCACCAAACATGTGACTATGCATCTTTATCCCTCCTACCAGATATAATATTCTGATTGATCAATGTGATCTGGTAGTTAAAATAGTTGTTTCCTATCATCGTTGTTTGTATAGTTATTCTGTCTGCCAACTTCATTGTTATTTCATCTGGTAGGCGGTGGCCGAGGGATGGGTGGTCAAACAAGTTAGCAGGCTTCTAGATATTTTTTTAGGAAGCTTTATCTTTAACTCTGAAAATGCATATGGATGTTGAGTCACCCCCAATCATCTATGGTAAATGGGTTAGAATAGAAGGAAAACAGGTCAAACTAACAACCGGTCAAATATCATTAATACTATCAAAAGATGATTGATTAATTAAACCTATACACATGTTAGGAAGCAATGTGGCCAGATAAATTTCAAGTCGGTTCCTTTCTAGTGTTTAATAAGAAGTCTTAAAGAGCATAATATTGTCCGGTAGTCTCTTGTCGGTAGAGTCCTTGGAAAGAGGGATGAGTAGTGATCCGAATCGATGATTGTGACCAAACAAAGTCTTATGTGCTCTCACTTTGGGAGTGGTTATAAGGCAGCAGGTGGAAATTTATTTGAATATTTAACAGATCACTAATGGAGATTTATGTGATGATGGGACCTGTCTTGCTTATTAGTAATTTAACTGCTAGTTATTCTTAGCTTCTGAGCAATACCTTTGAAAATTGATTTAATGCAAAGCACCCACTATTCACATAACGGAAATGTGTGAGAGAGAGAGAGAGAGATGTACTTGAAAAGACCATGATTTGTTCTAATCCCAAAAAGCTTGACCTAGCTGTACTTAAAAGCATGATTTGATGTAATCCACTAAAGTGTAGTAAAGGTAAAATTGGTAATTGATATGACTGAGGTTTTCTGCTGTACAATTACTCGATGTAGTGCCTTCATCTAACATGTTTCTCTGGACTATTTTATGCATGAACTATTGGCAGAAATACGGTGATTCAGCTTATAATGACTCTCATTCGTATGTCTGCTGCAAAATGGTAATTCTATCAACACATTAGCTTGTACATTTTTTATAATTAAGCTTGGGGAAATGAACAACTCATGGTGACCTTCATAATCTTCTTATATCATTCATGGCTACAGTGGGCTGTTTGAGCTTAGATAAGAGCAAGAATACTTTTGTCTGATGCTTGTCCTGGTAGAATCCTATGATATAATATTTTTGCTGCTCGACTGTTCACTGGAGGTGGTGTTTTTAAAATAATGACGTTTTGTAGATGTTTACGATGTCGTTTTATGAATGATGGAAATTCATGGCTAGGAAAGAGATCCAACTTGAATCATTTTCAATTTACAAACCATCCGTAGACCTCTCTAGGCTTGTGCTGCTCAATGATCCCTCTCCTTTAGGTGCTCAACACTGTTTTATGGTGTCTCATGGTAAGGGGGCAAAAGTAGTGGCACATCATAATGCCCGGCAGTGTTTGTATTTTTATGTTAAGATTTCTTTAATGCAAGTCATGGATAGTTTAATGAAATACACATGGTACCATAATTTTGGTGAGAAAGTGGATTAGGTTCATGATTGCATGAAACACAACAGTTTACAACAACTTGTAATCATTTAAGCATTTAGACATTCTGTTATCCCCACAATTTTGGTCAGGCTGTCAATCCCCTTTTTTATTCCTTTCTATTGCTTCGAACCATTTAAATCTAGACAATCTTTTGGTGCATCTGTCCTCAACCCAGCACAAAGGTTCCCTTACCTACCCACTCCGAATGATCTCTCGGGGGACTCGATCTCTGACCCTCCCGGCCTCAATCTCAGACCATTGAGTCAGAAGGACTCGTGATAGGCTCATGATTGTGATTAACTTGAGTAATATAGATCATAACTAGTATATCTCTGTATGTTGTTCTCATGGTTAAGCTGATTGAGTGAATTTATTATAAGTTGAATAGTGTTCCTTGCTGGAAATGTGGAGCATAAATGTCCACACCTCAGAAAGCAGGAAAATTCCAGGTGCCCAGGACCCCCTACAGAAATAAAAACAAAGCAGAAGATAGAGGTGCCAGAGAAACAAAGCACATGCGTTTCCTTTGTTTACCATTTCTTTTGTGCAGGATCACACCTCCATTAATCATTGCACGGAATGAAACAAGACATTGTGGGGGACCCTGTTACCAGTCAATCAGTGGAGGCCAACACCGCCATCCCATCCAATTAAACAGTCTCACATCTTCGGTAAGTTTGTAGGATTTGTATATCAATATTTGCCTTTTGTCCACTTTATTTCTTTGAGATTGGGAATTTGCTAGTTTTCAAGCAAATGAAACGGTTTGGGCGGAATGCTTTTGTTTTTTGCTTGTAGATTTTAGGAACAGACGACACTTCAAAATAGGGCAGGAGGTTGAAACTCAGAACCCAGGTTGCGAACTTGGTAAATGTTGCCTTTTTCACCCGGGGTAGCCCTTCAATTTGGTTATAACATAGTTGTTATACCAAATGTTATGGGTGGCTAGAGATATCAAAAGAACAGTAGTACACGAAACTCCGGTTACTATGGGTCTAGAGAGCATCAAAATATATATAGTCTTATTGTGGAGATCACTATTTTTTAATACTAGAACCAGAGGTTATGGGGTCTACTACTTGTTAATACTTGAATCAAACATGGGATGACGAGTCATTATCATTATAATTAGTCTAGGGGCCAGATGGATGAGTATGGAATGGACAGATTTATCTAAACCGGTCCATCTTAATGCTTAAATCAAGCACACCTTTAATGTTAAAATTGCAATGGAGCCTTGTTCCCATGCATTTATGAACAAGGACTGAATTTCGGGTCTCTACCCAACAAACCCGGAGTAATACTACAGCCTATTTACAATTTGGACGAAAGCGAACATCTGACGTGGTGGTGGCTTGCCAATTGCTGAGGAGGAAGGCTACACTGCCATTTTAGATTTTTTCGGTCAGCCACTATAATAACGAGGTTCGAACTCACAATTTTAAGGTTCAACAGTAGAGATTGTAATCATTAAATCAACAGTTAAGCTCTAATGCCTTTTGAGATGAAGCCGCCAGTTAAGTTTCTGAATGCTTATTCTTAGGAAAAAAAAAAAAGAAACAAAATTATATCCTCAGTACGTTGAAAGCTGCATTTATCATGGCTAATTGCTACTACTATGATTATTTCCAAATCCTTCAACTGCTGTATTCATAGTTTATTATCACTGGAATTACAGTAAGTTGGTTTGTAGGCCCAATTGTACACTAAGTCAGTAAATAAGGAATGAATTTGATACCAACTTGTACTCTACAAAAATATAGAGTTGAGTGAGCTTATTTCATTCAAATAATATATTGTGGACTCGATTTTGAGAATTAATCTCTCCAAAATGGTGACAAGGTTGATCACTGTTATCGATGGGAGCCTTGTTCACTTTTTATGGATGACATCTTTAGTGGAAAATCTAGTTTATTTTACAGTGGGCAATTGGGGAAAAATATCAAAGTTGATTATTTATCACGGCCGGAAAGTAATTGATTAAAAAATATTTGAATTTCCATGAAGTTTTGTCTATAACTTGGCTAATATTAATAGGTTGCAATGACCAGGCTGTCTTGCTTTTGTAAAGCTAAAAATAAACTAATCAAATATTCGGTACCACAAGCATAAATTATGAGCATTACAACCAACTCCACATCCTTAGAGTAGACCCTAAGTTCAACATTTCTTTTTGAATCCACGCAGTGAATAAGCATTGATTCATTAAATTGTTTAAGTGGGGTAACTGTCCACATTACAAGTGGACAAGTGAGTCGTATTAAATTCAATAACTATCATCCATGTAATATATAATCCACTTTCATGTAAAAAAAAAATTAGCAATAATTGAACAAAAATAAAATAAGAAAGAAGTAGAGGAGAAAGAAGAGAGATATAAGTGTGAATTGGTGAGGTTGTTTAGCATTGGGGGTTGTGCAATAAAAATGATATTTTTGAATTGAAATGATTTTTGTACTAATGAATTAAAGTATATAAAATTTAGATTAATCTTGATCGTATTTTTATAAGTTGAGAATTTAATTTTTTTAGTTTTAACATTATATAGATATTTAATATGTTATCAATTTTTTAATTTTTTATTGAATAATTATATTATGCGATACTGCTGCTATAGTATTACTGTCATATTAAATATGTATTTCTTGCTCTGTAAATTATGACGGCAATTTCGTGACGGAAAACGAATTGCCAAAATTGCAACAACGGGGTCAAGGAGGGGAAGCATAGCGCACCGAAGCGGGGCCTAGGTACCACATGGCCCAAAAGGCAAAGAAGCATTAATAAGTGTTGTGTGGGTGCAAAAACATTGATATTTAAACAACCCCAAGGCGTGCTCTCCCGTGATTCACTTTAAAGCCATTTAGTCACCCCCCACTCGTCTCCCAACTACTCCCTCCCTCTCCCCCTCCATTTCTCCACCACCACAACCACCTCCTCTCTCTCTCTCCAGATAAGCAACACCACATCTTCACTGTTAATCCATAAGAAAATCAGACTGAAGTTTCTGAATATCCCCCTTTTGCTTCGTAAGTTAAAACAATCTATTCAAATTAGATTCTTTTGGTACATACTATTTCTACGCAATCATTCGATTTATTTCAGTTATTATTCTGTGCTCAGTAATTCCTTGATTGTGATTGGAAAGTTAGCATACGAATCACAAATTTTGTTCAGTTAAGCGCCTGTATCTGATATAGTATTTATCTGTTCTTCTGATTCTGTTCACGTGATTGAATCTGCAGGATCTCTCTCTCGTCATCTCAAATCATATACATACTACATATACTCATACATACACCATTCGATCCGGCCTGATTCCTTTGATCCGTCTTGTATTCTCAAAATCGCAGCGAATCAAACGGTGTAGATGGCGTCAACGGTGATCTCGAATCCGATAACGAATTCTGACAGATTGTCGAGAAGGAAGAAGAAGAAAAGCAGCCAGATTTCAAGAGATCAAGCTCAAAGCCCTAACAACACCTCCACCACAATTCAATGGAAATCCGAAGCTCAACAACAAGTTTACTCTTCCAAACTTCTCAAAGCTCTTCGCGAAGTTCGGATCACGTCCACGCCTTCGGCTCCGAGGCGCGGCCGAGCCGTCCGCGAAGCTGCAGATAGAGTTCTGGCTGTGACCGCCAAAGGACGGACCAGGTGGAGCCGCGCGATACTGACAAATCGTCTTAAGTTCAAGTTCATGAAGAATAAGAGGCAGAGAGTGACAGCCACCGGGGACAACCGTTCACCGAAGAAGCCGAGGGTGAGTATTTTGAGGTTGAAAACAAAGAACTTACCTGCGGTTCAAAGGAAGGCTCGTGTTCTTGGCCGGTTAGTTCCCGGTTGCCGGAAACAACCGTTGCCGGTGGTTCTTGAAGAAGCTACCGATTATATTGCTGCTCTGGAAATGCAAGTTAAAGCCATGTCTGCTCTAGTCGAGCTGTTTTCTGGCTCTAGTTTTGGCGCTGGCTCTAGCTTTAGCCCCGAGCCTCTAAATCAGCTTGGCTCAAGCCGACCTTCGCCTAGTTGATAATCTTATTGTGGCTTCATTTTCTTTTTTCTTTTTTTTTTTTCCCCCTATCTCTCTCCCTTTCAAGTATTTTCTTGTTTATACATTTCCTTTTCTTTTTTTTAATTTTTTTATTTTGGTTGTTGATTATTAATATCATGAAATAAGTTTATCTCATAAGGTAGAAGGGTAAGAATAACAGGGGATAAAATGGTTTAGGTGCAAAGAATCAAATCACTTTCTTGTTCCTTTCACGTGCTTAAATTTTGTTATTTTGCTTTGGAGTCCTTAAAACTTGTTGGATTTCGAAATTTTCCCACTTTAATGATGCCATGACACTGAACATACAAGTGTATTTTTTGTTAGTTAGATTTCACACTAGATCATTCTTTACATCATTCATTCTATTGAAAAAAGAGTAATGATATTGAAATCTAAGATCTCGTGACTAAGAAGTTAGGGTAATATCCATTAAAGCCAATTCTAGATTTTTTTTAGTCAATTAGTCTGTCAGTTGAGATGGTGCACTAGGATCGTAATGGCTGTAATTATTGGATTTTTTTATTTATTAAGATGACATTATTATTATGTATTTAGTCTCAGAGTAGTAAACATTCAAATGCTACTATTTGGAATGGATGTCTGCGGTAAATGATATCAAGTCTTTACATATATTCTTTACATATGGAGGTGGTTGTGGAATTAATGGTTTTGGTGGTGCATAGATAGTGTGCATTTAGTAGTATATTTGTGTGAATCCAACAGTCAGAAATGTGAGATCACTATCGCATAGATATGAGCAATGCTATGTAATCCAAATTTGTATATCAAATGAAGGGGATCATTGGATCAGTAGGTCCCATTTAAAAAAGTTGATAGGACCCATTAATTCAATAGTCCCCATTTATTTGGAATGTAAATTTAAATTACAAATTTGAGTTACATAGTATTGTTCCATAGATATAATGAGTGAATTATTATAGTGTCTTTTTTAGCAATGGCCATGTGGGGATTCTGAGAGTGAGTACAATTTCTTTTGTATTGAAAAGGTGCTACTATAAAGAACGGTCTGTACAACTGCACGAGTGAAGAAAGAGGATGCTAGTGAACAGGGTGAGGCTAGCGGTCCTTGAATCTTAATGTCGTGAATTTAAACATTGTTGTTTCTGTATTCTGTAATAATATTTGACAAAAAAAAAATAAAAAATTAGAAAGTCGTTGATTCAAATTTCGATGTGATGGCATAACGAATTAACGATTATCGCAATGTGATGACATAACGAATTAACGATTATTGCACTGTAATGATCATAAGCTTGCGTTACTCGCTTTGTGTGGGCCATGAGTCATAGACTATTGCTCAACCGGCTTGAGGAAACTATTACCATACCACTTGGCTAGTTGGCTAGGTCCCTATTTTCATCTCTCACTGGTTCTTCAATACTTACTACTATGTTTACATCTAAGTAAGATCATCCATGACTAATTGTTTCTTCTTGATCCTTTTCCAAGTCTAAAAAGTAAAAAAAATGCAATATTAAAGTAGAGGATTTGGTTTCTAGTTCCAATTTTAACTACGATTCTTGTGTCACTTTCAGCCAAAGGTGCAAAAGGAACACGAAAAATGACATATACCTCTCGTATAATTTGTAGGTACCTATCAAATTCCTAGAAATTGAAGTGACAATATTCCGACAAGTGAATTACATTTTTTTCCCGAATTGCCAAATGTGGTAAGAATCTTATAAATAATTAAACAGTACGTGTTTTTCGGATGTATCTAACATAATCACTCTTTTTTTTTTATTTGGTTCAACAGTCATGGGTTTGAGCCAGTTTATGCGCATTTTGACTAATCTCTTTTTTTAATCAAAGACAAATCATCCACGTCGAAACTAGGGTATTGATAAGGAATAAATCACTTTCTATAATTGAATTTGATGGTACCCAAAATCAATTCTAAGTATGAGCTCAGCCTAGGAGATCAGATCGGGAGGTCAGTTTGGAGCTCCAGAGCTCAGAGGACCAGAGCTCGAGCTCTTCCCAAACGAAATAATAGCCGAAGTGATAAGGAAGCAGCTGGATGACAACTGGCACCCCCGAAACAATAGCCAAGCGGCATCCCAGGCGTAAAACACTTAATTAACCAAGATCCTCTCCCAGGATTAAGGGAGATCCCATGGATGAAGGGCAAAGATCCTGGTATAGGTCTCCTGGAGTTTGGAAAGACATTATAAATATTGTACATTATCCCAACCGCAAAAAAAGAAGAACCGTAGTAGTGTCAAAAAGACCCTGTAAATTTCTTTCATCGACAATAAAAAGAAAGGAGCAAGAGCCTCGATTATAGAGTGGACTAACCGAGCTCATCAGCCGGTGAACCACTATATTTCCACTGAGTTACACACACTATACCTCGAACAACTAGAACATTCATCCACCAATTCACGAGTCTTGTAGTTCAGATCCGTTTCATGCAATTGCACCCGAACTCACTGCTCATTCATGTGAAATAACACTATCAGAATTTATTGTGAGTTTCACTGTTACTTGAAATATATTACCAATTTGATGATGGCTATGATATATTAAATTAACGAATAAATTTGCTGACACGTGAGGGTTGTCTCTGTTTACTACCATGGTCCACTTGTCATCCTCTGCAGCAGATTCATCAGAGGGGCACAGGGAGTGATGTGGGTTGGTTCATCACTCACTAACTACAATCAAACTGGAATTTGTATGAATTTGCTGGAAGGTTTTGATTCGAATAGCGACAGTTGATGATTGAAGAACGGACCACAGACCATATTGCACGTATAGGGCTTCAATGTCAGCAAAGTGACACCGACACCACCTTACCTCTGCTTGCTGGGGTTTTCAGTTCTTTTTTCATAGTTTCATGCTCACAACTGCAGAACACACATGCACCCATGTGCCTCATTTAAGCTTTATCTTTTCCAGTTTTCAGAAGTGAGTACCCCACTTTGGGTTTTTATTTGGAATGAACTCAATCGGTTTTAGGTTGGCGAGAGGAACGATGAGATTCGATCTTGCGACAATACAATAATGAGGACGGTGACATGAAAGGCTCAGGGTTTTAACTTAGAGATGTCTTAGATGATTTAGTCGAGTCGCGTAAGACTCATTGTTTATGCAAAACGTGAAACGATATCAAATCACAATGTACCAAGTTATATCGGTACCATAGGTTCGATGATAGACATATAGATCCTTCATACTTTCTTGATAATTAAGTCAATACGAAATTAGTTAAATATGGTATGAATTCAACTAAATATGACATACAAAAATCACAAATTCAAGAAAAGTTTTACACAATTATAAATAAATTCATAAAGTATGAATTAAATAAATTTTAACACGACAAATGATTGATATCCGATAGAAATTAGACACAATATACCTCAATCCCAGTCATACACCCAGACATAGACAAGGGGAGATAGAGTGGAATCATGTGTGGGCCAGCGATGGCGGATGATGGAAGAAGGAAGGGGGACAGTTTTTGGTTATCCACGACCACATCCAATGTTAGTTACTTGAGTCTCAAAATGGCTAACTACTAACAGTTTTGAAAATGGCTACTCTAAATCCGAGTAGTTAAAGTCATAAAAAAGGCTGACGGTAAATTTAAATGTCATGAATTCGAATTTTGATAATTTTTTTAAGGTTAAACTATGAGCAATTTATCCCTCATGAATACTTTAATTCTGACGAAGATGATTTTTTTTTAATCGGATCGAAGAAAAGATTAATCAAAGTGTGCGTAAACTGATATCGAGCTCCCTAACTATTGAACCCAAAAAAAATGGCTACTTTGACATTGCTGTAATACGATCGTGTCACCTTCTTTAACACACACACACACATATATATATATGTCGAGAAATGTTATTTAGACTTATTTTATTGATCTAATTTATTGACATATTTCACTATAGTCATTGGATTGACCGTAAGTCCTATCAAATATTAAAACTTAGTGTTAATTCAACGATTACAATAAAATTATATCATTAAGTCAATAAATTTAGTTTAAATAATATTACTCGATTTAGAATCACTGAACACAACATGCTAGAAACCAAACGTAACGATGAATTTTTTCCAGCTGGTATGGATCAGCCTAAAACCCATTTATACAAGTTGGTTTTTTTTTTTGAATGATTAAAGTAAATTACCTGTTTTGTTATGTACAATGATGTGTTTATCTTACTTTTTGACTTGTAGGGGTTGAATTCACATGAGAACTCATCTTTTACTAAACCTTAAAAATCAAAACACTTCTATTTAGATCTTGACTTCTAACCACACTGTTGTAAATCAATACAAGAATGGCATTTGAGTCAAGTTGAGTCGTGACTTTTTTCGTGTTTAATGTTGAGTTAATTATAGCACAATCTATTTAGGTTCAAAATAACAAGTTCAACCCATGAATCACCAAAAATAAGGATTACGACATATTTCTTTCTCACTATAATTCAACGTCCATAAACCTCCCATAGATTAACAAGTGACTCAATTCATATGGGGCCCGTTCGCTTCGAGTATTAAATTTAGGTGGTATTAGACATCATTTTCATTCCACTCCTATCCAATGGTATACTATACCCGGTCTTAAACTTTATCCCATCTTTCCTCTTGTTTGTTTGTCACAAACATTATCTGTGACCTGTAAAAAAATAATTGTAACCTTGTAACCTTAAAAAGACAATTGTACATGAGGGCATTTGTGTCAATTTGCATGTTTGTACTTAACCCATGAAAATAATACCAGGGGGGAGGTGGTATTCAATAATACCATCTACAAGACATTATGACTACTGTTCATACCGGGTCGGTATTACGACCCGAAAAATAGTACTAGCTGTAAAATGCTAAACAAACAAGTTATAAGGTGGGTCTCACGTACTATTTCTCTAATACCACCCTCTTGTACCACCCTTATACTCGAAGTAAACGGGCCCATGTCATATTCGTGTCGTACTAGTATACATAACCGGCTCAATAGTAGAAGAAAAAAAATGTAGGCTTTAGGTTCCAGATATAAATAAGACCCTAAATTTAAGAGGTCGATGATGTCATATAGGTCAAAAATTAAAACTCCATATAATTTTTTCCAATAAAAAAGCTTATGAAAGATTAAAAAAATAAAAATAATTTTAAAATTTGGGTCCAAAAGTTTAACCTACTTCACACAATTACATATGTAGAAAGATAAAAAAAATTAACAAGAAAGTCTGAAATCATCAAATTTTGTTTGACTTTTCCCTATCAAAAATAATATAATAAACATTAATTTTTCTCTCTCTTGTACAAATACAAAAACAAACACAACATATTCTCTATTTCACTCAAACTTGATTTTGTAGTTATTTAAACCAAAAACACAAATAAAACTATTTATTATTATGAAGGATCCAAAATAAAATTTGATTTAAAATTGTAGAATATTAATAATAAAAAAAATCTCATTAACACTTATTGTTTTAGACCTTACATGTTCTTGAGCCGCCCTTATTAATATATTGTGTCAAAAATTATCACCTCTACCCGAACTAAGTCATAATGGGTAGATTAGAAAAAGGTCATTATCCAACAACAAACTTCCTTAATAAAAAAAGTTAAAAAGGTGACACAACTTGCCATGTTCTTCTTAATCGATACATTTGACATCTTAACTCATTAGTTTAATCATCACCTCCATTTGAACCCACTACCTAAGTGGAAAACAAGACCACTTGAACAACCAAAAAAGTAACAGGGACGGGTGGGGTGAGGGGCACATGGGCACTCATGGACTAAAACCTCAGATTTAGTAAGGATGCAATTTGGACGGCCAACTCGAATTTAACCTGAACTAAACTTGAAAAAAAAACAGGGTTTAGATTATAATTTTTAATACTTGGGTTGGACTTGGGCAAAAAAATTCTAACCCGAATTGAATTCGGGCAAGCCTCAAGTTGAGGTCTCGGTTGTCGAGTTCAACCCGAATATTAAAATTGGATTAAACCCGATTATTAAATTGGGTTGAACCCGAATATACATAAATATATAAATATATTTAATTAGGGTTAGTATTTATCTTCACTCTTCAGAGTCTATACTTTCACTTCACTTCAAGTTTTCACCTCTGCGCCTCTATCACTCTCAAATCTCTCTCTCACTCCTCCCTCTTTTATCAACCCGAATTAAGTAACCCGAGTCTAACTCAATTTTTAACCCGAAATTAGACCGAATTAAGTAACCCAAATTTAACCCGAGCCCACTTAAATTAAACTTAGACAGTACTTGGATTGAGTATCTCGGATTGAGGTAGGGTTAAAATTAAAGTTGAAAATTATATATTTAGGGTTATGTTAGAATTGACATTTCAACTCGTCCAACCTATCCGAGTTGAACGCCTAAGATTTAGTCCTAAAATTAATAAACAATAATGAAAATGAGTTTGACAGTTTCAATAAATGCATTCATGTCCGGCCAGTTAGCAAAAACCATACGAAATGTATTAGAAAAATATAAAGAAATTGGGTCCCACACAAGCATCAAATCATCGGTGGCCACCATGTGGAGGTATACATCAAAGTAATTCTTACTTCATTCATAGTGGTGGTGGTAGATATGGGACCATCAATGCCCAGGTGTTTGGGTCTCATTTATTCCTATCATATTCATATGAATGACGATAGGACCTGAATACGCCATTTAAAAAAAAAAATTGTGTATCGTATTTTTAAAATGTTTTTATAATTTTTATAACTAATTTTTTTAGTTACATGATGTTTAGATTTGCACTAACTACTTTATCAAATTCAATGTTTCACCACCGTAACTTGAGTTGAGTTAAAGCATGTCCCTTAAGGGACAATGATGACTAGCCCTTAAGGGGTGTGAGAAAAAATTGAATATAAGACTTCTGAATTACCAAAATACATGCTCAATCACTACACCATCCCTAAAGATTTTTTTTTTTATGAGTTATTTTACAATCAAAAAATTTATCACTTTTTGTAGATATTTTTATCAATGTTGATGATGCACAAATTAATTTTATGCACCACCGGTAATCAAGTAGAGAGATAGTAACTCAAGTGAGACAAAGATGTAGAGTAGTTCGGTCAACGTGACCTACGTCCACTATGAAAGGCTAGGATAACCTGGTATTTTATTACTATGAGGAATGTAGAGAGAGCAGAGAGATACAAGCTATGAGAGAGACTGAAGAGTGATAACAGATGTGCTCGATTGTGTGTGATGCCCCCTAAGTGTTGGCGGACTTACAATTTATAGTCGACTCTTAACAGATTGAGATGACTTATCAATAACTAAAAGGCTAATTTGGTGGAACTGACGTCATCTTCGTAACGGATGAGGCAGTTGCGGAGCTCTCCTCAAGACCGGGTCTCAGGATGGATGAGGCTCTTGGGATGGCGTTGTCTACGCCCTTGGTGATGTAGCTCCTCAAACCTTGATGAACTTAACCGGGCGTAGACCTCTTTGGGCTGGACTTATTGGATTTCTTTAAGTTGAACTTTTAATTTAAACTGGGTTCACAACATGAGTTGGGCCCTTAGGCCTGACCCATCAAATGTTGTGATAACTATCTTTATAACTTTTCTTCAGTACCATAACAGTGATAAAAATATTAACAATAGTAATAAATTTTAGTATGATACCAAAAAAAAATTTCGATACCGTAGACAACTCGACGAAGATAATTCATTTGGATGAAAGAAATATTCCTGAGTATCATAATTTATCCAGAGCTTCCCCACGTCCCTTCTCTCTCTCTCTCACACACACACATGCCACACTTACAACATAGAACTGTTGAGCTAGCTTACATGGAGGGCAAGAGAGATCCAATTCAAATTATGATGTCCCATATAACTGGAACAAAAGCTCCTTTAAACTTAGCAAAAACTCCCTTCTCTCTTTTCCCCCAAACCTTAAAGAAACTAAATAATAGGATTAATGACAATCTATTAAAAGATTTTATAATTTTTATTTTGTCATTTCAGAGATTAATGTTACTAACGTTTTATTAAATTTTTGTAAAAAAATAACAATATAACTCTAATATAACGCCGTTTGTTTCTCGTTTTCTCACATAATACTGTCTCCACATGTTTTGATCGAGTAAAAGAGTAAAAATGTATGTACCCCTCTCTTGCAACTTGCTCACCTCTCTCTCTCTCTCTATCCCTCCATAGTCCCTTTTCTCCCATGTCCTTCTACCCATCTCAAGTGAAACACACATTATCACCTTTCAACACCCCCAATACTCTCTCCTTGTGCAAACCCTAACAACCCAACAATCGATTCCCCTCCATTGAAATTGAACTAGTCCCAACCACCACCATATCATTAATCCAACAAATACCACACACAAACTCACACACACTAGGACGACACAGACATACGCCGGCATAATAAATCCATGAGTAATACTAAATAAAAAAAATTAAATTTCTTACATAAATCAGATGACGTGACACATTCACTATCATCAGTAGCGTTGAAAGTACTACATAATTTAGTATAAAAAAAATTAATATAAAATTTTATAAAAATAACGTTACTATAAATTGATAATCGCCCCTCAATAATCTATCATTGAGACAGAAATTATAGTTAAGAAATTAAAAAAAAAAAAAGAAATGCCTGGCAAATATTGACAACATGATTGCACACGTTGGAGAGAAAATCATTTATTCACATGTGACATGCCAAGGCACGCTCCAACATCGTAGAGATATGGTAATTCAAACTTTTGCTAAGCTACCAAATGAATGTCTCTATGTGTGGCCCCACCTTTTATAAAAAATTAAAAAAAAAAACTCAAGTTTAATATGGCCTGCACCATGTGAGTACAACAACAAAGTGCCAAAAAATAGGAAGGGGTGGGGGGCATTCAATTAGCATAATAAAGCTAAACTAAAGCTTTGTAGACCACATGGAGGGGTCATGGCTTGTCCATTAGACTCCCAAAAAGAAAGCAAAAGAGGAAAAGAAAAGGTTGTGTAGATAGAAACACAATTGGGTTACCACTAGTGATGGAAGGAAGAGCTTATACTCCTATATATAGATCTTGTTTATTTTTGTAATAATTCCTCAAATTTGTTATTTTTAAGGTGACCAAGGTAGAAATTATTTATTGAAATAAAGGTTATGAGATGAAAATTAGCACGACTTGGCAATCAAATTCGAAATAAGAATAATCAATTTCGTAATGGTAATTGATATGTTTTGATAGATGCACTCAGGTAGAGAATTTGCTTAAGTCATGCGGCCCAAGGTGACGCCTATTGTAAATTGACTGGTATGACAGATGACAAAAAATGGAGGCTTTATCGTCGTCTTTTACGGGGGGACTATCAAAGAACTCCATGCATACCGACAGAAAGACATGACCCTCGTTCACGTGGACCAATCAAGGATACCTCAAGAGAGGTCAACATTTAATGTTTGTCCCTTAATAGGATCATCATTTGACTTTTGATCTCGATTGCTTGGACGCTATCTCTAAGCCTAATAAATGCACGTTTCGAAGCCACTCTACGCAAGATAGAGGCTTTTTTTGACAAGATAACTACCAATGTTACTGGCTCTAACGTACACGTGGATCAACGAGAGGAATTCATTCCAAAAAAAGTGTTAGGTACGTCGATGAGACATCATTATAAAGAATCTATATCGACACTCCTTAAGGTACAAATAACCCAAGAATTAGACCTCAGCTACGCATCCATTATCAGACTTTGCATAATAATCCTCATATCCTCTCTCAATAGTCAATATGCTCTCTCTCATTCGCCAACTGATTTAAGTATCAAGAGGGATACGCCAAAGAATCCTCCAATCCCCCTTCTTAATCTCTTTTGGTGTTACAGAAACATGTGTGATCGATCCATCAAGCTGTTGCTAAGTTGGTGCATTTACAGTAGTTTGGCTAGTCTAGTTGTAACATTTGACCTTCCACTGGTTAATGTCAGAGATTCAAGCCTATTTTGGGCTACAACAACGAAAAAAGGAGCCTTGGGTATATAGGACTTCCAGCTATGACTATGGTGTGGACATCAACACCTATTTTGAAAAGAAAAAAAAAACATGCAAATAGACTTCAGCTCAATTCAAGTTTCTAGCACATTCATTGGCAACTATGGATCTTTGTTTTATTTTGGGTAATTTATAATTTATATCCTTAAAGTATGTACATAATCTTTATTTAGTTCCTGAAATTTTAATTGATACAGTTACATTCTTAAAATTTTAATTGAATTTCAGTTTAGTCATTCCATTCAAATCTATTAATTTGTTTCGACAGAAAGACATCACAAGATTTGTCCATAAAAATATATTTGTCTAATAAAAAATATATCTCTTAAATGTATCGATCTGTCTCTTTGTCTCACAAACTTCTCTCAAATTCTCACTCTATTTTTTTTTTTCCAAATTTGTTATCATTTTGTTCTCAAAATAAGATGAAATAATTAAGGTTTTATAGCCTACACGTAACAGATTTTTCATTAGACAAATATACTTTTTTACCCAAGTCATGTATTGGTTATGAAAAATCATTCCGTCGTAATAAATTAGTGAATTTTGATATAAAAACTAAATTAAACATTAATTAAAACTCTAAGGACTCGATTGTTGCAATGAGAACTTCAAGTACCAAATAAAATTAGGTGCACATTTTAAGAGTATAAATTATAATTTATTCTTTTATTTTTTTTGAATGATTTTTTGGAGTGAGGTGGGGGACCTCCCTCCCAAGCTTGCCTCCCCTACTTCTGTGTCAACTCTGACTCGTTGATACAAACTTGACACGACACAATTATTAAATACGCATAATAAATGGTCTAGATTAATGTTTGATATTCAGAACACACTAAATAAACTTTTTTTTCGTGAATCTTGACACGAATATGACACAACACGTAAGTCACGCGACATGACATGAATTGATACCCTATAGTTCCATTTTGGTGTCCTAAATTAGCCATGTCCCATAGAAAATATGTGAATAAGACATACACCATCTGTTACTTCAAGAACCAAGAAGTTGTTTGGGTGTGGGTGTGGGTGTGGGTGTGGATGTGGGTGGGTGTGTGTGTGTGTGCGTGTGGGAGGGGGGGTGGGTTGGCAGCCGACAGTGCTGTAGTAGTTACCTCGGCCAACCAGGTAGCCTTACTAGTTACTAGAATAAACCTACAGGAAGAGCTAGTTATTGATGACCCAAAATAATTTGTGGTGGATTGTTAACTATACTTTTTGCCTTTTCATGGTGCAATGTATTTGCTGTAGCTTATGAGGAGTGTCGTTTTCATTTAAAAAAAAAAAAAAAGGAAAGCCTTGGGATTGCCACATATCAAAAGGGAGAAGAGGTGGAAACAATAATATGAGGGTACCAATAATTGAAATTCTGTTGTTCTTGTACCTAGTTTTTGTCTTCCCAATGAGAAAGCCAACAATAATACCCTCCGTGTAGTCATCCAAACCCCCCCCCCCCCCCCCCCCCCCCCCCCCCATTGGTTTGGGCATTAGGGTTGTATATAATTATAGATTGGAAAATCTCTTTTTCTTATACTACTAAGTCTACTATCATATGGTACTCACAACAACTTTAAAAAACACCTCTATCTACTTTCATCACCCAAAATTAAATTTGTCGATCCGTCTAGAGATATTACTTATATGTCTTAGCCAGATTAAAATATTTGTCGTAACATTTTTTATGATGGTACAAACTCATATTAAGTTTAAATTTTCTCTTTAGTTCTCTAATGTTGATTTTAAATCTAGCTAAATTCTTATATTGAAATCACATTCTTCTTAAAGAAATCTCTCACAAAAAGGAATTTTATTGAGAAATAATCATCATTACTTTCTCTTGAGAGTATGGTCCCTGAGAAAAAAACGTATTTTTGTCAATTTCGTTGGCTGGTTATTGCAAAGAAGAAATAAATATTTCACATGTTCCCTACTTTTTGATGCCTTGTGTGAGTTTATATTTGATCCTTGAAACTATAAAAGTAGAGGAAACCTCTCAAGTATAAAGTCCAAGTTTAATACTCATCAATTTTAAGGTGTGGGTGTTAGTTGCCCAATCCCATATGAGAAAACTATTCTTAGCTTTTTTTTGAAAATTTTTAAATTGTTCTATAATTGAGAATAGAAAGACATACATGCTTGCAATATGACTTAAAACTTGATCATGTGAAAGTGAAAGATAAGACTTCTTTGGTACTAAAACGACATCGGGTTTAAATCAAGTGCGCATGCTTGTAGCATAGTGATTGCATTAAATTGTTATCCTTTTCATTGATAAGGGCATAGCCTATCACCAACTAAAAGACATCTTATTTCTGGTTAAGAAGGGTTTTTGTACTAATTAATTCCTTGTTTTCCTTCTTCTCTTGTCCTTAATGGTAGCCTTGGTGGGGCACGCTTCACAACTGCCTTATGGCTTATAGTTTATTAAATAATTTTTGAGATGTATGAAACATTGTTTTTGAGAATATCCTATATTATTTGCGCACTTCATTTGTATAGTATCATTTTAATCAGAGGTGCAGGCAAGTTGGCCAATAATTCATTATGCTCAAAATTAGAGTTCATTTGTTTAACTCTACCCTTGAAGCCGCCCTAAGAGATTTATATTGACAATTTTCTGGTAAATGTGCAACCGATTCACGAGAGACTGTCTGTAAGATTGTATAGAGTCTGACAGTACTAGATATCCGATCTAATTTATGACAAAAAATTAGATCACATTTAGTAAAAATGTTCTTCTGCAATTGAGTTCATAGTAAATTGTATATGAATATGACGAGGGTTTAATCCATACCCACCCAAGAGAATATTCAGAGATGGAAAATAAAAATTGACCATGGACAAAGAGGTTGTGTCCCCCAAACATACATTGAACCAGATATGTTAGAACTATGAATTATGAAATTCACGATGTGGAAGAGTCAAATAATTAATACACAATGTAAGTTGTTGAAATATTTGATTAATGACTAATTGATACAACACATATAGAAGAAAGTTTAATACTCATCAATTTTAAGGTGTGGGTGTTAGTTGCCCAATCCCATATGAGAAAACTATTCTTAGCTTTCTTTTGAAAATTATTAAATTGTTCTATAATTGAGAATAGAAAGACATACATGCTTGCAATATGACTTATAACTTAATCATGTGAGAGTGAAAGATAAGCCTTCTTTGGTACTAAAACGACATCGAGTTTAAATCAAGTGCGCATGCTAGTAGCATAGTGATTGCATTAAATTGTTATCCTTTTCATTGATAAGGGCATAGCCTATCACCAACTAAAAGACATCTTATTTCTGGTTAAGAAGGGTTTTTGTACTAATTAATTCCTTGTTTTCCTTCTTCTCTTGTCCTTAATGGTAGCCTTGGTGGGGTACACTTCACAACTGCCTTATGGCTTATAGTTAGTGAATAATTTTCGAGATGTATGACACATTGTTTTGGAGTATAGGATATATTATTTGCACACTTCATTTGTATAGTATCATTTTAATCATAGGTGCAGACAAGTTGGCCAATAATTCATTATGCTCAAAATTAGAGTTCATTTTGTTTAACTCTATCCTTGAAGCCCCCCTAAGAGATTTATATTGACAATTTTCTGGTAAGTGTGCAACCGATTCACGAGAGACTGTATGTAAGATTGTATAGAGTCTGACAGTACTAAATATCCGATCTAATCTATGACAAAAAATTAGATCACATTTAGTAAAAATGTTCTTCTGCAATTTAGTTCATAGTAAATTGTATATGAATATGATGAGGGTTTAATCCATACCCACCCAAGAGAATATTCAGAGATGGAAAATAAAAATTGACCATTGACAAAGAGGTTGTGTCCCCCAAACATACATTGAACCAGATATGTTAGAACTATGAATTATGAAATTCACGATGTGGAAGAGTCAAATTATTTATACACAATGTAAGCTGTTGAAATATCTGATTAATGACTAATTGATACAACCACGTATAGTAGAAAGTTTACATGACGAATCAAGATTGTTGAAAGTGACAGAGATTGGGAGTACTAATCCCTTCCTGCCCTTAATTCGAAGTGTATGTTCCTACAAAATGGTGATGTAAATGGTTCTCTATGGACCAAAGTTATGGAAGCTCATACCATGAAATGGCAAGGAAAGAAACAAAGAATCAAGACCAACATAGGACGACATATAGGAGGATCTTGATGGAAAAGGAAGCCTTTTCTGGAAGGCTCCAAAGGGCCCATTAATGGACTTGAAAGAAGGGCTAGAATCCTCAGAAAGTTTGTTCCAAAAGTGGAGCCCAAGGGCTTGGATGGGCTTTTCAGAGAGACAGCCCAAGCTCACCATTCAAACGACGTCGTATTATCACTTGAACTCCACTCCTGCTGAAGCCTCAACTCTCTCTCTCTCTCTGATTGGAAAAAAATGGCAGCTTCATCATCCTCTGCCGATGCCATTGGGACTACAGAGAGAAGGGGAATACCGGCGGCCGCATTCGTAGAAGACGTCCAAACCTATCTGACTCAATCAGGTCTAGATGTCAACTCTTCCCTCGCTTTCCTCCAAGAAAGGTCTCTTCTTCTTCTTCTTCTTCTGACTCTCTCTCTGTCTCTTATCCCTCCATATGTTTGAGCGTGTACATATATACCTCTACATACTTGCCTTTTAAAATCTCAGATCAGCATCTATCTGGGTTTATTGGAGGTTTTAGTGTTCAGAAAATTACTTTGAGATAAAATTCTTGGGATGGGGCGTTGTAGAGGTTGTTTGAACCCTTTTGAATTGTTCTGTGGACATCTCTTGTTCGAGTTTTTCTAAGCCATTAAGCTAGCTGGGATCTGTACGTGATCTTTGACCTCAATTTAAAATTTGGTTATTTTTGGTTTTGGAATTAATTTGCACATAGAAGTTTGTGGATGTATGGGAAGCAAATTACTGTTGGCCTTTTCTCCATTAAGGTCAAGATATCTTGTTGAGAGTGTCTTAACGCAAAATATGGAGATTCTTTTCTGAATTAGTTGGTACAAGCAGGCATATTTTCCGATGTCATTGTACTGGTCACCCTAGTATCATGAGGCATGTTTGTTTTTGAACCAGGTCAAGTTATTCATGGGTGTAGTTTCAGTTCTGCAAACTGATTCAGTTATGTTGTTCCATTCTTGTGTAATTGTGGATGCATGTTGCCCATTCAGTAATAAGTGTCATTACTATTCTATGTGTCCCCTGTGGCTCTTGGGACTGCATTTAGTTGATCATGTATGATGCTTCAAGTTTCCTTTTTTACCCGTCAAAATGTCAGATAAAATACTCTTAAGTACATCCTCTTACAAACCCTTTGCCTTGCTTACACTTTCTCCCGAATGTTTGAAAAATAACTTGATGATGGACTCTTTCACCAAAAAATCCTACAGATGTCCATTTTGTTTTCTCTCTACGCTACAATGAAGTACAACCCTTACAGAATCACAAAAGCCTAAGCAAAATAGCCCACCCCCTAATAGTTCACTGAGGAGTTCTGTGTTGTTTCACAAAAAAAAAAAAAAGACAACTGTTCACATGAATTTGTACAAAAATCTCTGTTGTTGGCATTCAAATATATCTTTTGCCGCTGGTTTTTTGGCTTATCTTTCTGATTTGTTTTGTGGTGTACATGGTGCTCTAATCTTTTGCAGACTTCAACAATACAGGGTGGTGGAAATGAAACTTCTTGCTCAGCAGAGGGATCTTCAGGTACATTTTATCTTGATATTTCTTGTTTGTAATGAATGCAGTGTACATGGTGTTCATTTAAAGTCCAGTTTTGCTAAATTTTTGCATATCACAAATAGTGCAATTGACTAGTTCTCAAATTGCTGAGATTTTGGAACTTGATTTTGATACTGAAGGAACTTAGTCTTCCTTCTTCCCTTCCCTTCCCTTCTAATTTTTGGTGTGGTATTTATTTATCGAGTGGGTATAAGTAGGGTAGGGTCTGCACATTAGAGTTTGAACCAATTATACAAGGATCGAAGATACTGGGTCACATAACCCGAAATGGGGTGGGTTTGCGATCTAGATCACTGAAATTTTCGATCAAAAATTATAACTCAAACCCCAAAATATTAGTTAACTATATGTATATGAATGTATAATTATATATACTCTCATATAATAGAGAAAGCAATCCATGGAAAACGAACCACAACCTAAATCGACGTACCAACTAAACCTACCTCAATCGCACTGCGTATCGGAAGATGTACTGTATCAAACACCCATACCTGTACTACGTACCAAATCAACCCACAATCTAGGAAACATTGGTTTGAACCTTGACCTACGCTCTATAGTGGCTGCAGGCTAGCACAAGGTAATGAGAGGTGGATTTAATTAGTAATGTACAACACAACATTGGAAGAAATTATGTATGCTAGATTAGTTGTTCAGTCAATCTTTATGTTGTTCATGTACTTGGGTGACCAGTGTAGCATTTGAGGACAGTTTTTTTTGTCAGAGCATTTAAGGACATATTAAAAATGTCAACTGCAACTCTTTTTGTGTGTGTCGTTTTTTTATTTGGGTGAGGGGGAATTTAGCATGACCAATCTATAGCAATATGTTACTATTCCTGGGCGTCCATTCACGGTAAATACCAAGTAATGAGGAGATTATAAGATCAGCCCTCTAGTAATAGCACACTACATATGTGTTTCCCTGCATGGTTGAGAATCGACCACTGTTGGGCAGGAATGTAGGCTTTTTTTTTTTTTTTTGGGGGGGGGGGGGGGGGGGGGGAGTGATTTGGGGGAGGCAGTGTGTGGTGCAATTTATTACATGAACATTTTGGCACCTAATGACATTTTAAAAACCTAGATTTGGCACCTAGTGTGTGGTGCAATTTAAGCTGCATACATGTATAACCCAACTTTTTAATTCACTTCTCAAGTTTCATAATGCAATTTGTTTGAATTTTACAAACTACAGTTTCCAGCTATATGCTGCAAGATATATTTAACTCTAAATTTGTATCCTACACTCACACATGTACACTCTCACTTGAGCATTACTTCTTGTTTCTTGTGGTTACCAGGCAAAGATTCCTGACATCGAGAAGTGCTTAGACATAGCTACCACTTTGCAAGCTAAGAAGGGTGCTGGTGAGGTTCGTTCTGTAATGTATGAATTTACGGTTGGGGTAATCTCATATGTCTGAACTATTAGCTATTACTCCGTTGGTGTGTGAAGGGAAAAAGCTCATAAATCTGGTATGTTTTTGTTTTCAAATTCATCTATGTCATTTGGTCCGGGAATGCATCAAGTGAAGCTGGTGCATTGATTTTATAGGTAGTGTGGAATACAAGTTGACACTATTATTGATGTTGTTGAATCAGAATATGAATTATGCGTTACAAGACAAAACCTGTCTTTACGAAAAGGCCTCTGTTGCATGAACTTAATACAAATAATTTGTGAATCAAGGTTTTCATATGGAAGAGGCAGTCAAGCTTGAGCTTCTTGGTTTCTGCTGATGAAAACTTCACCTTCAAGGAAAGCTTGAAAGCTATATATGCCTTGTCTGCTATTCTTTGTTATATTCCGTCTGATAATGCTTACAAGTCCTCTAACTCAAGAAGATGATGCAACCTTAGCCATTTTCATGAATTTGTTAGTGGTTACCTACCTGACTACTAGTTGACGGCCAGTGATATATAATGGCAGAAATTGATTGTTTCCTTCCATGTGCGCCATAGCTTTTGATCTGTTCCCACTGGGGGTGGGAGTGGGAGGGTGTCCATTACTCCATTTTGCATGTGATTTGTAAGCAGGTTAGTGAAGGTTATGCTTGGCTGTTGGCAAGAGCACTGGCGTTTGGGTGATCAGGGTTGCCTTTGGCCTGCTTATTAGTACTGGATCAAAGTATTACATCTTTATTTTTACTCTACCTTCACTTGCCTGGAAAGTATATATTATTACTGAAGTTACCCAATTGCATACCAATGTTTGTCTTTCATTATTTCGTACAGTTTTATTCATTTTTTTTTCTTTTTAAATCTTTGACGTCTTCTTGGTAATTCCAGTAGTTGATGGTTAACCAAAGAGAGGTGGTGTTTAGCAATAAGGTCTTCAAGTTCTAAACTTTTTCGTTCAAGCGTTGTCCGGGCGTCTTGGAGAAGATGCAATTGCAGTGAGCCACATAATCATACTTCTGGATCTTCCCATGAACTTTTGGAGTATTTGTGTCAATGATCTCATAGGCATACAGCACATACAGGACTGAAATCAAATGGTGGGCTCATATATTATGAATAATATTAGACCATAACACAATGGTAGCCCTGCTAATGCATCATGCTATGGGGGTTGAACTGAATGTAACCTGATATTTGACATTATTTGCTCAAAGTGACAGCCCACAGGCTAAAACTCATATCTCCGTTTCGTAGCCGAGCTTTTACCACTGTACTAACCATTATTCAGATCTAATGTATATGAAACCCTAACCGTCCTAAAACAAGACTATTAAACTCAGCCATCTTGTGCTTTGGTAAGAGCTTTAATCATCGCTCCAATCTGGTTGAATTTGGTTGTTTTGTGCCCAGAATCTTTTTAGCCAACGATTTAAGCTGCTTCTTATATTTTGGATTATCATACATTCATATTACTAAGTGTTTCTTAGCATATTAAGTTTTTCTTTTTTTGGTTTGCCTTTTGATTGCAGGCATTGATTGCTGATTTTGAAGTGTCAGAAGGCATCTACTCCAGGGCTTGCATTGAGGACACTGATTTTGTGTGTCTGTGGCTGGGAGCAAATGTGATGCTGGAGTATTCTTGTGAAGAGGTGCACAACCTATTACTTGAATGTCTCTAGGTTAGCTTTTCACATATTAAGTCGACAAGTTTTTGAAGTTCTTCAAACCTTCATAGTGCAGGCTACCGCTCTTCTACAGAAGAACTTGGAAAACGCTAAAGCCAGTTTAGAAGTTCTTGTTGCTGACCTACAATTCTTACGGGATCAAGTGACAATTACCCAGGTACAGTTGGCTTGCTTCATTCTTTACAGGGAAGGCAGATAAGAAAAGTTCCATCTTGTTCTCAAGTCTACTAGATAGCAATTCGTTGTCTTCACTTGCTTAGAAACAGTTGGGTTTAATAGGTGAAGTTAGTCAGTGTGTATGGCACCATGGAGCAACAGGAAATCAATTATGATAATCATAGCCATTGATTTTCAGGACTTAAATATTGGCTTAGTTGCGCACCCGCTTCTTTTGAATGATGTTTTACTATATAACTAAATTGGTGCTGACCATATATGCTCTATTGATCAGGTCACAATTGCACGTGTATACAACTGGGATGTTCATCAACGTAGACTTCTGAAAACCACTGCTCTTAAAGATTCATGAGATAAACTTGCACAGCCCCAGATGTGGTGGTGAAATTTGTTTTTCCAGTCAAGACTCAAGAGTATGGTTCTCATATCATTTGACCTTCTGGTTCCAATTTTGGTCCTGGAAGAGATCCTGTTGTGCAAGAAAAAAGATTCAATGGTTCTCGGACGAGTTTTTGATGTTAAAGAGGGCTTGTTAGGGCTTGAACTGTAACAATATGTTTGTTGAAAATTATTCTGATTTTAGCTTTATGGCATGCTTTATTTGGGGAAACCCTTTATTTGTTCATGCCAGGGATTGACTCATTTGTATTAGCATTCATGTGCTTTCAGCCTTAAATGAGAACTGAGTATTAGAATTAGACATTGGATTGTGAATGGGTCTTCTATCTATGGCAACTGGGGTGTCTTTCTTCTGGGCATGTGAATGGGTTCCCTCTTTGTATATCAGCCCACACCACTCATGGGCAATGGGCAACCATCACCACTGTCGCACCACCACCACCACCACCGCTGTCGCCACCTTCCCACCACTGTCACTATCTCCCCATCACCCTTACCACTATAACCCCCACTACGCCACCACCACCATCACAATCGGTCGTCATCATCCATCATAACTATCACTGTCTCCCACCACCACCACTGTCGCCTACCATCACTACCACTGCTTGCCTCCACTACAAACAGTGCTTAAATTTATTTCTCTTTCTTTTATCTTTGTAATTTGATTTTTGGTGTGAATACAAATGTTTATTGTTAACCATTTTTTTTATTACTCCGTGCCTTTAGGCACGGGAAATAACTAGTATTTTATAAAGGACAAGTTAAGATTGAGGTTGTGACAAGATAATATTATTTGGCATCAATTTTAATATTTTAAGATCGATCTAAATATTTTTCGATACCACGATGCTCTCCTTGTCTTTATACCTTGGTCAATTCTCTGTATACATGCATTATCTGTTTGCTGCTTTCAGTTATAAATTTACATCTGAGAACGGTACCATTTTTCAACATTGTACCAAAAGTTATAATTTTGTTGATGTTAATATGATTTTTTTAGGTGTAAGTTACCATTGCAAAGGACATTGTCGATTCCAAATTATTATGATTGATTACACTATACACACTTTGTGTGTTGTGTGTGTATAGTATAAAAGTGACTAGAGAGTTATACCTTATTATTATAGTTTATATTAACAATAGCCTCGTGCGATAAATGAAATTTCATTTTCGGCCCATCTTTGATTCTAATATTATAGAGAACTATCATTAATGGGTTCAACTGAATTTTTTTTTTTTCAATGTTAAATGACTAATTACATTAGCAATTAATGGCAGTGGAGGAAATTGATTAGACGGAATTATATTTTCTGATTATAATAAAGTTGAAAATCAATGTAATCACATCTTGTTTTTCAAATTTGTGGTCACAAAAATAAACTTCAAATTAATCAAAAAACTCCCTAGTAAAAGATAAACTTGGGAAGTCGAGATAATCAGAATTGCTATGATATCATATCATACAGTTCTTTTCTTAGCACTTGTAAGAAAGAAGAAAAGCCGAGTTGCAGGCGATCATGGCCAAAAAAGGAGGAACAAGGCAGGAAGGAAGGAATCAACATTAAAATTTGGAGAGACGTGCACGAAACCCGGAGGCCGAATTGTCCTGACTTGGGAAAAAGAGCAATGGAATAGGTTCTACTTCTACCTCTATAAAATCAATTTTGTCCTTTTCAGTTTTGACGCGGTAACGTTTCAAATCAAATACTATAACTATACCTTAATAATAATAACAGAGAATTTCACTCACATCCCTTTTAAGTTTATTATATCTTCAAAAATACATTCTCTCTTATTTAAAATATCATTGACGTCTCCTCTATTATCTAAAACATCACTGACATCTCTTTTAGTTTGTATTTAAATATTATTGACATCCCCTGCCGTTAAACCACTATTTCTAATAAAAAAAATTTATTTAAAATATCAAAATTATCCTTACATAAATCATGAATAATCTTTCTACATAAAATTAGATTAAAATTCAAGCAGTTAAAATTCATTTTTTATATATATTAAAATTCAAGCTGATTAATTTTAATCGGCTCAAATTGAATTTTAATCGGCCCGAATTTTAATACGTAAAACAATTCATAAAATAGAGGGGGTCTCATTGAAGATATATTTATCTAGAGGGGGTGTAGATGAAATTTTTCCTAAAATATAACATGAGCAATTTAGTATAATTATATTTTAGTTAAGGCCTTTAATCTGACCGGGGGTATCAGTGAAGATTTGAAAAATAGAGAGGGTGTCCTTCAGGATATGATAAATTAAAAGAAATATGACTAAAATTTTTCCTAATAATAATAATATTTTAAGAAGAACATAAAAGCTGTTGACTTTGACGTCAATGTTATACGTGGATCTAATGCGAACATAAAATAAATATGAAGATATATCATATTATATATCCGTTAGAAAATATTATCCTTTAATACCATACTTTTAGTTTTGGGAGATCCCATCGCATTAAGGTCAGGTTCAAAGTTAAGATTTCTTTGTGTACTCTAACAATTGAAAAATAGGTTTAATTTCACATAATTACACTTTTATCCGAAAGAGTTCCCACCGCACTAAAGATTAGAGTCAATCTTAAGGTCCAATACCATTGGATACTATGTCTATTGAAAAGTAAGTTTAATTCTAACGAACTATCATAGTTATAGAGAGTCGAACTTAAACATGAATAAAAAAATCTAAGTTTTTTTCTATTGGACCAACCAGTCGGTGGTATACGAATATTGAGCAAAAGAATCTAAATTTTTTTCTATTGGACCAACCAATCGGTGGTATACCATCTGTGTTTAATTTTCCTGAAGGATTTATTGATTAATTTCCTTTTTGAGGGATAACGGCCTCAATCATCGGTGGGTGTTTTCATGTGCTTTAAATTCCATATGTAACTAAGTCAACGGGTTTGGGTTCGGGTCCACAACTCCCAACCCTGAACTCATTTAATGTTAGGTAGATTTGTTCGGTCATATTTTTCCTTTGAATATCTCGGTGTTAGATTATTTATCGTGCATTTGAATGAAAGACGATTCCACCTTTAATACACGATATATAATATTAATCTTAAAAAAATGCATAAAAAAAAGTATATTTAAGAGAAATTTTTGAGGGACAAAACAATATTTGGCAACCCTAAGAGATAGCTTAAATGATAACAATGACGAGTTATAAACTTAGAGGTTCTGAATTCGAATCTTGACAATCTCTTGGGTCAAGCGATGCTGGATTTATCTCTCATTAATACTCTAATCTCGATATGGATAATCTGTTTTTGACTGGACCGGAAAAAGCATTAATTAAGGTGTACGTAAGTTGATCCAAACACCTTGACCATTGAAAAAAAAAAACAAAAAACAATATTTGGCTGCTATTATAGTCAAGTGGCCATTTATTAAGGATAAAAATGGATAATTACACAAGCTACCTTCCATATTTGTATTTATTACATTCCATCCCTTCTACATATGTCTGTACATGCAGAGAGGGGAAGGGAAAGTGGGTTTGGGGGGGAGAATCCTAACTGAAATCAGCCTTGTGAACAAGATGAGCTCCTGTCTAAAAGTTTATAAAAACTAAAATTTGTTGGGAATAAAATCATTTATATAATCAAAAAAGTGTTGCAGGGGGATCATGGCTGAGCATTCAATATTAATTGGGATGGAATAAGTAGTTGTTGTCTAGAATATTTATTGTTTCTTTACAGCATCTCTATGGGCTACAAAATCTCGTTTACAACCGCCCATCAACTAATGATTCCATCATTCATCTAGAACAAGAATCACCCAACTGCAATGTCAAGTGAAAAATATTATACATATAATTTATATATCTATATAATAAAGTAGCTTACAATTCAAATCTCAAAAGATAAACAAAATGACTTTTGCTATTCGCGGTTGAGATCGCTTTAAATTTTATTTTAAAGTAAATCTAACGACTAATATTAACACCCTAAATTTAATAGGAAAAATAGGGTCATAAGGGTGTGTTTGGAGTGATTTTTTAAAAGTACTTCTAGAAATTATTTATCATAAGTACTTTAAAAAAAATAATAGTGTTTGAAACCGCCTCACCATTACCTCTACTACCACCACCCCCACCACCACCACGGTCGCCACCACCACCACCATCGCCGCCACCACCACCACGGCCACCGCCACCACCACCACGGCCGCCACCACCACCACCACCGTCGCCGCCATCACCGCCACCACAGTCATTGCCACCCACCACAACCATCACCGTCTGCTACCACCACCACCTCTCACTCCACTATAATCGATACTTAAATTCATTTATCTCTTTTTTATGTTTGTGATTTGATTTTGAATATGAATACAAATATGTTTATTGTTTATCATTTTTTATTACTCTGTGTCTTCAGGCACAGGCAATAACTAGTCTATATAATAAAGTAGCTTACAATTCAAATCTCAAAAGATAAACAAAATGATTTTTGCTATTCGCGGTTGAGATCGCTTTAAATTTTACTTTAAAATTAATCTAACGACTAATATTAACACCCTAAATTTAATAAGAAAAATTGACTCTTAAAGCTGTGTTTGGAGTGATTTTTTAAAAGTACTTTTAGAAATTATTTTTCATAAGTACTTTAAAAAAAATAATAGTGTTTGAAACCGTCCCACCACTACCACTACCTCTACCGCCATCGCCGCCGCCGCCGCCGCCACCACCGCAACCACCACCGCCGCCGCCACCACCACTACCGCCGTCATCACTGCCACCACGGTCATTGTCACCCACCACAACCATCACCGTCTCCTACCACCACCTCTGTCGCCCACCACCTCTCACCCCCACTATAAACCAATGCTTAAATTATTTTATCTCTTCTCTATGTTTGTAATTTGATTTTGGATATGAATATAAATATGTTTATTGTTTACCGTTTTTTATTACACTGTGCCTTCAGGCACAGACAATAACTAGTCTTCTATATAATAAAGTACAATATAATTTAAATTTTAAAAGATAAACAAAATTACTTTTACTTTTCGCGGTTGAGATCACTTTAAATTTTACTTTAAAGTTAATCCGACGGCTAATATTAGCACCTTAAATTTAATAGGAAAAATAGGCTTTTAAGGGTGTGTTTTTGGTGACTTTTTAAAAGTACTTCTAGAAATTATTTCTCATAAGTACTTTAAAAAAAAAAATTGTGTTTGAAACCGTCTCACCACTACATCTACCACCCCCACCACCACTACTTCTACCACCACCACCCCCACCACCACTGCCTCTACCACCGCCACAACCACCACCGTCGCCACCACCACTGCCGCTGTCGCCACCACCATTGTCGCCGCCACCACCACCACTATCGCAGTCGCCGCCATCACCACCATCGTCGCCACCACCACCATCGCCACCACCGTCGCCGTCACCACCATCGTCGCTGCCACCACCACCGTCGCTACCGCCGCCACCACCACCTATGTCATTGCTACCGCCACCCACCACAACCATCACCGTTTCCTACCACCACCACCTCTCACCCCCACTATAATCGATACTTAAATTCATTTATCTCTTTTCTATGTTTGTGATTTGATTTTAGATATAAATACAAATATGTTTATTATTTATCATTTTTTATTACTCTGTGTTTTCAGGCACAGACAATAACTAGTCTTCTATATAATAAAGTATAATATAATTTAAATTTCAAAAGATAAATAAAATGACTTTTGCTATTCGCAGTTGAGATCACTTTAAATTTTATTTTAAAATTAATTTAACAGCTAATATTAACACCAAAATTTAATATGAAAGATAGACCCTAAGGGTGTGTTTGAAGTGACTTTTTAAAAGATTTCTAGAAATTATTTCTCATAAGTACTTTAAAAAAAAATAGTGTTTGGAACCGCCCCACCACTACCTCTAACACCACCACCCCCATCGCTCCACCACCACCACCCCCACCACTATCACTATCGCCACCCTACCATACTCACCACCATCACCACTTCCATTGCCCCACCACCACCATAACCACTAACACCACCGCCCACCACTACCACTACCACCCCACCATCATCACTACCATTACCACCACAGTCCCACAACCACCATCACTTCCACTGCCTCACCGCCACCATCCCCACCACTACCGTTGTCATACCCTACTATCACCGCCACCGCCACCGCCACCGCCACCGCCACCGCCACCGCCACCGCCACCGCCACCGCCACCGCCCCACCGTCACTCACCACCGATTGCTACCATCGTCGTCTATGACAACCACCCACCACCATCGTCATCTTATTCTTATACTTATTATCATTACAACTATCATCCTACTACCACCGTCGCCCACCGTCAGCACCCACCACCACTCATCGCCACCAGCCACCAATCACTATCACCTACCCCACCACACTTACCACCACCATCTGTCATCGCCCACCACTGCAGCCACCCACTATCACCTACCCCCACCACGCTTATCACCGTTGTCATTCGCCACCACTCATCACACTGTTGCCTAGAAACACTCATCGTCGCCCACCACCATCATCATCACTACCCCCCCACCACCACTGTCAACCACCATCACCGTCGTCCACCACCACCCACACCCTCCACCACCACCGTTGCCACCTACGACTGCCACTACCATCATCGTCACTCAAAACCCACCACCATCATCACCATTGTCACCCACGGCTGCTACCACCACCACGATCGTCGCCTTACCCACCATAACCATCATCGTCTTCCATCATCACCATTGTCACCCACATCCACTATCACCACTCATCCCCACTATAATCGGTGCTTAAATTTATTTATCTCTTCTCTATGTTTGTGATTTAATTTTGGGTGTGAATACAAATATGTTGAATGAACCCTGAATATAACTAGTTAAAATGGTAATAGGGATGAATTGTAAATTCAAGCGTCTTGCGTTCAAATTTTGACAATCCTTTAAGGCCCTGACATGAGAGATTTATCCCTTATTAATACCTAAATTTCGACGTGACCGGATCGAAAAAGTGAATTGTCGAGTTACGTGTAAGTTGACTCGGATACCCCTGACCATTAAACAAAAAAAATATATAAAAAAAATATAGTTAGGAAGTTGTTACACCTCTTCCTTCCTAGCTAAAATTCTACAACTAGTGTAAAATAATGGTAGGAAGTAAAATATTAAAGATGGTCGGTTATTGGTCGTATAGATTATATAGCTCATAACATGATTTAGTTGCAAAAACTAACAAGAGGCAGTTATAGGCTGGTATATATATAGATTATAATGGCCATGCCTATAGAAAGCAACCTTGTGACAAAGCAGTCTATGAATAACCCTTTTTAAATGATGGTGAGCAAGAAAGAATACAAAAGAGAATCTTGACCATTTGTTTCTAGCAATGATAAAAGTTTATGGATATTATTTATAAACCCACAATACGCGGTAGAGTTTACGCGGAATCAATAGAAAAATTAAAATATTATGCAAACAATGTATGTGTGAGAGCGAAAGCGAGAACAAGAGATATCCAATTTTTCTAACACCAAAATATGCAACAATAAACCCAACCCCTACTTTTGCTAGTGTACTGCCTAAACCTAGCTTTGAGTTTGAATACAACTTACAACATAGCCTAAGTTAAACTCAAATTTTATGCAATTAAAAAAATTCAAGTTCAAGACATGTAAGTTCAGGACGTACCGTTTTTTGGACCGCTTAACCCAAGAGGGTGAACTTTTAACCCCATTCATTAAATCTCATAAGGACGATCAATATCAAGTATTTGACCTTGGACTTCTCGGTAAATAACTTATTGGAAAAACCTAGTCACTTTGTCAAGGGAAAAAGGCAAATTCGCCACAAATTGATGTTGCTGGGGATTGCAATAAAAAAGTGATGTTGTGTTCCATTGTAGTTGCTGCCATAGCCCTAGAGTAGCATCATGTGTTTTTTTTTTCAACCTTCAAAAGTGTTTGAGCTAATTTACGTGTACTTTGATTAATTCTCTCTCCGGTCTAGTAAAAAATAGGTCATCTACGTCGAAACTAAGAGATTCATGAGGAATAATTTTCTTATGCACTAACCCTAACAAATTGTTAAGGTTCGAACTTATGATTTAAGCATCATGAAAATGACGCCAAAAATAACTTTAAGAACTTCAGAATGATATATTCATCGATTCGAAAAAATCATTAATATTATTTGAACTTAATTTGTTGATCTAATAAATTATAACTATTAAATTAGTAGAGAATCACAAAAAATACTGTGAATTATAATTAAATTAATAAATTAAGTCTAAATAACATTGATCAGAACAATTTGGTGGGTATAAATTGTTTAGTGATTATTTGAAGATAACAACGTAATTAACAAAGTTCATATAAATGGTGTATCCATCGATGGTGTTGGCTTGTCGGGAAAGGAGGAAGCTATTGAGATCTTGACGCGGAGATTGTGCGAGCCTGGGCACCACGTGTCAGACATTTCGGTCCACACGTGCCAATTCTTCTTTCGCACGCTTCCCAAACGCGTTTATTTTCTCTCTCTTTTCCTAGCTTTTCATGGAAGTTTGTGTTCACGAAATTAATTATAACAACGAGTTCACATTACTTTGTCTTCTTTTTTTTTTTTTTAATTTTTTTATTCTTTGTTAGGGGTTATCTTTGAGCTCATATTACTGAATTGCCCTTTAATAGCATAAGAATTTTATAATTTAGAAACAAATGAAAGGTTAAACTATCTACAATATGATCCACTCACATCAACATCAGTAACTTTCACATGGTATCACTAATTCTATGACCTTAAGGATTGAAATTTTATTCCCGCACTAAATAATATCGAAGGTTGGATTTGAATTCTGACTTATCATTTTGAATGTCATTGATTAACGAACATCAAACTAAAAAATAATTCATTAATAGATGAGATTTAGTTCCGTCGAAATCGACTGAGGTTTATATATGAGATAACATATATAGACATTGTTCTCTGAGGTTCCTTTTTTAGTGCCCAACAAGTAAAGCTTAATCTATATAAAGTTGGTCCTTCCCTATATATGTGGCTGGTGACAAGCTATATATCACCCTAGCTAAGGCAGTTCTCATGCATAACTTGAAAAATAGTGTACGAAGAGCACTCTAGTTGGCAAAGTATTATCACAATAAAGCACTCTTGATCATGGTGTAGACCCATGACCATGCAACTATTCTATCTTAAAAACTTGAGGGGCCAAGCTATTTATGGAGCAATATGCACTCAAAGAGAAAAGGCACAAACTTTAGAAAGAATCGAAATAAATAATGGAAAAACTAATTATAGCACCCTATCATGAGTTAATCAATTGGACATCACCTCATTTTCGTCAAAACCACTTTTTTTTAAAAAAATAAAAAATAAAAAACCTTATCATGCCCACACTCGCTTTTGAAGGCCTCTAAATAATTTTATCGTTACCTGAATTTGTAAAACCAAATAATACTAAACAGATATAAATATCTAAATTCACCGTCGAATAAAAGTAGTGACCTCATTTTGTTAATTATACTTGTGTCATGGACTCATGGCAATTCCAAACAAATTAGCGGAAATCAAATGGTCTAGACCATTGTTCCAAAATGAAAAGAAAAAAAGAATATACAATTTTTTTCACGAAAATAAAATAAATGTATGGAACCAATATAATATCTATATAAGAAAGCAGTCTAATCCGCACCGTAATCCTATAAGGTCATTTGACTCTATGATTGATTCGTAGATCACCAAAGTACATAGATCACTCTTCAATCACCCTTGATGTTAAAATGAAAAGAAAAGAAGATAGAAAAATGAGAAAAAAGGAGGAACACAAAGGGCCCAAGGACATTCTTGTAATCCAAGGAAGAATTTTCCGTTAAAGTTGAAAAGGAAAGCCGCGAAAAAGAAAAATTACAAAACCTAAGGTTCCATGCACACGAGCCAATCCTTTTTGTCATCCCATGTGTAACCCGGAACTCCGTTCACACTCATCCGGTTACCGGTCAACAACACCGCGTATGAGAGCGTCGACTATTATGCCGGACCACTTAGTCGGTCCTATTACATTTATTGCCACCAGGCCCACTATCAGTAAATATTTGTAACCCCAATAATGCTTTATATCATCTATTAATAATAAAATATTAAATAAAATAATTAAATTTTAGTATTTTAATGTGATATTATACATAATTATTAAATTAATTATAAATAATAGTTTAAACAGTAACAAAGATTTTAAATTCGAATTTTAACAATTTTTTAAATTTACATGAGAAATTTTTAAATTAAAAATTGAATAAAATTATATCGAGAAATACCAATCTCTACATCTTGAAATGTCTCCGTACACATTGACCACCGGCATTTGCCGGTTAACCCCCGCCCTCAGCCAACCTGTTCTCCAAAACCATCTAGAAAGGAACAAAAAAAGTCTTCACACTTAAAAATCCCAAAACCAAACAGTCTCACTCTCTCTATCTCTATCTCTATTTCTATCTCTGTCTCGTAGCAAGGCTAGACTATAGTTGAATATGCTTTTGATCAACCCATGGAGAACAAACCGGAGCTAAAGACAGAGAATTCTATGGCAAATTCGACATTTTCCGATCTGATTCCGGCAACGAGGTTTGCTTTACCGAACATCTTTGAAATGGCATGTGATGGTGAAAAGGGCTCTTTTGGCTTCATGGACATGTTGGGAATCCAAGATTATAGTACTAGTTCTTCATTATTCGATTTGATTGAGACACCCTTGATGCCAACACAATCACAACCTCTTCTATCGCCGGCTTCTACTGTTCCGGAGTCATCTGAGGTGGTAAATACCCCGGCAACACCGAATTCTCCATCGATCTCTTCATCTTCAACAGAAGCTGCAAATGATGATCAGCAGGCCAAAACAGTTGAAGAAGAAGAGCAGGACCAAGAAAAGACTAAGAAAGGGTAAGCTTATCAAGCACACAATATGAAAACATATCTTAATAAATATATCACTTTCTGCAAAAAAAAATCTTTATCAATTATGTTACAGTGCTAGCTCTGGGTAAAGCATGAATTAAAAGGATAGATTTAAAACATGATCTGATTACAGTGATATGGGGATTTGATATTTCTGGTTCTGCTGTTTTTTCTTTTTGATGTAAAAAAAAGTTTTTTTTTTTTTTTTGTTTTTGTTTTTGTTTTGTGGATTAGGTTAAAACCCAAAAAGAAGAACCAGAAAAGGCAAAGAGAACCAAGATTTGCGTTCATGACAAAAAGTGAGGTTGATCACTTGGATGATGGTTATAGATGGAGAAAGTACGGCCAGAAAGCTGTGAAACATAGCCCTTTTCCAAGGTATATTTCGGCATCCTCTCTCTCTCTCTCTCTCTCTCTCTCTCTCTCTCTCTCTCTATATATATATATATATATATATATATATATATATATACAATAGATATGTGATCTGATTCCTTTAGTAGTACTTTTGATTCAGAATATGAGTGTGAACTAAATCTGTGTGATTATTCATGCAGCTCAACATAAATTAAAATATTACAAAGAAATGAATTCAGAGAAAATGAGAAGAATGCTTAGATTGAAATGAAAGAAATTCTATAAACAATGGTCTATTTGGGGGCTCTCTCACAAATACAGATAATTCAACTCGAAACTATCATTCTTCTGCTCATTACACATGTTTAAATAGGGTAGAAATTAGCCGTTAACCTAGCTATTACAGAATTAGTTTGTTAGAGAAAAGAGATTAATTTCATGTCATAACATGATGTTACAATAATTATAATTCGATTTTTTGTTAAATTTTTTTTGGGGCATGCATTGTTTGTTACGTACAGGAGCTACTATCGTTGCACTACTGTAGGATGTGGTGTGAAGAAGCGAGTGGAACGATCATATGCTGATCCATCCATTGTTGTTACGACCTATGAAGGTACCCACATACATCCTTGTCCTGTGACACCTCGTGGAAGTCTTGGAATTCTGCCAGAAACTGCCGGTTTTGGCGGTGGTGGTGGTGTTGGTAATTCCTCTTTTGTCATTCCACAATCACACTATCAAGATCATGTTCAACAACAACAACGACGACAACAGTCCTATCTCCATAACTCGACACCTTCGTTGACCTTTGGCACTACTAATTTTTCATCTCCTTCTTTGCTTAAAGAGAGAAGAATTTCCCACTATACTTCCTCTTTGCTTAGAGATGATGGACTGCTTCAGGATATGGTGCAGTCCCAGATGCAGAAGGAACCGAAACAAGAGTAGAAAAGAGTTAGCCATTATTCTTCCGTATGTAACTCTCTCACTGACTCATGAAGTTGGGTTTATCTTTATATAAGAACCCACTTTTCTATTACATAGAGACCTCTCTGATTATCTTTGTAATATGTCTAGCCTTAAGCTTATGGACGTACTAATTTCAGGTTAAGGTTATGCTATTTTTTGTAATTGGAGTTTTTGTTATTATGGAGATTTAAACTTTTGTATATCTAGATCTTTTTCTTAATCCTCTTTAAATTATGCCAATTTCTCTTTCCATTTTTCTTGTGCCTCCTCTTATGTGGTTGGATTCGTATGCAATAAACCCCAAAGATAGTTTCAGTGGTAACAGATAGGAGTTATAAACTCAGACTTTTTGAGTTCGAATCTTGGCAACTATTTTGGGGTCAGGTCATGAGAGATTTATCTCTTATGAATACTCTAGTTCTGACGTGGATGACTTGCCTGTGACCGGACCGAAGAGGGGATTAATCGAGGTGTGCGTAAGCTAATCAGAACACTCCTGACTGCAGAAAAAAAAAATTGTATGCAATGACATTGTCAATTGGTATAAGAACACCAGAATATCTGTGGTTGGGGTTTCTCTATAATCAAGTTGGGTGAAACTTTTCAACTTTTTTCCTTTAGGGGAACCTCAGGAACCCATTATGGAAATCAAGACGAGAATGAATGTGAGAACTTGATCCCTTACCTTATACATATGCAAAGAAACTTGAGAAACTTAACAAGAATAATTAATTTTAGTAATCTAGTAAAGATATTTGTTTGATTTAATGGATGGTTCATATTCACTAAGTCTTGACTCCCAAGGTTGAATAATAGGTTGAGTGTGTTCACGTATGTAACCCCCGCTTTTCGGAATGGATGCATTTGGTACAGTAATGACGTGTCAAGTAATAAAGTCCAATGAAAAAGTTTAAGAGTACAATCGCGACAATATTATTGGAACACATCATTGAATTATCATTAAGTTAGTAAATTAGATTAATTTTTTAGGTTCCAACAACATTAATCATATTTATAGTGCACTGGGATTAAATTTTCAACTGGTGCCAATGTATAAGTGGATACACTTCTATTTTTCTTTAATTGTTGAGAAAAAGCTACCCTTGTTGATGTAGATAGTATTTTACCCTACCACGAAAATCTGTTTAATCTTTTTTTTTTTTTTGAGTTTTTGTTTTTCGTTAACTATTCCATGGATAGCACATTCGCAACATATTATGTCACCCATATTAGATCCTTTAAGCATTGTTCATAAATTTTAGGGTATTCATTAATTGCGAGTAGAGTTGCAGGGTCATTGTCCACAGGACAGTGTAAACCCTAAGAATGTAATAGTTCACTCGAGTGTGCTGCTACTTATGGCCACACATAATTTCTGGCAAAGTTGTGTAGAAAGTGGATTAGATGGAAGGTCGATTCAGTGGTACAATATCTACCTTTATCTCATCCTTGGGAGAACATATACCGCATAGCAATGATTGTGCAAGAAGAGGACACATACATTTGCTAGCTATCATAAATGTTAGCATATATACATGTGTTTGGTGGTGCTTGATGGTAATTAAGTATGTAATAATCATTTTTATTACCATCAATTGTCTAATTCTACTAGCGTAAGATTTATCATTCATGAATATTTTGTGGCATTTTCAATTCTCAATTGTCATCACTCATCGCCACCGCCATTACTACTACCACCACCACCATCCCACCTCCGCTCTGGGTCGGGTTCGAGGTTGGAGTCCGAGACGTGTCTAGGTTCGAGTCTAGGACCGGGTCTGTATCCAAGGTCCATAATTGGGGTTGACTTTGGACCGGGACTAAGGTTAAGATCCAGGTCGGTGTTGGGTCCGGGTCCGAGGTTAAGATCTAGGTCGGGTCGGGTGTGTGTCTGGGTTCGGGGTCAGGTGTGGGTTTGGGTGGGGGGATTATCTAAATATTTAAGTGATTTTTTAATTTTATTCTAGCTTTTAATCCTAGTTGTTACTAGACATTGAAATAGTATTGTACATTCCATTTTATTGAGAATATGATTTCTAAAATTCTTCTCAAAAACATGTTTTTAATTACTTTTTTTGAGAACATGTCTAAACAGACTCAAAATACCTCTATATCAGTAACACATCATTTGGTCGTTATTTTTATCCTATTTTTAGCCATATCGTAATCCATCACTGTTATTGGATTAACAATTTATCCAAATATTGTATTATTATTACTATGTAAAACCCAAACGATAGTATTTGATTTGAGAGGAAGAACAAATGTCATGATACGAAGGGGATGTGATTAACTAATGGGTTGCAATTTGGTCCGAATTGAAGGCCTGTTCGACCCAATTAGCCATTCTATCTTTCCTTCCTTCTCTCTTCATTAATGGGCTGCAAATGGGCCAAACATACATATTCATCAATCATCCCACCCACTGCACTGAACTATTGATCTTCAATGACTTGTCATGATGTTTTCAAGATTCCCTCTGACTGTGTTATTGGACTCTCTCTAATCACTTAATTTCTGTAATCCATCCAGTAATTTCAACATGCTCTTACTAATTATGGAGAAGTTGTTGCACCACCACTTCTCCAGGATTAGTAAAGGGGATAACTGCTATACAGACTGAGACAAACCACTCCCAACTTCCCCCAAAAGCTTTCACTTCCTCTCTCCTCAAGGAAACTTTGCCATCTCTCTGGAATGAAGCATTGGAGCACATGGCATTAGGTGAATAGGTAAAGTCCCCATGTCATTCTGTAAACTGACCTCTTCTATGGTTTGACACTGTCTTCTAACCACTCTCTACATATTATTCAAAGCAGCTTCTATATATATATAGTTGAGAACCACTTCATATCCAAAACATTGTTGGTTGCAAGTTATCTGGTTAAAATTTCAAAATGGCTATGCACTTAGCTTTATGTTTACTCATGCTCAGGCTTTCAATTGCATTGGCAATCAACACCCCAAACACATTAAACGAAACATGCATTGATGGTGCCACTGTCACACTAAGCTTTGGTATGTACCTAGACAGTTGCCCGGAGGCAGAACCGATCATCTTCTCTTGGGTTGAAACCGCTGTAGCTCAGGATCCTAGAATGGCAGCTTCTTTGCTTCGCCTCCATTTCCATGATTGCTTTGTTAATGCAAGTCTATGATTCATTTTACGAATTCTTTTAATTTCATGTTACTACTTGACATTTAAAAAAATTGTAATGAACATTTAAGTTTTTCAGGGATGTGATGCATCAGTGTTATTAGATGACACACCGAGCTTTGTTGGCGAAAAAACTGCTGCACCAAACTTGAACTCATTGAGGGGGTTTGAAGTGATTGATGCCATAAAATCTGATCTTGAAGCAGTTTGTCCTGAAACTGTCTCTTGTGCTGATATTCTTGCTATTGTAGCCAGAGACTCTGTTGTTCTGGTAGGTTGTTGTGTCAGCCACTTTATTTCCCTTCCTATGTAGAACTAAGAGTACTATGGTACCAAACTGTAATTTTTTAAGCAAACAAGAGTTAGTTATAACTCATTTGAGATCAAGTTACGATTCAAAAAAGTGAGTTATTACTAAAGCATAAGTTTGGATCAATCCTAAAACGTTATAATCGACCTCAAACAACCCCCATTGTGTAATAATCTCGTTAGTTTAAGTTGTAACATCACTTTTACCTTCTTGTACTCTTCAATATGACACTAGAAAATAATTATTCGTTACTGTACTCTTATCCCCATGTAAATTTGTGTCTTGGGAATGTTTTTATGGTCTGATTTGCAGTCAGGAGGGCCTGGTTGGGAAGTGCAGATGGGAAGGAGGGACAGCTTAAGTGCTAGCAAAACAGCCGCTAATAACAACATTCCAGGCCCTAATTCTGATGCAGCCACCCTAGTGGCAAAGTTCCAAAATGTTGGCCTTTCACTCAGTGACATGGTTACTCTCTCTGGTAACTTTTTTTTCCTCCTATATAAATCTTTTGCTTACGTTCAGATTGGTCCAAAACACTAGGCGCGTTTGGTTGCTGAGAAAATACCCTTCTGATTTTCCTTTTGTAGGTGCACACACAATGGGAAAAGCTCGATGCTCGACATTTAACTCCAGGCTAAATGGTGCAAGCAATGTAAATGGTCCAGAGGTTAACTTGAACTTCCTCGAGTCGCTCCAACAGCTATGCTCAGAAACTGACAGCAACACGACACTAGCACAACTAGACAGTGTAACTCCATCAACATTCGACAACCAGTACTATGTTAACCTCATTTCCGGGGAGGGATTGCTCGCGTCGGACCAAGCCCTGGTGGCTGAAGACGACCTTACTCATGAAATAGTGGAATATTATGCCAATGACCCGACAGTGTTCTTCGAGGAATTCAAGAGGTCGATGCTGAAAATGGGCAGCTTGGGATCACTGACTGGGGAGAGTGGTGAAATCCGTAGGAACTGTAGAATTGTTAACCAATTCTAGTTTTCTATAAGCCTCTAAAATTAGTGGAAAAATGTTGTCTATGCTTGCTATGGGAAGCTAATGTTAACGAAAAAACTTATTTACTGTAATGATTTATGTTGTTTGCTTTAGGCCTTATTCAGGCTCACTTACATAGGTACCATGGGTTTACATTAAAAATTATCTCAATCACGTATTGTTTGAATGAATTGATATAGAAATGAACATGACAAGGTCTAGGTCTAATGGAGGTTAATAATACATGTGCTTTCTTCCTCACCAAACTGAAATGAAGTCCAGACATGGCTCCAGCCTTCATAGAGGGAAGCCAACCACACAGCAGGCCGGCTTTTATAAGGGGAGCTGCATTAAGAAAGAAGACAAACAATATAGTCCACATTTTGTGGGTAAAAACAACTTAAATGGAGTCCATATATGTTTGGTGAAACATATGAAATATCGATTCTAAGATCATCAATATAATCGAGAATGAGAACCAACTTGATACGAGACTCTTCTCACATTGACGATTGGAGTTCGGAATTTCATTCTCTTCTCTTTCTAACAAAAAATAAAAAAAATATTCATCAAGTATAGCTTGAAAGTGTCATACAACACTTACACCCATAAGAATTTATCACAACATTTACTTGTCTGACACACATTAATTATATAAAAAGAACAATATTTTATATGTGGCGTGCACTACATAGCACAATTGCTATGTTATATGTGGTAAAAATCGAAAATTTTCTCCCTCCAAACAACTCGAAAGTCTCACCCTTGTGGAAAACAATCAATGTTGATTTAAAATAGTTTTTTTATTTTTTTGTTGGAATTAGAATTTAAATTATTTAAATATTAAGTCTGTTTGGAGTTAGTTTTTTTAGGTGAAAAGTTACGGTTTGAAAATTTTTTCAAAAAAATCAGAGTTAAAAAAACCTCCCAAAATCATTTGGTGCTCTTTAAAAAACTGGAAAAATTAGAAAAATCCGTTTGGAGTGATTTTTTAGTTTTTTTGTGTCAAAATAAAAAAATAATAATTATATATATATATATATAAAGTATGCATAATAGTTCCCAAAAAAGGAATTTCAAACTTTTTTATGTCACTGATAATATTTTATGAATATAATAAAATAAAAATTATGTAAGACTCACAACAAAACTCCAAAAAACGGAAATAAAAAAACTCATAAAATCAGTTTCTTAAATTATCTTAACTAATTTTTTTTTGTGTCCAAAAAGTTATTGAATAAGTTGATTCAGAAGCCTAAGTCCAAACTGACGAGTCCAGATTTAATTGGGTCAGACCTAGTAAATTAAGCAAGTCCAGATCCACTAGGAAGGCAGCCTAAGTCCGGTTTGTCAATCCGACTCAGTTCAAGATTCAAAGAGCCCAGGAAAATAAGAACACTTGGAAGAGAGATTATCGAGATACTCACCATGCCTATAAATTGTAAGCCTTCTCCACATAGAGAAGCATCTCACCATCCCTCTCTACACACACATAACTTCTCTCTCCTAGCTATTGTATCTCTCCCGGAGCTACCTATTGTTCTCTCCCCCATTCACCCTACTTCATTAATAAAGACCCCCCGCCATTGTTGCCGTTTTTCAGAGTGGAGTAGGTCACCCGGATCGAACCACTATATATCTACGTGTTAACTCAATATTTACATTATTGTAATTGATTGTTCTATTTATTATTCATTAATTATACCTTATCACACACTCGACTGTTAATCTTACACGAGACAGTTTTGTGCATCATCACAAATAAACCTGATTTATTTTATTCTAAAGTATATAAAATCAACTTATTTCTTTTTTTTTTTTTTTGGTCAGGAAAAAATCAACTTATTTCAGTTAGTTACGAATTGGGCAATTGTAATTCTAGTTTTAGAAGAAATCTATAATTAGGCATGAGATAAGATTAATTAAGGGCGAGGATGAGAACACTTATCCAGATCATTAAATTAAAAAGTATTTAACTTTTTCCTTTCCCCCCGAAAACTCCAAACACTCGGACCTTCAGAGAAACAAGAGCAGAAATTCAATGGCGAGGCACGAAGAGCTTCCAGTTCCGATCTTTTCGACACTCGAACCAGTGTACAGAGGCGGATCACAACTTGACGAAGCTCAGCTTCGTTTCGACAGATTAAAATCCAAATTCATCGAATTCTTCGGCTACCCTCCCGATGTCTACGCTCGATCACCAGGTCGGCTTTCTTTTCGATCAGTCTCATTGTTTATGAATGCACAACAGCGTATTTGAATTGGAATTGAACGTGTTGTTGATGAATTTATAGGGAGAGTGAACTTGATTGGGGAACATATAGACTATGAGGGGTACTCGGTGTTGCCGATGGCTATTCGGCAAGATACGATCGTGGCTATCCGGAAACACGATGCCGGAGAGTCCCAAAAGCTGCTTCGGCTTGCTAATGTTAATGACAAGTACACCATGTGTACTTATCCCGCTGATCCTGACCAGGTGTGTGTGAAACTCTCTCTCTCTCTCTCTCTCTCTCTGCATGTGTGTGTGACTATAGATAGCTTTACACTTTTCAGTTTTGTATGCGGATGAGTACCCGTGAATGTATGTTGATGTTTTACTTTTAATTGAGATAAGACTATAAAATCTTATATCTTTCTTCTGTGAAATTTTGCTAATGATAAGTAGAACTTTAAAACTTAAACGATGGTGTGAAAATACGAGTCATATGGTGTGAATTACCAAAGAGTGAAAAAAAAATGCTTGAATCACATTTTTTTTCTTAGGTTAATTTTTATTTCTTCCACATCTTGATTTTGTGAATTGAAAACCTAAATTCACTGCAAATAGCTGAAGTGAGACTCTGAATTCATTGTGTATAGCAATTTGTGGAATTTGAATATGTTCGACAACATCCCGGTTCCATCTAGCCTCTGTATTTTGTGTATATTGACATGTTGGCTCTTTTCACTTTGCAGGAGATTGATTTAAAGAATCACAGATGGGGTCATTATTTCATTTGTGGGTGAGACTTTAGACCTCTCTGTTTGGAGTTATCGCCTCACACATTGATGTTATGGTTTTGCCAAGTAATTAATTGATACTAACTGCTGATGTTATCTAAAGGTGTGGTGATGTTTATTGGTGTTAGCTTTTCTCCACTTGCCTTGTTAGGCTTCGTATGAAGGCATATTTTGGACGACTACTTTATAAAATCCACCATCATAGAAACTCATGTTCTGTATTCTGCAGGTATAAAGGTTATCATGAGTATGCGAAATCAAAAGGATTGGATGTCGGTCTGCCAGTGGGACTTGATGTTATTGTTGATGGCACAGTTCCTACAGGTATACTCTCACTCCTTACCGTGCAATGTGTAACAGTGAATCAGGTAACTGTTAGTAACACTTTTTTTGAGAGGCAGATCTTTATGTCTAAAATGTTCCCAAATCACGTTTTTTTCGCATAGGGTCTGGACTGTCAAGCTCTGCAGCATTTGTTTGCGCTGCAACAATCTCTATAATGGCTACATTTGATGTGAACTTTCCAAAGGTACTATGTATATCTTGTTAAAGATGTAGAAAAAGGGTATTATGTTTGGTTGTTGTGTTGTTCCATTTAATCCCATAATCACAAAGTTAGACCTCAGTGGGCATTCATAGGAAAAATGTGTAACGTTTCTCTTGTGAAATTTCTGTTTAAGCAGTTGACTTTGTTTCTTCAGAGCTTTGTCTGCGTATTTATTGGGAACGATTGGAAACATGGGAAAGCTTTGAAACATGCATCAACCATAATTATCTTGAGCTGTGTACTTATTCCAATGACTTTTTTATTATTAATATACTTCGCTGTTATTTTTAAACCGATTGAAGAAAAACGTGAATAGGTATCTCCAAGAATAACTATAACAAACTTGGGTTTCCTTAGCTAGGAGTATGTCTTTCAAAAATTTGAAAGCTTGTTAATGGAAACATAAGTTTGTCTATTCATCCTATATTGGCGGGTGATCCATGTGACAAGGACAAATAATGTGACTGAAACTGGAAAAATGCATGTGAGGTATTTAATGGAAATCTCCTAAATGCTCTTACAACAATTCTGGACCCAATGTGCTTATCGATTATCTTATATCTAATGTTCACTTGAGGATTGACTCCTTTGCTCATGTTGCATTTGTGTATTCAGATTTGCTCTTTATCATTGCTATGGTTCCCTTTCCACAAACTAGTAGATGGAAAACTGCCAACAGTAGGTTTCTGTGCGAAGAAACGATGTATCTTATTGATTCTAATTTCATTGCTTATAATACAGAACGAAATTGCTCAACTTACATGTGAATGTGAACGACACATTGGGACACAATCTGGTGGAATGGACCAGGTAATACATTTCTCTCTTATCAGAATCATTTAAAGACTCCTGAATAATCTCTGCTGGACTCTTGTGAAAGGACAGTAGGCAAACATGCTGCAAGCGCATGTCATAATATATCCCTGTCTGTGTTTCAATTTTGGACTTCCCTTGAAAGCTGTGTTTGTTTTCTATTGCCTTCTACTATTATTGCAGTCGAAAATGCTCTCAGTAGATTGGTGGATGGTGTTGCTTGGATTACATATGAATAGAGGATTCCAATTAGATCCTTGTTATAATTGATGTTCTTCTTGTTGTGCTTGTTTGTTAAAGTTATTTGGCCCCAGGTAGATTTTATCATTTACCTTTTGTCTAATGAAATCTGCCAGTCCTGGATGCTTACATTTTGTAATACTCTCACTTCACCCTCGTTGCAGTTAATGCACATTGCACATGTATATGTGAAAATGCAAATTTAAATGTAGTGCTTTAGTGCATTCATCCCTGTTAAACTGCTTCATCACAGGTTGTCACCACCTGGAACATGGGTCAAAGTACCTTCACTATATTTTGTGTTCAGAAATTGCTGAGATTCTGACCTTGGTTTATAAGTACATAACTATCATTTTAAAACAACCCTATTGCAGGGTATTTCCTCTGTCACCATTTTGCATGCTTTGTATGCGCAAAACCTGGCCCCACATGAGCACATATCTTGCAAAACTCACTTTTTGCAGTTATATCTATTCTTGTGTGGATTCCAAAAGCCCTATTAATGAAACATACACTAATGTGAGTTGGCTGACTGTACAAGGGATTAGTTTCTTTTGCTAATGTTCACATCAGAGATGAGTCACTCTTTAGATTGCTAAATTGTCCCATCTTATGCCTGAGCTACACTCAATTGAAATTGACAATTGTAAATGTTTTAGTTCACCCATTGATTGTTACATGTCTATGATTCTTTTTGCTGTAGGATGATCATGGTCTCTGATTTTCAGTTTTTGAAAATATCAGTTTTTTTCCAAGTCCTCTTTAGATAGCTAAAAGCCTTGTTCTATTTGGCATAAAGCTGGCTTTCTATTATGGATTGACTTTAGGTGACACTCCCTCATCAATTTTTTTTTTGTCCCTTAGCATTGTTGTTTCTTGTCCAAACAAATACTTTATTTTAGATGATTTTTTTGTGAATTTGATGGTTATGTATAACCTATCTGTTGATATGTTGATTCACTTGATAGACAATCTCTGTCATGGCCCAATCTGGGTTTGCCGAACTAATTGATTTCAACCCTATTCGAGCAACTGATGTGCAACTTCCTGCTGGTGGGTCTTGGGTAATAGCCCATTCATTGGCTGAATCCCAAAAAGCAGTTACTGCTGCTACAAATTACAATAATCGGGTTGTTGAATGCCGGCTAGCTGCTGTAAGTTTCATTTTATTTCATTTGATATCTAGTAACTTGGTTTAAGTTTTCTTTGAAAAGAGAAATCTTTTTGTGATCTAATATTTTTGATGTAGTTCTGCATCCTCATACTGTGCTCTGAATTGAGTTGATGTGGTTTTGCGTTTTAATTTTATAAATACCATTTAAGTACATTTCGAGAAGCTTCAAAGGAGCTCAGTAGCTGGAGATGACCTTTGGCATTATGTTTTCCTCTGTCAAATTCCTAAACGCTATAGGGTTTGTATAAATGTGATAAGAATGAAGGTTATCATTTTCGTCATTATTCTAGTGCGTGACATTATTAAGATCCTTGAGCCATTTCAAATTTTCAGGGGCTTCTATTCGTACCAGCTACTTTTTGATTTGAGATTTGATGGCCTACTATTATTATGTATTGGTGATATATGGGTAGACTTGCAAGTGTCTTCGACTTAACTGCAGAATTCAATTCAGGTTTCACCTTTGAACATTTGGGCTTGCAGATTGTTCTTGGAATAAAGCTTGGGATGAAACCTCATGAGGCAATTACAAATGTAAAAACTCTTTCTGATGTTGAAGGGCTGTGTGTTTCATTTGCGGGCAGTCACGGATCTTCTGATCCGGTCGTTGCTGTCAAGGTATCTACAGCATGTTTTCCACATTTATGTCCGGCCTCTACTTTTATAACAACATTCTGGGGTTGTTTGCATTATTGATATCGACTTGCCATTGTTACAGGGATTTTATTATTGTTTTCAAATATTTTTGTATTTGACCATGAAGATTAGGCTAACATTTTCCACTTCTGCAGGAATTTTTAGATGAAGAACCTTATACAGCTGGAGACATTGAGAAAATCACGGAGGAAAGCCTGCACTCGATCTTTGCCAGTTCTCCAACGTCTATGGATGTGCTAAAAGCTGCTAACCACTTCAAGTTATTCCAGGTGATTTTCTTGGGTGGTTGCCTAGAATTGCTTGAAGTTCATGTTTGTAAATTAATTATGATTTATTTGTATTGATTGCTTTGTTTTTGTTAATGAATGATTGAACTTTCAATTGTTTGGGAAGGGCTTTCTTTGAAACCCCCCCCCCCAAAAAAAAAAAAAAAAAAAACCTGTGGGGATTTAATAGGCCTATTAGTATATTTCTTTCCAAAAGTACACGATTTGCATTGCTTGCTAATATTTCTACTATAACTTGTATTTGCACTTTTTCTTTTTCCAATGAAACAAATAGCTTCTGCATATACTGTTATTGTACCTTGGCGCATGTTTAGCTTATTTACAGGAAGTTGGTCATCTTAATAATTTCTGTTAATTTCTGGAACGTTCTAACCATCCTAGCTGCTACCTTAACTTCCATTGTTATATTGTATGTTATTTTCCTTAGAATAAAAATTTGGTGATATTTTTTCCCCTCGGAAGCACTTATAGATTTTCCACATTTGTTTTCCAGAGGGCCTCCCATGTCTACTCGGAAGCCAAGAGGGTACATGCTTTCAAGGATGCTGTATCATCAAAATTAAGGTAAAGTAAGTTATTATTTTTAATGTCTGATGAGCCTTTTCTATGAAATAATTAATGAGGCAAGCTCAGGTGCTTGGTGGCCTATGTTCCATGGTGTAAAACTGTCTCATAAAGGAAAAAAGAAAAAGAAAACGAACTCGCTTACCATAAAGTTACTCTTTTCCCCTCAAATGGAGGTAAGAGGTTTGGTCTGTAGCCTAAAACACTTCTGGAAGACTGGAAATATCTATTCCAGACAAATGTGCCTAAAATGATGATTGTACTTGTTCACAGTTCTCTCATTTCTGTTTATGCATTCGCTAAATCTAATGCAATCAAAGAAGCATCCCATCACATTTTGGATTCCTTTGTCGAGTTTGACAAGCCTTTTTTTCCCAATTAGGAATTTTCTAATATGCCTTTGAACATGTAAGGAATTTCTTGAAGGGACAAGTTTCAATCTAAAATTCAGTCACACTGTTAAGTTCTGGCCTGAAATTGAACTTCTTGAATATGGATAAATCAAACCAATTGAAAAGAATTACTCTCAAGTTTATTGAACTATAACTCTCATGTAGTTGTTATTGTAGTGAGGAGGACATGCTGAAGAAGCTTGGTGACCTTATGAACGAGAGCCATTATAGTTGCAGTGTTCTATATGAATGCAGGTACAAGTCTAGCTTCCTGAATGTGTGTGCACCAATTGGAACTGATAATCGGCAATTGTATTGACATAAGAGTGTTAATGTTTTGTACTAATCAGCGGCATAAACACCTTGTTGCATTCTATCATCTTGCAGAACAATGGATGTCTAATCTATGTAGTTAAATCTCTAGATTTCTTGCACAATGATCACCTTTCTTTTATGCTCTTTATGAACAGTGTTCTTCTTCATTACTAAATGAGTAGAGCTTAATCACTATAGATTTGATGCCTCCCTCTTTAATTAGGTAGTGAAATGGAACTTTTGGCTAGTTAAGTACCTATGCAACACATTGAAAATGGTTCATGTTTTGTATGACAAAATTGAGGCAGGGAAAGTCTGACCTGCCATAGTCAATAGTATTGGATGCAATATTCTCTCATGAACTCATTCGATTCCAATTATTCTTTCAATTTGTAGCCGCCCCATGCATTGGTTATGTATAATGCTAACTTTTCCCCCCCTAAAACTAGCTGCCCAGAGTTGGAAGAGCTTGTAAATATTTGTCGGAATAATGGTGCTTTTGGAGCAAGGCTTACAGGAGCTGGATGGGGTGGTTGTGTAGTTGCTTTGGTGAAAGAGAATATCGTCCCACAATTTATCCTCAATTTGAAGGTTAGTTTCTGATTGCTTAATGGAAACATTTGCTTCACTATTGTCATCATCTAGATCATGCCAGAAGATATAACATGGTTAATTGTTCGCATCAGGGACAATTTTATCAATCAAGGATGGACAATGGGGTGATCAATAACAATGATCTTGGCCTATACGTTTTTGCTTCCAAGCCATCTAGTGGTGCTGCGATTTTCAAATTTTAATCTTTACTCTGCAAATTAATTTTATTTATGAACACTAGCCATTTAATCTATCATCCAATAATAAAGTTGATCGTCTTTTTCAACAAGTGTCCATAGGCTTATGGAGGGTCTGCTTTTCTTTTTAAGATAGGTAAGAAGGTGATTTGTTTATTAGGCGATTTAGTCAGCCAAATCGCACTAATGCAATTCATTCATCTTACTATTCTACAGTGCAATTCAAACTCTTAGTAAGGCTAGGGCTAGTGCGGTCTTTGTTGAGTTGGGTGTTTTTTTGTCTCAACGGTTTGCTTCTTGTTGAGCTATCGTCTTACATGGAAATTTAAATTGTATCTATAGAGAGGGATTTGAAATATGTTGCACTCAACTAGGCTGGATACCTATTTGCTGTCATCTCAACTGCAACATTGTGGAGGTTCAAAAGCATGTACTATAATGCAAGCATCACTTAACTATTTTTTATTTCTACTAGAATGTAATGACTTATTATTATACTCATACAAAGTATCTAACACTAAGTCATTTTAATTAAACCTATAGATGGCTCCTTCTGTAACTCTGTATCAATCGTTACATTGTGAATAGGGATGGCAGTAGATCAGGGTGGGGGTTATTCACTTCAAAAATATTCATCCACTTTCATTTTCCCGTTCTCACTTTGTAGATAAATTTTGATCCTTGTCTCCGTCTCCGTCATCGTCTTCATCCATAATAATTAATTTTTACAATTTTAAAAAAAAAAATCATAAAATCTTACAAATGGATATGTAAGAATGATAAAAATTCATAATATAACAAATGGATCAAACATAAAATTCTCAAAAATCTATATAATAAAATATCTTATAATTTAAATCTCAAAAGATAAATAAAATAACTTTTGTTATTCGCGGTTGAGATCGCTTTAAATTTTAATTTAAAGTTAATCTAACGGTTAATATTAATACCCTAAATTTAATAGGAAAAATAGGTTCCTAAAGATGTGTTTGGAGTGATTTTTTAAAAGTACTTCTAGAAATTATTTCTCATAAGTACTTTAAAAAAAATAATAGTGTTTGAAACCGTCCTATCACTACCTCTACCACCACCACCCCCACCACCACCACCGTGCCGCCACCACTACCACCGCCACTGCAGCCGTTGTCGCCGCCACCACCACCACCGCCATTGCTGCCACCACCACCCCTACAACCGCCACCACTACCACCCCACTGCCGCCGCCGCCACCGTCACCATCACCACCGTTACTGTCGCCACCACCGTCGTCGTCACCACCACCACCATCGCCGCCGCCATCACCGCCACCACGTTCATTGCCACCCACCACAACCATCACCGTCTCCTACCACCACCACCACTGCCGCCCACCACCTCTCACCTCTACTACAAACCGATGCTTAAATTCATTTATCTCTTCTCTATGTTTGTGATTTGATTTTGGATATGAATACAAATATGTTTATTGTTTACCATTTTTTATTACATTGTGCATTCAGGCACAGGCAATAACTAGTAATTTATATAACAAATGTGTGTTTTTTTGTGTGTTGTAGAGTGTAGTGTGTCGGTGTATGAGTCCATAAGAGAGAGAAACAACTCAGATTTGAGTCAGTGGTGGGTTAAGAAAGAGAGATGCGGTGCAGGGATATAGTGGTGTTGCTGGTTGGGTGTGTGGCGGTGGTGGGTTGAGTGTCTGTGTAAGTTGCAGATGAGTGGTGATTGGTTGACTGAGGGATAGAGGTGACCAAGAGAAGAGATAGAATAGACCATGAGAGAGAAAATAAAGTTTTTTTTTTTTTTTTGGGTAAAGAGAAAGTAGGTGGATAAGGTTTGTGATATTTTATATAAAGTTTATTTTTTTTTTTTGGGTAAAGAGAAAGTGGGTGGATAAGATTTGTGATCTTTTATATATATATATATTAATTTTTGGTTTAGGATAACTAATTTTATTAACTTCTTCATTCTGCATGTTAGATAATAAATTTTTGAATTTTTGAATTTCAGTTTCAGATTGTTCTACTCCCTCTATTTTAGAGAGTACATTTAAAGATACTTGAAAATCCATAAAGTCGTCATCAGAATCAATAGGAGTAGAGGTTTTCCTATCTTCCTCCTCAACTTTATCTTTCCTTTTGTCTTTTATAGCAATTGTTGGAGTATTAACAAGATCCATCTTCTCGATTTTGTCCATACCAAATGTAGACATCACTTGAAGACGTCATTCCTCCAAAACTGCTGTTTTATGCTGCTCAGTATTTAAATGAGATTTTTCTTTTTTAATTTGTTCTTTAAGAACTTCAATGGAATTAAATCCAGTATTCATACTGGTAGTGGGAACAATAGAGTTTGAGCTGTAAGGTTTTTCTCCCTCTTTTCACATGTCTTTAAAACATTCTTCATTAATCTAACATTTAGACTCAGTTGGATAATTATTCCAGAAATGAAATAATTTTCGCATTTCTTCAGGATTTATCCGATAATTATTTAAGAAGATATTTATCCATACCATAAAATTATTCCTTTATATAGAGAATATTAAAGTTTGGAGAATAGTTAAAAGAGATTTATCTCTGGAACCTTGCTCATAACATGATAGCTTATTATAGTCACTTTTATGTGACGGGCATTCACCTTTATGTGAGACTTCTTTCAAAAGTGGAGAGGCTATAGCTGTTTGATTATTAACAGCTTTAAGTTGTAGCTCATTAAAAGGTGGATAATAAGCATTTTTATATGCATTAAAATAATTAGCATCCTTATATGGATCAAAATAATATGCACTTTTATATGCATAATAAGCAATTTTATATTCATCAGAATACTATGCACGTTTATATTCATAAAATTGGGTTCTTACCAGTATTCCTCCAAGTTTTGTTAACATTTGATAACAGAATTCTTCTGGAGTAAGATTCTACATCCACTACTTATAACGCCAGTTATAATACCAATCATTAATTTCAAGTATAAGACGGAATTGAGGATAATCCTTAGTAACTCGAGCTATTCTTAATAAAAATTCTTGATTTAATAAATCATCTTAGAATTTACTTATGCATTTCATAATGGATAAATTTTTTTTTTTAATAGTAGAATAATTTAATTGAGTAGATCCCCATTTACCAGAATTAAATATAATAAGTAATTCTTTATTTGTATTGGGATCTATTTACTTAAGAATGTCTCCATATCCGTTATCTGAAGCATCAGTTTCAACAATTTTATACCATTCAGGTTTTACCAATGATAGACATGGTAAGTGCTTAGCTTTAAGATTAATTTTTCTTACTGTTTCAGTATGGAGATCTGTCCAATGAGATAGATTTTTCTTAAGTCTAGAATATAGAATAACAGTATCTTGTGCGAGATTTTGATAAAAATCTGTTAAATAATTTAAATTTCCCAAAAATATTTGTAATTGCTTTTTATCTTTAATCTCATCCGAAAATTTGGATGCAAATTCAATACTTCTTTCAATTGGAATTATATTTCCTCGTTCAATATAATGTCCCAAAAATTTGACTTTTAATTAAAATATTTTCATTTTAATAGCAGAGAGGATTAATCCATTTTGCTTAACAAGATGAATAAATTTATGCAAATGTTTAAAATGCTGATCAATAGAATCAGAAAAGATTAGTATATCATCAATATAAACTATGCAAAATGCATAATAAGGATTAAATATATCATTCATAATATTTTGAAATTTAGATGGAGCATTTTTAAGTCCAAATGACATAACATTCCATTCATAATGTCCAAAAAGTACTGTAAAAACAGTTTTATACCTGTCTTCTTCAGCAATTTATATCTGCCAATAACCTAACTTTAATTCAAACTTAGAAAATATCTTAGCATTATATAAGCGAGATAATAAATCCTTTTTATTGAGGATGGGATATCGAATCCATTGCAAAATCTTATTTAAAGGCTTATAATTAATTACAAGTCCACGAACTCCTCGCTCATTTTCTTCCGCGTTATTAATATAAAAAGCTGCACAACTCCATGGTGAATAGTTTTTTCTAATAAATGATTTTTCCAGTAATTAATTAATTTTTTTTTTACAAAGCTCCAAATATTCTTTATTCATTTGGGTTGGTCTAGCCTTAGTAGGAACATCCTTTTCATCAAATTCTTTAGTATAATGAAGAGTTACAATATGTTTTTTCCTATTCCAGAAAGCAATAGGAATAATATCACATATTTCCATAGTTATTTTATTTTCAATTTCTTTTATTCTATATTTATATTCAGGAGAATTAAGTTTATTACATAAACTTAAGATTTTTATATATTCTTTTAAGAAATTTAATTGATTTTCTTTATATAACAAAATTTCTTTTATTTGATTTATCAACTTTATTTGAGGTGGAATTATAAACTCAAATAATATTTGTTGACCATTTATGGTAGTCAAAATTCCTTTAGAATCTATTCTCTCTATGAGTTCAATCATAGATAAGAATGGTGTTCCCAAAATTACTAATTGATTTAAATTATCAATAAGCATAAAAGTTGTTGGAATACATATTCCTTCATTACAAATATAAACATTTGAAAGTTTAAAGTTTATATTTAATTTTGAACCATCAGCAGTACTTACTGACTGAGTAGTTTTTTCAAAATATTTTGTGGGAATTAATCCTGTTTTTATGCAATTCATATTAGTGTCACTATCAATTAAAACAATTGTTTCAACAGTAAATTCTTGATTTATCACAAGTATAATTTTAACATACCATTTTTGAAAAGTTATTTTTCTAATACATTTAAGCATTCAGTATCAGAAGGGTTAGATATTTTGATGTCATCTTTCTTGATTGTCATTTTTTCTAAAGCCAATAATCTTTGTTTTATGACTTTTATGTCATATTTAATATAATGAATTTCTCCTTTTAAATCTTGTATCGTAGTGGGAGAAATTTCCTTTATGTGAGAATTATCAACAATCATGTTTTCTGTCCTATTAAGGACTTCTTTTAGAGAATAAAGCTGAGATATTGATGGTCTCTTTTCTTCTGGATTTATCTGTAAATATTGTTCAATAGCTTTTCTTTTAGAATCTGGATCTTGAATTTTATCTATAAGATCAAGAATTAATGTTTGTGACTGAGTTAAAGTATTTATACTTAATCTATTCATTTGCTTTAATAGTTTTATAATAATAACATGTGGAGACAACATGTCTAATTTTTCCACACTTAATAGTCATTTTGTCTTTTTCTTGAAAAGATTTAGTGGGTTTTCTTTCTTTCCATGATTTTATTACTTTAGTGACTTTATTCTTATCATAATCTCTTTTATGGAAAAGCTTGTCTGATCCTTCTTTTTGAGATTCATTACTTGAAATAACTAAGACTTTATTTTGTAGCGTTTCGTTAGTTAGTGTGTTAATTTGTTGAGTTTCAGGTTTAAATTTTTCCACTATATCTGGTTGAGAAATGTTATTTAATTTTTTCTTGCATTCATTTATAAACTCAATTTTTCTATGTCTGGATAATTAAAATTATTTTTTCAGAAATAATAAATTTTTATTTCATTTAATTGATTTATATTAGGTGGAGCATAATAATTTAAAAACCAATGAACAAAAGGAATGATCATTTTTTCCCTTTCTATATAAAGGTAAAACATTTCTTTATAGTTTTTAAGCTCTTCTTGACTCATGGTTTTAAAATATCAATCTCTAAATTCTTTATATTTAGGAAGATTAAATTCTGCATTTATTTCTTTTCTATTAACAACAAATTCTTTTTGGTGTAAATCCATAAAGACTATAGTTGGAATCCGATTTTAGATTGAGTTGGATCGATATAATCTTCTTCTTGAAAAGATTCATTAAAAGTTTCTTTATCTTGTCTATAAATTCCACGGGGAATTTGATTACAAGAAGTTTTTATCCCTTCAATTATGGGTTCTTTTTCTCTTTTTTGATTTGGGATCGAAGAAGTAGATCTTCTAGTAGGAGTATAATAAATTGATGAAGTTTCTGATTGATCAGAAAATCTTAAATAATTTCTAGAATTAGTTCTAGCAAATTTTATCAAGACATCACCCTGAGATGATTGGGCGATCTGAGTTATTTCTTCATTTATTTATGGTTTTTTAGGAACCACAACTTCCAATTGTCAGGTTTCTGGAAACTGGATTTCTGACCATTTAATAGTCTTAGGGACTTCAATTTTATTTTTAATCGTATTTGTTTCAATTAAAGTTGTTTGACCTTTAATATTATGAAGTTTAGCTTCAGGACATAGAGTATTCATAACTTTATAATATACTCTACAAGTGAAAATTATTATATATGTTCCATCTTTATAATTATAACCATAAATTTTAATATTACATGTTAAAACATCTAAAATATACTTATACGTTAAAGATACAGATAAATCTGGAAAACAGTTAAAATAAACTGGACCAGTACTTAAGTTGGATTGCATAACACCCATTAAAGATTGATTAAAATCAAGACATCTAGCAGCTCTTAATGCTAACATAAAAGAGGCATTTAACACTTTCGCATTTAATCCTTTCAGAGTTAATGATTTTAAAGCAACCTGAACTAATCCAATATGCAAAAACTTATAATTTTCTTGAGCCTTTAAGACTTCTTTTTCAGTTAAAAGTTGTAAAATATCTCTATGTTGATCAAAAGGAATAGTCATTTCCATCGTTTTAATTGTTAAACTCGACTTAAAATTGAAAGTGTCAATATTATAGATTTTCTTAGTAGGATACTGGAGTATATATCAGTTCTGCAATTTATTTTCAATATCAGAGAATTCCATCTCTGCCATATAAATCGTTTGTGTACGAGTTTAACGGGACGAGATAGAGGTGAGGAGGAGATGAGTTCAGTCCATCTTCGCTTTCATTCTCGCACAGATTTATACAGATATTCATATTCAATATGTATGATCCATCCCGATTTAAACGGGATGAGTTTAGACGAATATTCATTTTTTTCCCGGGGTGTGGTGCCATCCTTAATTGTGAATAAGCTTGTAAGGTATGATGCTAAAAAATGATAGACACATCTAAGTCTATAGGCTATAGCTAACTGATACATGATTAAGTAAGTAAAGAGGATTATTATTTGAACCTAATTTAAATATTTAATCTATTACAAATTAGGTCTTATTGCTCTTGTTTGGAAAGAGATAGAAACAAGCGGGGGATAGGGAAAGAGAGGAATCCAGTCCTCACAAAAGCATCCTTGCTATGGACGCAGCCACAACAGAGAGATCATGCACATCTCCGTTCAAACCAGTCAGTGGCGATTTCTTCAAACTAAAGCCGCTCTCACATGATTGGGCCTCGCTGGCAGCGTCTTTCATCCCATCTTCAGCAAACTTAGGATCACCTTTCGTCAATGCCTCAACAGCTTCAGGCAAATCAGCGGTGAGAACTACTTTGTACGATTCGGCGCAATTTGTCAACGCAATTTTCAACTCCGGCTTCGATCGCAAAAACATGTTGATGCTGCTAAGCGCCTGGGTTGATTTCGATTTTACGACACCGACTATGATGAGGCCAAGACCGGCAATGTCGGCGGTGGAGCTTTTAGGGTTTGATCTCAACGTTGAGACGCAGAGCTGGTAATAGGGTGTGTGCTTGCAGGTATTGTCTATCAGGTTGGCGTCCTTCTGTTCTAATATGCCTGAGCATGAGTTCAGTGATGAGAGGATGGTAAGAAGAAGAACATGGAGGAGAACGTTAAAGGACGTGAGAGAGATGAGATTCCTCATTACGTTACTATTGCTTTAGATAGAGATGAGAAAAGGTTGATGGTCTGCTAAGCAGGTGCTGGCTTATTTATATGCATTTTGGACAGAGTATGCATGCAAACTTTGACTTTCCCACGTGTGAGGGGTTCGGCTCCTCTGCTGTGCAGCCTGTGCTGTTCCTCAAATGACTATCCCATAAAAGACTGTCTTTTCCTTATATTTACTCCCATAAAACAATAGTTTCTGGATTTCTTCTAATGACCAAAAAGGCAAAAATAAATCTAAAGAAAAAAGCAACTCAAATGTATCTAGGACTGTTAGTCGAATGAGTCCAAATCGAGTTCGAGCCGAGCTTGAAAAACTTGTTTCTTAATCGAACCTAAAAAATTATTCAAGTTCGGCTCGTTTAGGAAACGAGCCAAGCTTGTACGAGCTAAAAACAAGTCGAACCCGAAAATAGGATATTGTCTTGTTCTTTTGACCGTCAAAGATCTATTCTGTACTGGTCAAGTAATTGTAAATTCATGTAATCTACAACTATAAATTCATATAATTTGCTAGTGTAAATTCATGTAATCTATATAATAGTGTCTATTAATGTGTTAGCTCTATGACTAATCCCGAAAGAGTCTGTCTTATCTTTATATTTATTACTATAAAACAATAGTTCCAAAAATAATGAGATTGTGGTCTTTTGTTGGCAAAAACTATTAATTGAAATTTAGTTTAGGGATTTCTTCTAATGACCATAAAGGAAAAAAATAAATCTAAAGAAAAAGGCAACTCATACATATCTGCAAACTTTATTTCACGGTAGATTGAATAATAAAGTATTATTTATTAATAAATCAAAATCTCAAATTGAAATCTCAAGAAGGAAAGTATTGGCTAACCCAATACACATTTGTATGCTTGATTGTTCACATCTCAAATTTATGTTAATTTACATTAAACCACGAATTCAAAGTGAGTGATGGAGTGTTCCCACAAATGGAAAGCACTTTTGTATAGTGCACTAATGAAAAAGGGACATTTCTCTCTGGAGGGACTCATTTCAAGGTTGGACAATAATTGGACCGTCTTTTCCTCCTCATCTACTTTAAAACAGTTAAAAAATTATTTCGTACCGGCTAAGTTTTGAAATATCTGATTCGAAAGGATTAGGAGATCAATTCGTCATCTTTAAATGATAGAAGAGACAGATAAGAGAGAGAGTCTTCTAAACTATTTGGAGAGATTATGATATTCAATCCGATAATACAAAAAAGGAAAAATTTTATCCACACCCCCTCTAATTAGGTCTAAATTCAATAATACCTCATCCTGATTCTGAAACTTTTCTACACTTTCTTCTGATTTATACTTTCAAATCAAAGACACTTCATTAACGGTAATTTTTAACTATGTCAGTACAAAAAGTAACGGTTTGACTATAAATTTTATAAAAATGGCAAAACTATAATTCTTTATGTAAATATACTAAAATACCCTCAACCTTTTTTCCACTATATATACCATACATACCCTTTGTTGTTGTTGAATGTCAAAAACGATATGGTGTTGTTGAAAGACATAAGAAACTGAAATCAGTCATTCTTCTTCAACTCGTTCTCCACAGTGATCGATCACTACTTAAGTTGGTAAAAAAAAAAAATTTATATTTTTTCTTGTAGATTTATAAATGTTTTTCATGCTGATTTTTTTTTAAAAATTATTGTAGTTTTTTTTTTAATTTTTTTCATGCAAATTTTTTTTTTAATTTTTTCATATAGTTTTTTTTTTCATGCATATATTTTTAATTTTTTTCATGTAGTTTTTTAAATTTTGTTCATGCAATTTTTTTTTAATTTTGTTCATGCACATTTTTTAAATTTTTTTCTTCCATTTTGTTATGTCAATATGTTGTAATGTATTATTTTAGGATTAATGTCTTCTTCAACTGTTGGTGGATGCAGAGACATAGGGGAATGCATTGAAATTTAAATTGACGACATTAATTTAATAAATTTAAATATTAAATTGATGAACCTAAATGCTAATATAATAGAACTAAAAAGGAGTGCATTGAAATTTCAGAATCAGGAGGGGGTATTTGTAACACCCCAACCCGGGGTACAATATCTGTAATCCCTACTTATTTTTTTATACACCTTTCTTTATATAAAAATAAGCATATAAAAAAAAAATCATCAAACCCCTTAGTGGTACAGCTTGCCATGAGCCCTGCTTATTTACAGACCGTAATATTGATCTCAAGAATATTACATATAATAATACAATTTAAATTTAAAGGACATATAAAAATGAACCCCATGATGACATCCCAATCGACCCTCTAGACTCGGCAATGGACTCCTCATGTCTTTATGGTTTTTCCTGAAAAGTCATTAAGACAATTAGTAAAAGCAAAAATACAATTAATATTTAAGAGCACAACAGGTGATAAAGGAAATTTTATTTATTTAGGAACAACCTTAACCACGAATTAGATACTTACTTTCAAATTACACTTCACCTCATACACATTCGTTTACATTGCATAGATATAACCTGTATATATCACATCGAAAAAATATACAGCATATATATTTACTTCCACATAATTAAATTATTTCTCACAATGAATACCCCACACGCACACAAACTAATCGCCTTGTAAACAACAACCGCCACACATGCTATATTTAGTTGTGCAAATTCTTGCGCCACATATGCCACATGTATCGCAACTTATATCACCTCATAGATATCATTCATCACTGGGCCAACCCAAACCACATTAATGGTTTTCCTTCAGACGACCCACATCACAGAGAGTTTTTTTTTATCACGTTACTTAGACGACTCTATCACATAATCAAATCCCATCACGTAAACGATTCAAGCCCTATAAATAATTCATGTTACTTAGACGATCCAACTCACATAATCCTCTCTCGTCACTTAAACGACTCTCATAACACTACCGTGTGTCTCCACTCAATTAATTATTCCCAATAATAACCGTAACAAAAATATATGTTTAAGAGTCTAATAAATTATCACAAAAAAAATTGTAGGGTGGTGCACCTACCTTGCACGATGTTTTACTCGTAGACGACCCCTCCGCCAAAGCTTCTAGTGCGGCGTTTTTTTTAGCATTGTTCGTCTCCAGACCTGACATAACCGATATTCACAATTTCATTCATACATTAATACGTAATACCGCTTAAGTTCGAGATGGTTTACTCGAACCTAGTTTAAGGATTATATCCCTTCGAATTAAATAATTTATTTATATTAAATAACATTATCTATTCGAATCGATTAAACTAATAGTTTGATAATCAACTCGAGTCAAATTAAGTAATCAATTCGCATCGAGTAAAATTATCTACTCGAATCAAATTTAGCTAATCTTCTTGAATCCGTTTAGAAAATATTTATTTGAATCAATTACACCAAAATTTAACATTTTTCATAAAATTATAAACATCACAAAAATAAACTTAAATTTGCGTAAGTTTCTATTCAAGCATAAAATGACATGTTTACTTTTAATTACTCATATTCATGGATTCATGAAAATTCAAAAACAATTCACAAGATTTCTAAGCTACCCACCAAACTACTATGTTAATTTTTTCCAAGCAACACCCATGATACTATGCATTCATAACAAGCATCCCCACAAACCTACATGCAATAATTCTACTCTTCTATTTTTCATGCAACATTAACTTAATTTACAAACCCACATAAATATTGAGGTAAATCTTTCATGTATTAATCAAAATTCTTACTAAGCATCATACTTACAAGATACCATACTTTAAATACATACAACACTCAAAATATATATACTAGAGTTGGATTTCTACATCTTAGAGGAAGAAAATGGATTATAATTCTTACCTTTGAACCCACATTTTTTTTTTCTTTCCTTCTTCTTTCCTTTCTTTCTTCTTCTTTCCTTCTTGTTCTTGTTCTTGCCGAAAATGTCTAAGTAAGACTTCTTGTTTGTTTGTTTCTTTCCTTTTTTTTTTTTTGCATGCAAGACATGCCTTGCATGTCTTCCTAAGTGGAGACTTCCATCATTACTAATACACACACACACACACACACACACATATATATATATATATCCTTGTATAATGTATATGTATACATACTTATATTTATGTGTCCACTTTTTCTTTATATGCATATTTATACATAGACATGTATATATATATATCCAAATTATTGATCACCCATTAAATTCGTATTTTGGACCCTTAACCACTCCTTGTATATACTAACACATTTTATTTTAATAACAATAAATTGATGTCATATGCTTGCCACCCAATTAATTCCACATGCGCTAACGTACATAAAATAATAAACTCATATCTGTCAATATTCTTATTTAACTTTTCACACTCGAATAAAACAATTCCCCCTGTAATCATTATTTATAAATTATTTCTGGATATTAAAATATTCATTGTTCAAGTTCAGGTCTCATATCATTACTCGTAATTAAATACTGGTTGCCCCTCCTACGGATGCATGTCACATATGAATATGCTTATTAAAAATATTACATGTTTATTATGCTTGTTCGGGTTGTAAAACTTTTCCCTCTTTAGGAATTTCGTCCCCAAAATTTGACTTATCAATCTGAAACAAGTAAAGATATTATTATTATTATTATTTTTTTTTGTGTTTTCAACTATTTTAATTTTATGTATGATGACTAAAATTAATATTTGTATATAAACCCCTGACATAAAATAAAATGCCTAATTAGTTTTCTCGGGTCTCATAGTATTGTTAAAAATAAGTCTATTTATAGGGAGTGTCATTGAAGTTATGTCTATTTACAATGAGTGTTGATAAAATTTACCCTATAAAATATTTAGGGATATTTTTTTAAATTATCAATTGTCGTTAATGTCGTAACCCGACAGATACTGACTGAGGATGGCAGTGAAGTTTCAGAATCGGGAGTAGATGTCATTGAATTTAGACCTAATTACAAGGGGTGTAAATGAAATTTTTCCTACAAAAAATTATCCAAGGTTAAGCTCGGTCCGGAAGCAGCTCGGAGACATGCCCCCAACAGGGGGCTGCATGATAAGGTCAGAATTTGGGTTCTAAGACAACTAAGATCGGGCGAACGAGCTCAGCTCCCAGCTCAGGTCTTCCAGCTTGGCCCTCTCAGCTCAGGTCTTCCAGCTCAGACCTCTTAGTTCGGACCTCCCAGCTCAGGTCTCTCACTTTATAGGTGCAGATTCGGAACCATCATCAACGCGATTCTTGTGCACACTGTAACAACGAAAACTCACACTTTCCAAAAGACCACGTCACGCACAGAGAATGTAGCCTCTAACGGTCAAATATTCCACCTTATGGGTCGTAACAACCCCAAGAGGGTCACGTTGATTACGCAAGGATCCCGGCTATTACGTAAGGATCATGACGACTATGCAGAGATCATGCTTATTACGCGAAGCTCCTACACACTATAAATAGGGACCGATCCCTCACTTTGTAGAGGATCCGAGATTGGAGGATAGACTTTCTATAGTCCAGTAACCATCTTCTTCCAAGTAATAGAAAACTCTCCAAGAGCAAGAGATTCCATTAGAGTGGACTAGCCAAAACTTTTGAGTTGATGAACTATTATAAATCTCTTGTTTATCGTAACTATTAATTATTGTTGTCTTTGTGATTGATTCACTACTACGAGCCTAGTAGCTCTGATTGACCATCCCAGTAAATCCCAATTATCATCCCTAATAAATCTTTAATCTAATTTCTCATTTTTTCCCTCGAACTCTGGTAGACAACTCATAAATTACAACATCACAATCCATACTCCTTTAACCAAATGATTGTTGAAAAGAAAAAGAAGGTCAGACAGAGGAAGAAAAATTGGAACTTAGGAAGGGCAAAATTATGAATATGTATTTTTCTTGATTTTTGACTTGTACATGTATAGTAGGCAGTTGCTTATTGACAGTACAAATCACTCATGCGCATTTACCGTCAAAAATTTGACAAATGTTATCTATTGGAGTGATATGAAACAAAATTAATACTTTATGGTGCAATGTGAGAAATTTTATAGTTGAGAGTGCAAAATAAAATAAAGGTAATAGTTTAAGGGGTAAAGTATAATTTACCTATCACAAATCAATTAAATACCACCACACAGTCCTAATGAAACAAACTATTAATCGTATGTGATTATAGAGAGGAAATGAGACATGTAACAAACTTTCACATCTAACCAAAAGGACCAACAAACCCCACCTCACAACATCTTTACTATTGAATTAGCTACAACGGACAGATCATGGACAACTTTGTTCAAATCAGCAAGTGGTGATCTGTTTGGCTTGAAATTTTCTTCACATACATTGGCCTCATTGGCAGCATCTGATGTGCTTGTCTCAGCATATTCGGGTACTCCTTTACCCAATGCCTCTATGGCTTGTGGCATAGAAGAACTCAAAATGCCATACTCGTATACAAACACACATTTAAGCAAGGGTTGTCTCCACTGCGGCTTTGTTTCCATGATTTCATCGACGCGTTTCAGCGCCTCTGCTGCCTTACCCTTAATTGTATCGAACATTATGAAGGCAAGACCACGGACATCTGCATTTGAGCTTCGAGGGTTTGATTTGAGTGACGAGACACAAAGTTCATAGTACGGTGTTTGCTCGCATGTTCTGGCTATCAAATCTTTTCCTCGAGCCAGGGCGGAGACTTGGCTAAAAAGAAAGAGATGAAGGAGGAAGATGAACACTAGGAAGATCAATCTTCTCACCATTTTGCATATCTAGAGAGCAAATGATGAGTTGAAGAAGATTGTTGAAGGTGTTATTTATGCTAAGGTGTGTTTGCTCCTTTACACCAAATAATCTATTAACGTGTTAGTTCTATGACTAACCCCAAAAAACTCTGTCTTATCCTTATATTTATTATCATAAAACAATAGTTCTAAAAAATAATGAGATTGTGGTCTCTTGTTGGCAAAAACTATTAATTGAAATTTAGTTTAGGGATTTCTTCTAATGACCATAAAGGAAAAAATAAATCTAAAGAAAAAAGGCAACTCATACGTATCTACAAACTTTATTTCACTCTAGATTGAATAATAAAGTATTATTTATTAATAAATCAAAATCTCATATTCAAATCTCAATATAAAGAAAGTATTGGCTAACCCAATACACATTTGTATGCTTGATTGTTCACATCACAAATTTATGTTAATTTACATTAAACCACGAATTCAAAGTGAGTGATCGAGTGTTCCCACAAATGGAAAGCACTTTGCATAGTGCACTAATGAAAAGGGGCATTTTTACCCGGAGTGGACTCAATTTAAGGTTGGACAAAAATTGGACTGTCTTTTTCCCCTGATCTACTTTAGGACAGTCAAAAATCTATTCCGTACCGCCTAAGTTTTGAAATATCTAATTCAAAAGAACCAGGAGATCAATTTGTCATTTTTAAATGATAGTAGAGACAGAGAAGAGAGAGTCTTCTAAACTCTTTGGAGATATTATGATATTCAATCTGATCATACCAAAAATTATCCAAGGTTAAACTCGGCCCAGAAGCAGCTCGGAGACATGCCCCCAATATGAGCCGCATGATAACATCAAAATTTGAGTTCCAATTTGAGACAACTAAGATCGGGTGAACGAGTTCAACTCCCAGCTCAGGTCTTGAAGCTCAAATCTTCTAACTCGAACCTCCCACTTCAGGTCTTCCAGCTTAGACCTTAGTTTGGACCTCCCAACTCAGGTCTCCCACCTTATAGGCGTAGGTCAGGAACCATCATCAACACGACCCTCGTGCACACTGTGACAGCGACAGCTCACACTTTCCAGAAGGTCACATCATGCACAGGGAATGTAGTCTCTAACGGTCAAATATTCCACCTTATGGGTCGTAACAACCCCAAGAGAATCATGTTGATCTCGACTATTACGTAAGGATCACGACTGTTACGTCAGGATCACGACGGCTATGCAGGTATTATGTTGATTACGCGAAGCTCCTATACACTATAAATATGGATTGATCTCTCGTTTTGTGGAGGATCCGAGATTGGAGAATAGACTCTCTATAGCCTTGTAACCTTCTTCTTCCAAGTAATAGAAAACTCTCCAAGAGTAAGAGACTCAATTAGAATGGACTAGCCAAACTTTCGAGTTATGAACTACTATAAATCTCATGTCTATCGTAACTATTGATGGTTGTTATCTTTGTGATTGACTATTCACCACTACGAGCCTAGTAGTTCTAACTGAACATCCCAGTAAATCTCCGTTATCACCCCTAATAAACCTTTAATCTATTTTTCTCTTTTGAGCCCCAAACTTTACTACACAACGGCATAAATTACATACTCACAATCCATACTCCTCTACCCGAACAACTCATCTTTAAATTTCGGACAAAAAAGCTATAAGACCCAGATATCTCTATGTTATTAACTCTTCCCAAACAAACATGTACAACTGTAAATTCATGTAATCTATAATACAGAATAGCATTCCTCAATATATGTGAAACAAATAGGTTAAGGAAAGAGAAAAATAATAAAACCGTTTAAGGAATTCTCCAATTACCAGTTAACTAACGTACCAATCAGGCGGAGAATTTCTCCGGCGAGACCATCGGAAAATACTATGAAGGGTTTGAATTCAAAGGGTACAGCCGCAGAAGATGAAGAAATAGAAAAGCATAGCGACCAAGGCGACGGACTCGAGGACAGTCACGACGGTCCACCACACGTTATCGACGATTAAGGAATCGAACCACCACCGGAGGCTCTCGGCCGTCCAACCCGCCGTGAAGTATGACAAGTTAATTGGCGGCCACCGGAAAATCGAGGATGGTATAGAGAACTCGAATTGAGGCCACCTGAAACTGAAAGTTGACCAGTACCACCACAAACACATCTCTCTTGCCTATAAACGTTGTTTTCTCTTCTTATCTTTATGGGAATATAAATATTATACAAATTTGTTGATATACTGAGAACTCAGATTATTAAAGTGGATGGAGGACTTGAGCAATTATTGGCAGGATTTATTTGGTATGCTTTGTCGGTCTCATGAAATAAGATAAATATAAACGTGTTTCAATAAGGACCGATTTAACCATCTTTCTTTTCTATTTTTTTTTTCCTTGTATTAGAAGGGTATTTAAATTATTTTATGCGCATTTCAATTAATTTAAAAATCTCGACACCCATTGAGGATCCAATCGCAAATTTGAGATCCGAAGTATTTTCTGTTTATAAGAGTAATATTTGATCTGCCTTAGTGGTTAAGTTTTTGAACTATACGATATGCCTCGGGCTATCACTTTCTCTGAAGATTTTCTGGATTATTCTTGGCTGATGTGGCAGTATTATTTCCCACGACACGGATTTGAACTTTGAACGGCTGCAAACGAGGCCCAGTTCCTATCCGTTCCAACTTCTAACCCTGCACGTATACAGACACAAACACACATATTTTTAATTGTGTTGTATATACCAAATATGAGATGATATTATATACTATAAAATCATTGAATAATAACTTCAAATCAACTGATACCAAAAAAAAAGTGATCACCATCTAGGGATGATAGTGGATCAAAGAAAAACAAGAATTAGTCCAAATTCATCCTATTTGAATTGAAGATAAATTATACGTATTGGATGGTGAATGGATACGAAATATCCATATAAATTTGTACAGAGATAAACTGACACTTACCGCTACCTCTGTCCTGTAAATCCCATTATATCTATATAATAAAGTAGCTAGATTTGTTTGTCTTGAGCTTTTCGCGGCTCAGATCATTTTCAGGTTTTTGATCCAACGATCCTAATTAATCTACATTTCTACAGGACTCTACTACATTCATTTTATCTCTCCTCATCCTCATTCAAACCATTGGATAAATATCTACATTCTTACAGGACTCTACCACATTCTTTTTTATCTCTCTTCATTCTCATGGGAGAGATTGACTTTGATGGTTATATATAGATATATATATAAATATATATATATATATATATATAATAAAAACAAAATATATGTTAAATCTATTAAAACTCTAATAATAAGGATTATCTCTAAAAAAATATAAGTTCATTAACATATGCTGCCCTATTTATCTATCTATCTATCTATATATCTATATTAATAAACGGGTCGTGTTCGGGTGAGACCTGTCAACCCGTTTACCTGTTTAAATAAATTTAATATAATAATAAATTATATATATATATATATATATATAAAATAATGAATGAGTAAAGAAAAAAAAATAAAGAAAACATTTCAAAAAAAAAAAGTAAAGATATCAGTAGTAGGAAAGTGAAGTTTTGAGCCTTGAGGCATTGAATTGCCTTTTGGCCATTTTCTTTGAATCCCACATCGACAATGAATGAAGAGGGGAGACTTCAGTTGCCTATAAAAAAAGGTAGTGGACTTCTCATTTTAACTAACATTTGTGGTGTGATTTTCACGTGAGCTGTTGGCTGGAATTCCTTCAATTGAGGAAAGTACAGTTGGAAGCAAATAAATGAAGTGTAAAAATTTATTAAAATAATATTTTTTTTAAATGGGTTAAACGAATCGTGTCGTATTGCCTGTTTATTAAATGGTTCGTGTTTGTGTTAAAATTTTTTACCTGTTTATTAAACGTATCATGTATGAGTTTATATATTTTTCACCCGTTACCCATTTAACCCGACACGTAACCGGCTAATCCGATACGATTGACACCCCTATAAAACATCATAGACTTCAATAAGCTCATCCGACAGTCTTAACTAGACTTATCCAGCAGCCACCATTATCCCTCTTAAAACCATTCACATTGAATTCTCCCCCTCCAATTCCATCACTTCTCACTTACATTGTGGCTCAGATCGTTTGACGATTATTGATCTGACGGTCCTAATGCGAAATTCTCTCTCCCAATTTTTGAACAAGACTTTTATTCCTTCCACAATTCTAAGACTTCGATATCTCTTATAAGCCTCTCTTTTTCTATCTCATACTACACGTTAATTAGGTCGTTAATTATGACTCTATATAATTACAGATTATTTTTAAAATTTTTAAATAAACAAATGGACCTTAAATACATATTTTTTGCATCAAAACAAGTTGAATGACTATAATATTTGTCATATTTTGTATTGAAATAAAAATACTAAAATATTCAAATGGTATAATAAGCGAATAATATATATATAAAATTTGTGATATATCTATATATTAAGGGAGCTACCATTGTTTGTCTTGAATTTTTTGTGGGTCAGATTGTTTTAAGATTATTGATCAAATGATCAAAACTACTCCTCCAAATTTTTTTCCCGCCCAAAAATTACAAGAATTTTTTCATTTTACTAGATTATCGATTCGAAGTGATTATGATTAAGATTCGAATTGAGATGAATTTGATTGTCGAGTATAAAATATATATTTTTGTTTAAACTTAACTTTGCTTGAATTTTACGAGTATTCAAAATTGAAGTCAAATTGAAATTGATTGTAAAAATAATAAAGAATAATTAAATTAAAAAAAAATTATGGTGTCACTGTGAACGAGAATAAATAAGAATTAGTTTATAGGTTTAAGATAGAAATGTTAATTGAGTCGAACTTAAATTTAATTCTCGATTTGACGTAATTATGCTATAATAAGCGAATAATGTATATAATTTGTGATATATCTATATATTAAGGGAGTTATCATTGTTTGTCTTGAGTTTTTGTGGGTCAAATTGTTTTAATATTATTGATCAAAACTACTCTTCCAAATTTTTTTTCCCGCGCAAAAATTACTAGAATCCTTTCATTTTACTCGATTATCGGTTCAAAGTAATTATGATTATGATTCGAATTGAGTTGAATTTGATTGTCAAGTATAAAGTATATATTTTTGTTTAAAATTAATTTTGCTTGAATTTTACGAATATTCAAAGTTGAAGTCAAAATTGAAATTGATTGTAAAAATAATAATGAATAATTAAATTAAAAAAAAATTATGGTGTCATTATGAACGAGAATAAATAAGAATTAGTTTGTATGTTTAAGATAGAAGTGTTAATTGAGTCAAACTTAAATTCAATTCTCGATTTGACGTAATTATGATTAAAACTCGAATTGCGCTAAATTTGACTGTCAAGTATAAAGTACAAATTCTTACTTAAACTTAAATTCGATTGAATTTTACAAATATTTAAGTTGAACTGAAATAGAAATTGATTTTAATTTCTTAACAAAATTTTTTACATTTACTAAAATTCACGTGAAACTTATGAATATTTTCCTCACAAAAGTTACACAAACTCACATTGAAAAAATAGTGCAGAGATAATGTTATAAACATTAGGTAAAAACCTGCAGAAACACAAATAGTTATAATTTTTTCAAATTTAAGATAAAGTTTATTAAAAATGTTAAAATCATAGATGTATTATCAATAATAATTATATTTTCTCAGATTTTTGAATTAATATGTTGCAGTAGTTGTACCGTGACTTTCGTTATATAAAAGTTTAATTATATATGTTTTTCATATAAATTGAACAATATCAATTTGATCGTTGTATTGTTTAAATTATATTTGACATTGTCTTTATTTATGAACAAATATTTGTAATTTTTTACAAGTAATATAGTGCCTTCAGGCACGGGTAATTACTAGTATATATATATATCTTCTGCCCTAATTCTAGACGCTTGGTTGTGTTTGGCAACCTTTGAAAGTTAGGTTGGTAGTTGAGGTTGATCAATGTATCCTGTTCGGTGGGGAGTGGGACCCCAAGCCTATCTATTGACTTTGGCAATGAGATGTTGATTAGATTATGTTATGCATTCTGCTTGTACCTGTTCCTAGCCAATTCTGCTTGTTAATTGTTATGGGTTTTTTTTTTCAATTTTTTTCTTAAATTTACAGAAATTATTGTAATGGGTGGTGACACATGGCAGAACGGAGATTAGAATTTATCCAAAGTGAGGATGGAGATTAAAACTTCACCCATTAACAAGGACGGACAAGAGATTGACGGACATTTTTGAAGTGGGTACAAAGGTGGTAACCACTTGCCCCGCCCCCCTAATTCACTGCCATTCCTACTGCCACCGTTGATGCTATTACCATCACCACTCTCACCTCCACCTCCACCTCGACCACTACCACTATCCTCTCTACTATCACCACTTCCTCAAAACAAATCATCAATCTGAGATTGTGTATTGAAGAAAATCTAGATCCCACATCATCTTAATTTTCAGTTTTTACATATGCATCTTATTCAATTTATAATTTCCTGAAACAAAAAATAAAAATAAAAAGCTTTGATCCATTGGGCCCTCATTTCAGATGGAGGAGCCCAGCCCAAAATGAAGTTTTAAAGTGGCCAGGCCCGGAATTGTATATGACGTTGACACCGAATACCCTCACACGCGTGTCACGTGACCATCAACTCAACAAGAAAAAAGGCATTGTGCGCCGAAAACCCCTACTAGCACAAAGAAATACGAGTTTGCTGTAACACAACCGTCCGATCTCATACCACGTCAGAGATCCGCGTCAGTTCGTAATTCAACGGTCGAGATCAAAGTTCCACAGAGCTACTGGACTGAACGAAGAAGCTTCTCTATTCTCTCTCCCTTTCTCTCTCTTCCCCTGTTTTTCCCCAAGAATTTCCAGGAATTTAATTTAGAAATTATTTTTTTCGGTGAAATTTTCTGGTTTTGATATTGAATATTCTCGAGAAAATGGCAATCATAGAGGAAGAGAGAGATTTCGAAGAAAAGAGCGAAATCAAATTTTTGAATAAAGACAAGGTTGACGGTGAGGATGATATCGAGGAGATCGACGGTGAAGAGGAACAGGATGGAGAGGATGATGATGACGATGACGGTGATGAGGACGAGGAGGATGATTTGGATGATGAGAGGGAGGTTTTGCATAGCTCTGGTGGTCCACCGATTCAGTCAGTAGACGATGATGATGAGGATGATGAGAACGACGATGACGAAGATGAGGATGGTGAAGGCGATAGTGATGATGATGATGACGACGACGACGACGACGATGCCGATGAAGAAGGTGAAGGAGAGGTGATACTTTTGAAAATTATTCAGTCTATTCTCTAATATGTCATTAATTTTTTTCAATTTTTTACTTCTATGTCTGGTAAATTCGATGTGCTTTGCTTGAAACTAATTGTTCAGATCTGTGTGGTGATTTTATATTAAGTTGTTTCTATTTTCTCTGTTTGCTTTGAAGGAAACGTTATTTCGGAGAGAGTTTTTTTTTTTTCCTCTTGAAGCTGATTGATGAACTTCTACAAAATATTCAAGCCTTGCAGTTTAATATATCTGTAGTGTTTAATGTGACATCTTGTACTATTTGGTGAAATATGTAGTTAAATTGTTAAGATCTGACAGTTCTGAATATTTTTCTTTGAGCTGATTGTAGAAATCTGATAAAATCTTCAATCTTCAGAGCTAAGTAATTTTTTTGCTTGCTTCTTAGTGTTGTGATCTGTAAATTATTGATAGAATGTGTGCTGACACGGTCAGATCTGGTGATCTAAACTTTAAGTTCCCAATTGTTGCAGTTATATGTTAAAAAACAGAAAATTTTCTAGGTGATAGTTTCCAATGAAATTTCCTGTTGGCTCATCTCTCTTATTCTCTTATTTGATTATAAGAGTCTTCATAATCACCAATAGTACGCGTGCACTACAATTGACAGCTATAATGGCGTAGGGCTCTAGAGGATTCATGGATGTAGTATTTTCTTACTGCTATTTGTCACACCCTTTCTAAGATTAAAATTTGTGTATCTGTCCCTTGGACATGTCTATAATCTTGACACACATCTGCTTTCAGGTTAATTTGGTCATGAACTCTGTTCATTGCAATATTTTTCCCATGGCAGACGTAGGTTTCAGGTTGAGGGCTGTTTTCCACCATGGGACATACTTGGTATAGCCGGTCCGATACAGAATATGCATTGAGATGTCAGAAATATAGGTTATAGACAATAGAGAAATGTCCAGCTGCTTCATATTGCTTTGTTCTTAACTTTCTATCCCCCACAAAAACCTTTGCTCCAGGGTCCGAACTACTTATCTAGTCTACCGATCCTTTCCATCATTCTTCCTTGCAAAAATTCCAGTTTCAGGATTTCTTATGGGATCGGTTTCCCTTTGTTTTTGTGATTTGTCTTCAACTTTTATGAAAATTGTATATAATATCATCTAGAGGTCTTAGTTTCTCTTAACATGTGTGAGATTAACTTACTGTAGTTTTTACTCTCCATTAGTGTTTTATAGATCTGGTGACTTTTATTAGCATCTCACATACATGTAATGTGTGTGGTGAGATTTGTGTTTATACAGTTTGTTTTCTTTTGATACACCTTAATTTTGATTTTTTCATATTGTCCAAATGGAAGTCTTATCTCCTACATGTTTGTATTTCCTTCTTTTTTGTCTTGAAATATACGCATGTTTGTGTAGTACATTTGTTCCTGTTGAAGTGGCCAGGATTTTTTTCCTGCTTGGCTGATTTTTGCAGGTGATTTTAGATGGTTTTTTTTTTTCGGTAAGTATTTTAGATGTTTTGTTGATCTTTGATTATATGCATGAAATTTCAGTAGTGTTAGTCTAAGCTTTAGTTTTTAGTCATTGGCATCTCTTTTTTATTTTTAAGGTCATTTGAAACATAAATGTGGATTTTGGTAGCCAAGGTCATTGGTAAACACAGAATGTTGTTGTCATCAATCTACTATTTGGCTGACTTTTATTACCCACAAAGCCTCTGTGTTCCTATTGTTTGTGAATTGCTTTGCTCTTAACTTCTTCATATCTACACTTTCTGCTGACATCTCACTGCAAATAACTGCATAGGAGGATGTTGGAACCGAGTACCTTGTTCGACCAGTGGCTCGTGCTGAAGACGAGGAAGATGCGAGTGATTTTGAACCAGAGGAGGATGGTGGTGAAGACGATCCTGATGAAGAGGATGAGGATGCTGATGCTGGTGGCAAAGTCGAGGCTCTGCCAAAGAGGAAGAGGCCAGACAATGACTCCGATGACGATGATGGTGGAGAGGATGATGAGAGACCACCATCCAAGCGATAGGACTGGGCCTTTCTTGGGTTTGAAGACTGACACCATTGACGCATAGGTCAATCTCTCTTTCCCTTTCTTTTCTAGATCCATCAACCTCTTTGTAGAAAGAAAGATAGGAGGAAGCTCAATGTTTTGTGTTGTTTCTTGTTGTATGATCATGTTGCAGTATTATTAGGGTTTGATTTTACCTTTCCAATGCATTGTCATATGCGTTCGTCTAGGACCTTTTGAAAGCTTTCTGGTTTAGGCTTTTGTGTAAGGTTTAAAGTTACATAACTCTGAATACTTCTTGTGTTGGGGGTAATTCCAGTTTTACTAGTTGAAGTTTAGTGTTGTATATCTGTTGGTTGGGTGCTTTTTGGATCTTTTCATGGTTTTTTATATAGGTGAGCTCTTTAGCAAAATCAGTATCCGTTATTGCTACTCGTAAAGTAGTCTGGTAAGATTTGAAATGCTTTAGGTTAGAGGACGATCGAGTTACAGAATTAGAGTTCCCTCTCTTCCATTCCATGGGTGATAATTGGTCGGCTATTTCTAGATTGTCTGGACGGTTATATGATCGTCTTGGCGATGCAATGAAAATGGTTCAAGATGGGTAACGTGGATGGGTGGGTCTTGGATTAAGAGAGTTGGACCCTCTTTTGACAGCCAATTGGTATGTATGATCCGTTTCAAGGGTTATTTGGGCCTAGTTTGTGGTAAATCAACGTTCCTCGGAAGGCACGAGGTGGCAAAATCGGTAATCCCACTTCAATTTTTGTTGTATAGTAATAATAGTGCCATTTCATAGGTAAGATAAGATCTATTAATAATAAATGAAAATAGATCCCCGAGAGAAAATGATAGTTTGGGTAAAAATTATCTCAGATGTTGTAATAATATTCCTACCACAAACGTGGCCTTGCCAACGGGAATACTGTTAATTTTATGGGCCACACCGCACATGTTGAACGGTCCTTTTTGACCGACGTTTGACAATCTGCTCTGTAGCGTAATTAGGGAGAAGATTGAAGTGCCATTAAAAAAATTTACTTGCTGCGGTCAGTAGTTAATGTACACACACTGAACACTGATATATCATTACGAGTTGTATTTAATATAATTCATGCTTTATTTTTTTGTTTATTTGAATTTAATTATCCTCTCCTCTTTCATTCGTCAACTAACATCTACTTCACTAATGTGATTATTTCTTTGACAGGTGTCAACGGAAGCATCAGAGCAAGTGAGGAGGACAAACAAAACAAAGCAAAGCACATGGAAGACAAAAGTGGGCCTTCGTCATCAAGAATTGTGAGGATATATTCAAAGTGGGCCTTCACTAGCTTGTCTACTTGTTGCCAAACTGGGCAGGCTGAGCTGGCAATCCTATCTATTTTGGCTTGGCTTGAACCCCATCGCTCTCTCTCTCTCTCTCTCTCTCTCTCTCTCTCTCTCTCTTTCCCCCGAACGAAAAGACAAATTAGCACACTACATAGCATAAGTAAAGGCAGGCCAGGTGCGCGTCAAACCCTCATGTATATATATATATTCATTCTCAAATGAGGCGGTACCTCTAAAAAAAGTTACATATTATACCTCTAAAATTTATTATTTTAAAAGTTATTTTTATGATTTTTATGAGTTATTTTATAACTAAAAAATTTACTATTTTTTGTGAATTTTTTATCACTGTTATGAGTATTTTTATCCTATTTATGATAAATATTTTTACTACTTTTCATAGGTACAAAAAAAATTATTACATTTGTAGGTATTTTTACCACATTTATGAGTCTTTTTATTACTGTTATGATAACTATTATTATCATTTTTTTAAGTATCAAAACAACAGTAAAAATACCTACAAATATAATAAAAATGCTCATAAATATAATAAATTTCAATATAATACCAAAATTTAAAACAAATCCCTCAAATGAATATCTTAAAAAACAAGGACGAAGTGGATGTAATTATGTCAATTTTACATGTCACGTCATGAATATAAATAATAAATGTACATTTTTATTTTTTTTTAATTTAGAATTCCCTCTAATTTCAATTTAAACAATTTACCCCCTAAAGTTAAATTAAATTAAATCAAAATTACAAAATTACCTTCATCTCTATCATTTTATTTCAAAAACAAACTAAAAAAATTGGCATAAACCCACCTAATTCTTCGCGAGTCTGGAATTGACCAGGGCAGCTGGCAACCTCTTGCATAAACGTTCTCCTTACACATCCAAGCCCTTTGAATATCTCTAATAGTATTCTCTATTTTAAAGAACAGTTTTTTTTCTAAATAGAGAATATTTATCATAAAAAATTAAAATATAGAGTAAAATATTTTTGAGAATTCCAACGGACTCTCTATTATAGAAGAAAAATAGTCTTATAGTTAATAATATTTAATGAAAAATGCATATGTATCACCTTGTCATTTATTAAAAATAGAATAGAGAGTGGTTAAACTCTCCAAATGTAGTTGTCATTTTTGGTAGTTGATTCTCTAAAATAGAGTTGAATGAGAATAGAGAGGCCCTTGGCGTTGCTCTTACATTCTCCATGGGACTTATTATAAAAATTATTCAGCCAAACAATAATCACAAAATTTAATAATCACAATAATCACAAAAGTAGCACCTCAACGATTTGATGAAACTAGAAATCATCCAAAAATGGAAAAAGATGTCTCCAATTTCGACAGTACTGGATATAAGTTAATAACAGCAGATGGCGGCAACAACACACTCTCCTTCAATTTCATTCGGTGCAATCCCTCAGCTCAGCTCAGAATATATGCACGATGTCATAAGAAAACCTTCTTATGTCAAGGAAAATGCAGAATCACACGCGAATATTTATGTGGAGAAAGAAAAAAAAAACATTGTAATATCTGGTAAACATTTCAATAAAGCTTGCCTCAATGAACTACACAGGAACTGGTTACTTTAAAAAGAGATACTTCTGTTCTGACATATTTTAGCAGTACACTTCTATATTTGTTTTGACCAAAATGTACTCCAAGGACACACACACACACACTGTGATGGGTGTGAGTATGGAGCCCATTGACAAATGATATCTATGCTACAAAGATGGGGAGAGATGAATAATTCTTGGTCACCTCATCAATTTTGCACTCTACATTTTTCTAGATGTGGTTTCTACGTATTAAAAAAAGGAAAAATAGCAAAAGGATACGTCCAGAACAGCACGAAGGACTGCAAAAAATGCGTCATGTCAGTCAATTAACATAATCAAACACAAAATGGAAACATCAAGCTATTTCGAGAAAAGCGTTGGTTTGGAACAAAATCCGACTTTGGCATGGTCTATTTATAGGAAATATAACCACAACATTTATATGACGTGAAGAGAGGAATTATCACTCCCATTTGTAACTATCAAATGAATCTTCCTTTAATGCAATCACTATAGAAACTTGGGATTTTGGAGAAACTTACTCCAATAATTACCAAAAAGTTCCTCTTCGGCATAACCAACATATCTATGTGATTGGCATCACCACCAAGTAACCAAAAAAGGATTCCAATAAAGATTGGCATGATATAATTCCTTATACATTACGGACATAACAAACACTTTTGAAGGGATGCAAATGTGCTTTGGTGGGGTCACTTCACAACAAATCAGAAGAAAAAAAAAAGGAAAATCATCTAGGTATGGAAAAATTAAGCTTTTGCGACTCTGAACCTATGGTAGAAGACCAGAAAAGATGGTCACTTATACATTACGGACATAACAAACACTCTGAACCATGCAGTACTTTTTTGTAATGCCAACATAACTAGATTACACCAGATAAAGAATCGACAACCGGAGAGAAAAAAAAAACTTGAATACGCATGGCATCTTTTTTTCTATTTTGGCTTTCTGTGACAGCTCTAGGAAGTGTTAGTCATGCAGTGGTCGAACCCAAGAAACAATAGGCAAAAAGCTCTACAAACAAATAAACTTGAAGAGCACAAATAAGCAAGATAATAGAGAATCGTACCATAAGACCACCCAAAAAGCCATCAAGCAGAATCCTGTTCCAGCTATCGAAGAATTTATGAATGGAAAACCCTGCTTTGGCTGTTAGTCCTACGGAAGTAATTGCCATGACCAGAAAATAAAAGATAAATCCCATCAAGCCAGTAAATCCAAAAATTCCAGCAATGAATCCTCCAACAATAGACATAAATGTTCGGCTGCAGGAACGAGAAAACTTCATGTTTGTGCGTCAACACAGTTCTTGAAAACAATAGCAAACAAGATAAAATTATAGTATAATAATAGCACAAAATGATCCGTAAACAATGAAACATGTATGTGTGGTTTTAAAACAAAACTTTACAATTCACAAATGTTGTAAAACCCAACTACCAAAAGACTGTTTTTTTCCCTTTGCAAATAGGTCGCATTTTTTTTTTAACTGAATAGATCACATGTTCATAAGCAAAAAATTCAATAAAAGCCATATGGTGTCAGAGCCCTCTATTCTTTGGGCAGGAACCAGCAACAAGAAAAATAAACACTAAAGCTCTGGCATAGGCCACCTTCTAAGCTTTACCATTTTCACCTTAAAGGTTTCACAATCATAACACAGTTTCAAACATCAGCATACCATGATCAATGTTTTTGGAATGGAAACAATGTTCTAGTTGTTGGAGAAACAACATGCTTTCTCCAAAGTTTTTACTCTTCTATCTATCCCATACCTAAGTAGTTATTCAAACAGCAAATCTAACACAGACAAGTTTCATGCTCAATATGGGCATAATATCAAATTTAACAGCTTAGATTGAGAGAAGACTAAAGGCACGTCTCCAGATGACTGCTTCTTTTCTGATTTTTCAAGAAAATTTGAATTCGAAACGAACCCATAACACATATCTACCAAGCATATCAATCAGAACGGCAGTACATCAAAATAAGGTATTCAAACAGACCTGTAATAGATAACTCTCATGTTGTTTTGCATATTCTCAGCATTGAAGGTCGGTAAATCGTTTATAGCTTGACTTGATTTCTTGTCAGACGTTCCAGAATCATCATGCCCGGCCATAACTTGAACTTGGAGTAATTCTACCACAAACTTCTAAACAATAAGAAGACGAAACCCTAATTACACAAAATTTCGGAAAGACGAAAAAAAATACGTAATATCTACAAGTTCATAACAAAAACAGAAACACACTGATACCTAATACCTCCACTCAAACACAATTAAGGAAAAGACACACACACACACATCAATATAAATGTATATTTGAAATCACACAATGAAACTAAGCTAGAAACTAATCTGTGAACTAGGAGTGGTCTCAAATGTCTTAAAAATTCAGCCAAAATTAGTAGCGTATACATACAAATTGAGCCAAACAAAGATGATAGATTGTCCATGAAAGCACAAAAGTACATACCTTGAAATTGGCCGAAAAGACGAGATCGATCTGATGTGTTTTGCACTTCCGGCGGCCTTCGTATCTCTGGTGGTCGTATCTGATTAGAATCGTTTGGTTTAAGCGGGTTCGGTTGCAACCCAAACAGGACATAAAATCTTATTTTGGGCCAAATTTATGGGCCAATAGTCCTGAAATATGTTAAACAAAGCCCACTGAATGATGCGTTTCCCCATTAGTGAAATTCGATCCCAAGTCAGTCTTGATTTGGATTTTCTTGGCCATGCCAACTTCATACAAACGGTTGTATACATCCCTCTCCAATGCAAAAGGGATGTATGCGGATGCAAATCCCTTCCAACGTTTTTTTTCTTCTATTTTTTTCTTTTTGTAGATCACCTGAAATCCCTTTATTACAATTAGTTCAACTTGAATTCACGATAGATTATCTACTAAGAAACAAAATATATTAGAATGGATCATCTACTCCGTTATATGGATGCATATATAATGTAGATCAATGTTATCAAAATTGGACCGGACATCAAACCGACAGAGGGACTGGATTAATGGTCGAACCGGTCTTATAATTAAAAAAATTTAAAAAATTTAAAATTTTAAAATTTTAACTAAAAATTTACAATCACAAAAAAAATCAAATAGTGTATTATATATGTCTTAACACCTTACTGTTGAATTGAATGTGTGTGTAATAACAATTTAATTTATATTCAATTATTCAATATGACTGTGTGTGTGTGTGCACATGTAGAGAGAGAGAGAAATAGACAAAAAGCAAAGAGCAATGCTATATATTCCAAATTTCTAACCCAAATTTTCATCCCAAATCAAGGGAGACCATTGGATCAGTGAGTCCCATTTAAAAAAGTTGATGGGACCCACTCATTCAATGGTCTTCCTTCATTTGGGATGAAAATTTGGGTTAGAGATTTGGGATACATAGTATTTCCCAAAAGGAAACCCTGTATGTGAGAAAGAGAAAAAGAAAGACCCAGCAAGCCATCCTTTCTTTTTTCTTTCATTTTCGTGGGTGTGTATCACTGTGTCTGAGTGGAGAGAGAGAGAGGAGAAGAAGAAGATGAAGTGGAAGGAGATCTAGATCTGTGGAAGTGGAAGGAGACGAAGTGGTGTGTTACTGTGCTGTGTGTTCGAGTCTTCGAGATCTACTTCGCCGCTGGTCGACGAAGAAGACAAAGTAGAAGGAAACGGAGAAGATGAAGGGCTGCCGGCTGGTTTTAAGCTTTGAACCGGCCGGTTTTAGGAATTTTCGGTTCATCGATTTTGGACAAAATCGGCCGATTTCCGGTTCTCCAACGGTTCAATTCCTTAGGCGGTCTAACTAAATAACCGGACCGCTTTAGGTCCATGTTCATGGTTCAACCACAAAAAAAATCAAATAGTGTACTATATATGTCTTAACTCCTTACTGTTGAATTGAATGTCTTAATTCTTTACTGTTGAATTGAATGTGTGTGTATTAACTATTTAATTTATATTCAATTAGTCAATATAACCGTGTGTGTGTGCACGTGTAGAGAGAGAGAGAGAGAAATAGACAAAAAGCAAACCCTGTATGTGAGAGAGAGAAAAAGAAAGACCCAGCAAGCCATCCTTTCTTTTTTCTTTCATTTTCGTGGGTGTGTATCACTGTGTCGGAGTGGAGAGAGAGAGAGGAGACGAAGAAGATGAAGTGGAAGGAGATCTAGATCTGTGGAAGTCGAAGGAGACGAAGTGGTGTGTTACTGTGCCTGTGGTGTTTGAGTCTTAAAGATCTAGATCTGTAGTGTTCGAGTCTTCGAGATCTAGATCTGTGGTCTTCGAGATCTACTTCGCCGCTGGTCGACGAAAAAGACAAAGTAGAAGGAAACGGAGAAGATGAAGGGCTGCCGGCTGGTTTTAAGCTTTGAACCGGCCGGTTTTAGGAATTTTCGGTTCATCGATTTTGGACAAAACCGGCCGATTTTCCGGTTCTCCAACGGTTCAATTCTTTAGGCGGTCTAACTAAATAACCGGACTGCTTTAGGTCCATGTTCATGGTTCAACCGGTCCGACCGACAGGTCTGATCCGATTCTGATAACACTGATTTAGATAGAAACATAGGAAGACCATAGAATTAATTGGAGAGTGACAAAACCAGCATCGAATGATGGTATTTCCATACATTTTCCAATAAGCAAACTGCTGCTTTAAGTATAATCCACAGGAAATTTGAAGAAGCCGCACAAGAAATACTTCTGTCGAAGTAATTTTCTTTTATTCGGACAAATTTACACAGACCTCGACCATAAGAGAGCACCCATAACAACAATTATTCAAATTATTTGTCATAGACAAGACAACCCATATTGTTCCATCTGGAGGCACAGGCCAGTACAGTACAGTAACATTATGCCAATAGTAATGCCTAAGTCCTTTTTGCCTTTAAATGTGATCTGGCAATTCGACCATCAGCTCCCTTAGGGTAGAAGCCACCAGGTACACTCTCATCTCCTCCATAAACGATCCGGAGAATTTCCTCTGGCGTTCTGTCGAACGAAATCGAGTATTGGTCGCCGGCTAAAACATTGCCTGCGACCCTCCCCTCGGCACCTTGAAATGGTTTCACTATTAGACCTTCGTCTTTCACACCTGCGCGTCCCAGCTTGTTCCTCAGCTTTGAGATATTGTTGGTGAATTCTGCGACTGTGATTCCATATGGTGCTACCTTCTTGGCTGCTTGCTTGTAAAGTAGTGCTCTCAGTACTGCATCTTGGCCTGATTCCACGCCCAAAAGCCCCGCCACCAGCTGATTGATACATACACCATGAGTAAGTATTAATTAGGAGTTAATTAATTGTGTGATACGTCATTTTATGATTGACACGCATGACCCGTATATCAAAAAACTCAAAAGAATAAATTTGCATTCTCTCTGAATTAAATCTGTCATCCATAGATTTTTGGTATAGTATTGACTATTGAGTTGATGACTGGAATTGGGTAATACCCTTTTGGCAGTAGCACTTTGGAGTTTGGGATTAGCTCCCACATATCCAGTAAGTCCAACGTAAGGAACGACGTAGGATGCAAGAAGATAGTTTAGTTCATTGGCGTAAGGATCAAACGGTGGCACCAATGGTCGTCCAAATGCATTATTCATCACAGTTGCAAATGATGATGCGCTTAGATTCATCAATGGCCTTGGGAACCCTGGTACAGTGCTCTTAATTGCCCTGCATTAAGATGCATGTAAGAAGGCCAATCTCATTTTGTTTGTAAATGGTACAATCACAAACAATCGTTCCGAAAGAATATGATCTAGCAAAAATCCTTGGACCATTTAAACAGGTGATGTGCACACAATTTTGGAATGAAATCATATTTTGGCCATGTATATTTATTGATTATTATATATGTCTATATTGATGTATGCAATAATAACTATGATGATGAAAATGAACCTCAAGTGTCCAACTTCTTGGAATGCGAACTGGACAATAATATCCCTAGTGAAAGGGTCGAGTTTGGCAGCCTTGGCGCCTATAGGTGGTGGACCGCCCTGGGTAAGGTTGGGAGCTATTCTATCCAACCCACGACCCAAAGATCCCCATAAGAAAAACTCAGCTTCCAAGTACTCTAAATTCAAAGGAAACTCCAACAGATCCACATCTGATCTGGGTAAACTAGAAGATTTCCTGTTTGTGAGGATCTCAGCCGCATAAAAGCTGGGGAGGAGAAAGAAGGTGGCGATCATGGCGGTGGTGGTGATGGTGGAAGTGGACGATGCCATGGCTAGCTAGCTTGTTAATGCTTTTCTTTCTATGGTAATGGAACTGCTAGAGGAACTATTTTTATGTTTTCATGCAGCTTATCTCTATGTATATAAAGTGATAAGGGTGGCTTTGTGTGGTGTCAGTGAGTTGTGTGACACATGGGGAAAGGGGAAGCCACTGTCAAAGTTCCATATTCCACGTGGCGTGGGACATCATGTAAATATAGACAACAGACTTCGGAGAAGGAGAAGGAGAAGGTGTAGGAGGTCACGTAAATTTCATTGTCTTGCATGGTGAGGTGGTGCTTGAGACTTTGGCATCGTTTGAAAAAGAGAGCATGTCCTCGCTCCAAACTAATAGACTACAAAATTGAGTTTGGATGGTCCCACACTCTTTTTGAATCCAAACGTTTTTGTAGCTCATTTCTTTTGCATTTTTGTGCTGTAAGGATTCGAACAAAAAGAGTATGATGACAACTTGAACTTGACAACTTATGGTTGATAATAAGTGCTTGTTTTTTATTTTTGAATTTTATTAACTAAATAACTTCGGACGGGTCGGGTTTCGGGTCTCTAGCCACCATTCATAGATAGATTTACATTCACATATAACCTAACATTAATTGGAGTCACCAAATCAAATGTTGAGCTTATAATGACATGAGATCAGTGCTAGATGTATTGAACTGTTGCAATTTAATTAAGAGCAATGTTATTGAGGCCTAATTTATTGGAGCAATGCTATTGGAACTTAATTTATTAACCTAATTCACTGTGACATTTGAATTGACTGTAGACCACATTAAACATTAGAATTTAGTGTTGATCCAATGATTCCTATGAAGTCACATCATTATGTTAGCAAATTAGATTAGATTTTAGGTCCAAATAGCATTATTCAATTTATTGACCTAATTAACTGTGATCTTTAGATTGATTGTAGACCCCATTAAACATTGAAAATGTTGATCCAATGATTCCTATAAAATTGCATCATTAAGTCAATAAATTAGGTTCAAATAATATTACTTTTTAATAAGATCTCTTTTTTTTTTTGCCATTCTTTTTCAAAGATTTCAAAATGCAAATGTTTTGATATTAACTTAAAGGGAGAATTATACACCTAGACCCCCTAAAGTTTGTCACTTAATGATTTAGACTCTCGGACATTTGAAATATTACACACAAATCCCTTGAAGTTTATATGCGCGTAACATTTAGACTCCTGTTTTCAATATTCATTAGTCTATCTATTAGTAAATTACACTTAGACCCTCTGAAGTTTTTTAGGCATGTAATATTTAGACTCCTCAAGTTTAAAATATTATACTTAGACAAAAAATATTTCAATCAAAGATAGAATATCAAATATTTTAAGTTTTTCAACTAAAATTCATGTTCTTATTATGTCATTTATTGAAATAAAATCAAAAATAAAAAACTATTTTTTTCTTTAAAAAATCATAATTAGTATACAATTATACTAGCTATTGGAATAAATCTAAAAAATCAAACAAGGGATTAAATCGTAATTGATACAATATATTTTATCTTTAATTTGAATAATTTGGTCGTTTAATAGATTTTGGTAGCTCTGTAACTAATAAGTGGTCTAAGTGTAATATTTTAAATTTGAGGGCTCTAAATGTTATATACATATAGACTTCATGGGGTTTAGATGTAATTTACTAACGAATTTAGTAACGAACATTGACGGTAGGGTTTAAGTGTTAAGCGCATACAAATCTCAAGGAGTTTGTCTGTAATATTTCAAATGTCAAGAAATATAAGTGATTAAGTAACAAAACTCAGGGAGCGGAGGTAATTCTCCCTAACTTAAAAGAAGGAAACCCTTTTTGGGCTTGTCTTTGTTTAGGCATGAAGGCAAACCAAATCTCTTGCCAAGTCCCAACCAAAAAGAAGAATGGGCCAATCTTACTGGTGTGGCCTATAAGGCCCATAATCCAAACCACCAAGACCAACTCAACTAATATAAAACCCTCGGCCAAAAACTAAAAGCCTGGGCTTCATTTGCTATAGCAAAAATTAGAAGGGCCCAATCAATGTAAGATCTACGATCACAATTAACTCGTGTAGCCGAAGAGCCGTGTGGAGCAGAGCACTGAAAAACAAAACGACCTTAGATCATTGCTCAGCACAAAGTTTGTGCACAAACCAAACTGGGCAGGAATTTGTTGGTGTTTTAGTACATCTGAGGTTCGTTCTGTACACACCTTCTCTGTAAGTTTGATGTATTTTGAGATAGTTCCTCAATTTGAAATCTTGCTTGTCTTCTTTTTTCTGGTAGAAGAAATTTTGCTACTGAATCCCAAAACCTGTATTTTCAGTGTACCCAGTTGCTTATTTGATTGTTCTGATCATTTCCCATCTTGGGTTTTCGATAATTCTGAGAGTTTTGATGGGTTTCGGGTTTTAGGAGTCATGAATTTGGAATCAATTCATTTGAAAGGAGGATGTTCACTACTGTTAAAAGTCCACAAACCCTCAATACCTTTTGTCCTCAATACAAACCCACTTCTCAGTTCCAATCCTCAAAATGAACAAACCCCAAACACAGTTAAGGAGTCTGATGTTTTGAAGAGGTTAAGTCATGAACGTGACATCAATGTAGCATTAGAGTTCTTCAAATCTGTATCCAATTCAAGATCTTTCAAACACACCCCTCTGACATACCATATGATGGTTGAAAAACTGGGTCATGTAGGTCAGATGGATGGTGTTCAGTACCTTTTGCAACAGATGAAGTTGGAGGGTATCAGTTGCTCCGAAGATTTGTTTGTTAGTGTGATCAATTCGTATCGTCGAGCTGGAGGTGCAGATCAAGCGTTGAAAACCTTTTATCGGATGCACGATTTTGGGTGTAAACCTACGGTTAAGATTTATAATCACCTATTGGATGCATTGCTTAGTGAGAATAGGTTTCATATGATTAATCCAATTTATAGTAACATGAAAGAAGATGGGATGGAGCCAAATGTGTATACTTATAACATTCTTTTGAAGGCATTGTGTAAGAATAATAGGGTGGATGGAGCTTATAAGTTGCTTGTGGAAATGTCAAACAAGGGATGCTCTCCTGATGCGGTGAGCTATACCACGATTGTGTCGTCTTTGTGTAAGCTTGGCAAGGTGAAAGAAGCGAGGGAAATTGTCTTGAGATTCACCCCAATTGTGCCTGTCTATAATGCTTTGATGAAAGGGTTGTGTAGAGAAGGCAAAGTTGAGGAAGCGTTCCAGTTGATGGAAGAGATGCAGAAAAAGGGACTTAGCCCAAATGTCCTCACGTACACAACCATCATCAATGCTCTTTCTGATTTGGGTAGTGTTGAGCTGTCTCTTGCCCTTCTAGCCAGAATGTTTGTGAGAGGAAGCAGTCCAAATATTTACACCTTTGCTTCCTTACTAAAAGGGTTTTTTTTGAATGGGAGATGGTATGAAGCTCTTGATGTTTGGGACCGAATGATCAGGGAGGGAGTTTTGCCCAACACTGTCGCGTATAACACACTGATACATGGTCTGTGCTCTGTTGGGAATATGAGCAAAGCGGTATCCATTGTTAATCAAATGGAGAGAAGTGAGTGCTTTCCAAATGCAACAACTTATGGTACCCTCATAAACGGGTTTGCAAAATCTGGGAACTTGGTTGGTGCATCTGAGATGTGGAACAAGATGATAACACATGGTTGCCATCCTAATGATGTAGTCTATACCTGCATGGTGGATGCCCTTTGCAGGAATCTAATGTTTGACCAAGCCTATTGTCTTGTGGAGAATATGGTGATGGGAAATTGCTTCCCAAGTGCAGTTATAGTCACTCCATTTATTAAAAGTTTATGTGCCAGTGGAAGAGTTGCTTGGGCAATGAGGTTGTTTGATCAAATGGAAAAATATGGGTGCTTGCCTGATGTAACGACGTATAACGTGCTTTTGAATGGTCTCTTCAAAGACAACAACTTCAAGGTGGCATTTGAGCTTGTTATGGAGATGGAGGACAGGAGAATTGAGTTCAACATATTGACATACAACACTATAATTTATGGCTTCTGTTGTGTTGGCATGCTTGAGGAGGCTCTAAAGGTCTTTGGGAAAATGCTGGTCAGGGGTATAAAGCCTGATACTCACTCATTTAACATGGTAATTAACGCTTTCTGTAAGCAGGGTAAGGTCGACTGTGCCATTAAACTTCTGGATGCAATGAGGGCTGGAGGCTGGCGTCCAAATATATTTGTATACACTAGTCTTTTATATGGGATTTGTAAGTGGGTAGGTTTAGACGAAGCCAATACTTATCTGAAGAGAATGTTAGAGGAAGGAATTTGCCCCAACATTGCTACATGGAACGTTTTAGTGCGGTGTTTGTATAGCAATATAGGGTATGTAGGAGCAGTAGATTGTTTTGACTGTATCTTGGATGATAGAAGAAATGAAAGATACTGAATTATCCACTGAATACCATGTCCAAGAGTATGTAGTAAGCCACTGCCTCCTCTGTGCAGTTGAGGTCTACAATCCTGATTCTCATGGTGTGCATTAATCTACGAGGGGAGACCTTCACTCTTCTTCTCACTTCCTAACCCTAAAAGTGTCTCCCCTCTTATTCTCACTTCCTAACCCTAAAAGCTTACTTTTTTGGTGTTGCTCCAAAATCTAAAAGTGGAACTACGAGATAAAGAAACAGCGGGCTGATATGACCTGAGCGTCTGCCTTCTTTTTGTCCCTACGACTTAGTTTCGATATGGACAATCACAAACGCAATCTTACCTTGATAAAAATATTCTCTTCTAGTAGAATGAGAGACAAACTTATAAGATGAAACTTCAGGAGACTGCACTAATATCTTTCCCAAGCCAAAAATACAAAGCAAATGGTAAAAATAAAGAAACTACCTAGATACTTTCTCAGCTTCCATCTTTCTTCTCCCCATATGACTTAAACTATTTGGCTTATTATTTCTGTTTTCTGTGTTGTCATGTGGGTCATCATCCACATAAATAATACCATCTTCATCATCATTATAGTTGGCTATATCTATCTCACCCTCATCAACCCAATCTTCTTCGCCATCATCTTCATCATCGTACTCTACATCGTCCTCTTCATCTTCTTCCTCATCATCCGTACCAGATCGCAGGCTGTGGAACTCAGGAGGAGGAGGGCAATCTTCTGTTTCTGCCTTGTCCCTCTTCATCACCAGATGCCGAATGACTCTCTCATCTTTGTCTAGCATGCTTTTAAAATCATTAATCCATTTAGCTTCGAACTCGAAATTCATCAAAATATAGTGAGCATTCCTGGCTTTCTGTATCTTGTACGCCAGTCTTCGAAGACCCCAATCACTGAATCTCCATATCTTGCCTTTCTTCTCCCTTATAAAGTCTGCAAAAATTTTGCATCATGGATATTAAGAAGAAACTCTCATTATTTCTTTCTCACAAAATGGCACGGGTCGAAGAAATATAACATAATAATGTTGCCTATGAAAACACATAAAAAAGAAAGAACACAAAAGAAAATTGACCTAAGTTTTCGCTAGGACATTTTCTTTCATTTTTTTTTATGCTGACCTCTTCTCCTTCATGGCAAGGAACATCCATTTATTTATAATAAAACAAGACAAAAGTCTATTGATATTGCAGCCCACAATTTGAAAATATCTACAGAAAAATTCAATGAGCATTAACTGGAAAATTGATGAAGTTTCATCCAATCAAAAGGAAAACTCACCTTGAACTTTTGTATTTACACTCTCAACATCTTCTACATGGTTCTCATGAATTAAATAAACCACTTCATAGTGCCGCACTGGGAAAACAAGAAAAATGAGAAATGAAACAAGGTTAATTCGGCAAACCAAACCCATGTTTCATCTATTTTCCTTTATCATAAAGCAATTGTTTCTTACAAAAATAACATCAAGCCAAAATGCATCTAGCAACAAAGGAACAAGAAATAGAAAAACATAACCTATTTTCTAATGTTTTTATTTTTTTGTAATCGATTTGGCAGCAAGAAAGAAAATTTTGATATCTTACAATAAAATTGTACTAAAAAGATCTCCATCAAATCCTTGATTTCTTTTGATTAAGTCATATGCGTACCAACGTTATGTCCATATCGGCTTCCTTTTAGTTGTCTTCTTGGCAAACGAGATGAACCATGTATTTGTATCATCATAATTTCAAACCAACAGCCAGCAATGGGTTGAAAGATAAAAATAAAACTAGGCATCCTCGAGGTCCAAATAGTAAACCTATCATGCAGTGTAAACAGGTATACAGCAAGTTTCCCAGAAGCCTTCAAAACCCCCCTAACCATTTAATCTACTGCAATTTCTAAAAAAGTAGGAATTATGAGGAAAGAGCTTACTTCGTTCTAAATTCAGATCACTTTCTAGCTGAAGATTCAGAGCTTCATATAGTTCCCCTGCAATGAACAACCAATTCAACTACCGCAACCTCAGGTACTCTCTGATAAAGAATTAACAAACAAAAAGATATTCAGAACAAAAATAATCACTTACGCTCCTCGGCATCAGCAAACTCAGGTAGAAGCCTACCATCTTCTTGAACTCTTTTCTGATATTCAAAGCAGTAAAAGAAGTAAACGCTTAGCTAAATATCAAGAAAACAACCGGAAATCTACCCATTAAGAACTTGAAATAAACTGAGACAATTTTAGCAACCACAAATTCTATCACCTGGATTCAAAAAAGTGAAGATCAACCAAAACCCAAAATTTCTCACAACTTAGGAAACAAGAACTTGTATTGCAGACACACACACACACACGAGTTCACACATATGCAAATATTTACTAGATATGTATATATCTCACAAGGCTTGTTCATTATTGAATCCCTATTTCACAAAATTCCTCCTAAACAGCGCAGTATCTATACTTATCTTTGAGAAACCCAAATATAAACCACACCCACTTATTATCCTAGGGTTTCACCAGTGGTTATGGTGCTCATAGTGTTACCAGAATTTGCACAATCAACAAGTAAATATCCAAAACCCTGGACGAGAACTCTTACATCCATATACACATACAAAACCCCCCACCCCCAACACAAACACACACATGCATATGCGAATATCTATACATAGATAAGCGTCTTTGTAGTAGAAATGAACCTCTTTAAGCAAGACAGCTTCAGGGAAAGGGCCAGTGGCTTCGTCTGGCTTGGGTACAAACCTATGCTTATCATCCTTCTTCTTATTCCTATTCTTCTTGTCCTTGTTGGCCGCTACAATCACTGAGGTCCTAAGCATAGGTGGGGGCTTCTGCGAAGAAAATGGTGAGAAAGAAGAGTACCCATTTGCAGAAACCAAACAACAACTTCGATTCGCAGTTAATTTTGCCGTTCTCGGAGAGAGATGATGAGTAGTTGAAGAAGATTTCAACACCAGTCCGTCCATTGAGTCAGCAAAGTTATCAGAAGATTAGACGATCCCATATGCAACAACACTATGAGCAGGTTTCAGAAATGGGAGAATGAGGTATGGGTAAATTACACCAATCGTCCTTGAAATTTGTCACTTATTGCATTTTCATGGGTTTTAGACGAGGATCAAAATTTTGTTTTGGTACATTGCTTCGGTCATTTAGAAAACGAAAACGTTTCAACCGTTTTGAAAACAGAATGAAAAAAAAAAAACTAATTTAAGAATTATTTTTTCAAAATATTGGTCAAAATATACAAAAATATCTTGAAACATTCCGAAATAATTATACAAATGCATTAAGATATAACAAATCATTTCGAAACATTATGGAACATCTCGAAATATTAAAATTTTGATTTCATCACTGATTCATTTCGATCTCCTTGAAAACGAAAATGTTTCTGTTGTTTCGACCGTTTCGAAATGATATTTTGATCATTGGTTTCAAAAATGGGAGAATGGGGTATGGGTAAATTATACCAATGGTCCCTGAGATTTGTCACTTGTTGTATTTTTATCCCTAAAATTTTAATTTCATCAATTTAGTCCTCAAAGTTCACCCATTGAACTAATATAGTCTAGGGGTGTCAATCGTGTCGGGTTAAATGGTTACGTATCGTGACGGGTGAAAAACATGTAAACTCGTACACGACACGTTTAATAAGGAGGTGAAAATTTTCAACCTGAACACGAACCGTTTAATAAACGTGTAACACGACACGACTCATTTAACCCGTTTAGTTTTAAACGAGTCGTGTTGGGTAGGGTCGGGTTAATACGGTAAACCACTTGTTAGACCCATTTACCTGTTTGTTTTTTTTTTTTTTTGAGCAGCCATTTACCTGTTTGTTTAAAAATGCTATATAACTTTATAAAACTAACAATCTAACAATTTTAGATGGTTTATATATTTTCTATGGATGTCACTAAAAAAAAATCTGACTAATTTTTTAAAATAATTATTAATTTATTATTATATTAATTTTATTTAAACAGGTAAACGGGTGATAAACGAGTTGATAGGTCTCACCCGAACACGACCCGTTTATTAAACGTGTTTGACGAGCGAACCCGTGTACCATCCAAACTCGTTAAGGTCTCACCAAAATCCGCTTAATTCGTGTCGATTCGTGTAGATTAATTGTGTCGTGTCGGACTTTGATAGGCCTAATGTAATCCCTTGCACTAACTTCTGTCTAAATCATTGACGGAAAATAACATGTGTTTGACACATCATTCCATTGAAAGGGTATTTATGTCCTTAGACTTATAAAACAAAGGGTACAAATGTAATATCATATGTAAAATAAATAAATTCAATAGATATGATATATCTTATATATATATGGGAAATGCTATATAGATTTTATTTAGGGATTTTATTTAGTGACCTAATGATATACAACCATTGGAGTGGTTGTAGGCTCCATCTAACATTGAAACTCACAACTAATTCAATGGTTGTATTGAAGCCACAAATCCTTAAATAAGGTCTCTATAGCATTGCTCTATATATATAGATATATAACTCTGTAAAATAATCTTTCTTCAACGGCACCAACGACTTCAACTGCACCAGCGACGACGATGACGGTAAGGGCAACGACAAAATTGACAATCGCTGCAATTGCCACCACCTCGACGAACTCATTACTCTCTCCATGGTTCTCTCTCTCTCTCTCTCTCTGTGTGTTCAATGCGAGACAAACAGGGGTGTATAAACCTTATCCCTAATCAAAAATCTCTCTCTCTCTCTCACAGAGCTCAGAAGCATTGCCCACTACAACTCCAAGCATCGCCCGTTGCAACTCCCCCAAATTTAGAGATCAAAGCCGAGATTATGGAAAAAATTAGGGCTTGATTGCCCATGAAGGTCTTGGAAAATCAAGTTTTGAATCCATGTGGGTATGCGTGAATGTGGATTTGTGTTTGTGGGTGTGTATTTGTGATTTTGTGTTGTGTTTGTGTTAGGGTTTCCAAGGGACAGATGTGTTGGGTTTGGGGGTGAAGACGCAGTAACAAGAGAGAGAGAGAGAGAGAGAGAGAGAGAGAGAGAGAGAGAGAGAGATGTGTTGGGTTTTGGGGGGGGGGGGAGACGTAGTAACGAGGGAGAGAGAGAGGGGGAGAGAGAAGAGAAAAAAAAGAAAGGAAGAAGAAGGTGGGTGTTTAGGTTCATGTTTAATGTACACATAAAGGATAATTGTGTTTGGATATATAAATAGTTATAAAATATTAAAAATGCCTCTTAATCTCCTCATGTGCCAGGCACATGATATTGTCTGTCTATTATTTGGGTGGCCCTTAGAGATAAGAACCAAAATGAGTAAATGTGTTAATATAAATGACGAAATTGACGAAATTAGAACTTTAGGGATGAAAATATAACAAGTGACAAACCTCATAGACCATTGGTACAATTAACCCAATGGGGTATTTGGTAATTTCAAGGATACATTTAACCCTTTTTTGGGAGGATACACCAACTTCTTGATTTTTTTTCTATTTAGAGAGAATTACACTCCGACCTCTGAGGTTTGTCACTTAATCACTCAAACCCTCTGACATTTAAAATATTACGGAGAGACCTCCTAAAGTTTGTACACCTGTAACACTTTTATTTATTACATGTGTCTAGACTTGTGCCAAGTATACCATCGAGTTCAGCAATTACAATCGTAACTTGAGTTGGCTAGAACATATTTCGGAGAAATAAGGGATCATTAGGTCATCTCTACTCCTTACTCAAACCCTTACTCAAATTTAAATTTAAGTAAAAACAGTCTAAAAACAAGCTCAAGTCTTTGACTTAAACCTATACCAAATGAAGAAAGGCTCAACTCTTTACTCAAATCAAGGCAGACTCAAATATTTACTCAAATTTTCAATGATCATATTTCACTCTTTTAAAATATTCAATTGTCATATTTCACTTTCCTTTAAATTTGAGTTTGTCCTTCTTTAAATTTGAATTTGTCCATTAGAGTGTCTTGTACCAAATCAAACTTTTTGCTCATTTTTTTACTCAAATTTGAGTTCAAGTTTAAGTCAACATTGGAGATGCCTTTAGGAGTGTTGATGTTTTAAATTGTAGTGTATTACCCAATTTATTTGTATTAAAAACTTTTACAATAAAAAATATATTTTTTTTTTGACTAATTTAAAATTTAGCCAAGCATCAAAAAATGTTGGGGGCATTATAAATCTTTTTTTTTTTTTTTTTTGGTATAAGTATTTGATTCACACAGATATGGAGCAGCTATTTAACATCAAAAAATTGTCAAACAAAATGTTTGTTAGATAATCCAAGAGGGTAGTTCAAGTGGTAATAAGAACGAGATGTACATTCAGACGTTTTGAATTCGAATCTTGATAACTCTTTTGGGCGCAGGTCATGAGGAATTTATCCCTCATTAATACCATAGTTCTGACGTGGATGACCTACCTTTAAACGAACCAAAGAAAAAATTAATCGAAATGTGAGTAAGTTAACATGTACACTCTTGACCATTAAAAAAAAAATGCTTCCTAAACCCGAGTAACACCCGCACTACCACTCGCGCGGGTGCTTCCCTCTAAGGCGGAACAATAACATGAGACTTTGTTGGGCCTTTCTTTATTTTGCATTTTTTTTATATGTTAAACATGACAATACATAAGCGCACGCATGCACACACATTATTTCGTAATTTTAACATAATCACCAACAAATGGGGCGATTTAGGAACAATAGAAGAAAACAAGAATAATAGATAGCATCATATACTTCCTCAGGAAAAAAGAAATCAATGTGACTAGAGAGAAGTAGCATCATATGATTCCTCATAACGAAGGACTGTCACTCGGTCTAAAATGGATCAGATTGTATTGTTTCAATCCAATTTGATCCGTTCGATTGAAAAATTCAACCCTTACTCAAATCCATTACTTTCAGGACATGTGACCTAAAAATTCAATTGGGTGTGGTTATTAGAAAATCAATTCCTGGTGGGCACATGGCATAATTATGTGTAGTTAGTTACAAGATGGAATTAGTCCGAGGGGCAATTGGGTTGAAACCCCAATTAATGTGACCATAACAACTCAAATCTACGAGGAAAGTCCATCCGTGGAGCCTATACTGTGAGAACCTCAAGTAGAAATGTCAAAATATAGCACAACATGAACATAACTCGGAATTAGAGAGTTTGAATCTTTCTTAAACTATCATTTCATAAACGAATAGACCTGACTCGACCTGACCCGTAATTAGAAGGTTTGAGTCTTTGACTTTTTACTGTTCTTGTTAAAAGCTTACACTTCCATATGCCATCCTTGTATTATCAAAGCATCAGGTGCCAAAGTATTTTAAGGTACAAGCAACATGAGCATCAGGTGCCATCCTTGTATTATCAAAGCTTACACTTCCAAAGTTCCAATGTATCATCAAAGCATCAGGTGCCTCAGTATTTTAAGGTACCAGCAACATGAGCAATGAATCCAAATATAGACAGCTATCAAAACTAAAATCTGAACATATTCTACTATGTTATGAATTTCGTGTATCTATATATCTCCTTGAAATCTTCATATACACATACACGGAGAGAGGGAGACGGGGGTAGAGAATAAGTAAGAGATGTCTGAGGTTTATTATGGAGATGCAATATGCAGAGAGAAGCTGGGTTTGTTGTTGATAGAAATGGGGTTCTCTGAATGGCTAATACCCCTCCAAAATATAGAAGAATTTCGGTACGAGAGAGAAACTGGGTTTGTGTGGATTAGACAGAGGCAGAAGGGAGTGATCAGAATTGAAGACATTGGGGGTAGGCTCCTCTGGTTTGACTATGTCATCACCGCCTATGTTAGCCCCAAAAAGATCACCCAGCTAACAGGTGTTCAGGCCAAGCAGTTCTTCTTTTGGTTCATCTTGAGTGAAATCTACATGGACAACCCTTCACCTGGTCAAATCACAATCAGGACTCGATCTGGCATAACAGTGTCCTTTACACTGTAAGTGATCATGCAGCCTTCTTCCTAATGATGAGTGATTGGTAAGGGGAGAGAATAAACAAATAAAATATATATAATAAAAGGGAAGATAGAAAGCTTACCCACTTTCCTTTGGCTTTCGATAGCTGGCTTTAGAGGAGCAATACCCTTGAAGAGGAGAAGCCATATATAAGTCCATCAATGTGTACTTGGTGTCTGTTTGGTCTTGTATGTGTTGAAATCCCACGTCGGATTAAAAAAAAAATATTGAAGTATCCTAATAGAAATATTAATGGCCTCCCCTCCTATAAACTTAAATGGGTATGAGTTCCAAATATGTAATGAACAGTCATGTTTATGTACATCAATTATGTTCAATTGAAGAAAAGAAAACCAATCTGTGAAGTAATGTAGGGGGGCATATATGGATATGAGGCCGCCAATGCAATTGTGGGATTGAGAGGGTTGTCGACTAAGAGGGCGTCTCCCATTTTCCCATCAAATTGCTTACATATCTTGGTAAAATTAAAAGAACAATCGGGAACTTCACTTACAAGAACTAAATCACATCCTTGCTGCAGCAATTTAGCTATCTGCCCCTTATATATCTGCAATAGGATTCAAGGAAATGTTTCATACAACAAACAGATACGTTAAGTTAAAATACAGCTTAGAAGAGGAAACATATAAATGCCAACTTTCATTTCATGTGTAAGCAGCACACGCCACATAGGGTGCCAAGGGAAGTAACATTCATCCAGAATTATTAAGGATTGTGCCATAGTATTAGGAATCCAGGACATAAGTCACTTTGAATAAAATCCACTGGTGTTGATGTTGCCTTTCTTTGAACATGCTTGGTGGAAATTTACAGGGATGTCTATTAACAACTGCATGGATAAGAAATCAGAGGCTTGATTCAAGTGGCTGAAGGACCAATTCATCAAAATCAGTTTGAGGTTTTTCTTTTCTTTTGAAGGGGAGAGGCTGCAGGATATATCGTGAGATGCAGCTGAATGGGTCTTGCAGACCTTCCATCTCATAATGTCCAAAGCGCCAATCCCGTTCAACATATGGTCTCCATATGGGCTCATCAATTCCTCCTGTGAAAGAAAGATGTAGTACCTCTATTAAGAAAAGATAATTTGTGAGTTTATACAAATTAATGAAATTTGAACACCATAAGAACAATAAAAGGTCTTCAAATTTGCTGGAGGAATTATTGTCCTGATATGGCTGTTCTGCTCCTGTGCCATTTACTTGGAAAGCAAGCAAGTGTGATGACCGACACGATTTTAAAAACAATAATTACAAAATAAACCCTTTTCGGTCAAACAACTAATGCCAATGTTGAAAATACTAAGAAGTTTGATTAACCAGAAATTAACTTCAATGGGGACCAAGGTATATTGGTATACATATGAAGGAAGATGATCCAGACTAGTAACAGAATTCTCAATATCTATGTTAACCACTATTTCTAATATCTCCAAATTCTCAAGCACAAACAGTGAGTGAACCTCTGCTACACCCAGCTTGTGCTTATGATCCAGCATCAGAAATATGTTGTTTGTGAACCAACTAGCAAAGTGTCAAATGACTGGCTTTATTGGTTCTAGCAGCAGATAAAATTGATTACACTGTTCCAACTCTGCACCTTCTGAAACTATACCGTTACACGATACGTACAAACTCCGCGTCTCATACGACTTGGCCGAGTCGTCCGAGTTGTATCCGGGTCAATCCCAGATCACCGAGTTATTGTCACCAAAAGCTAATTCCGCGACGCCGCGGTATGATTTGAATCTCTTGTCATGTTCAAAATTTAATTTTAGGTCATATTGCCCAATACCGCGCGCCCGCGACCGATATGTTTCAGAACTCTCCGAGTTGATGACTAATACCGCGACCTTGAACTATGCCGCAAGTACAAGAGCCAAGGAGGGGGAAATCACATTGCTTTTGAGATCAGGTCCTCTAAGTTGTCAAAGTCATAAGCAGGGGATTCCAAAAGGAGATTTTTGGAGTTTTCTATTTTCCGAATTTGTTTTTCTTTTGTGGAACCAGAAAAAGGAGGGGTTGCATGCCCTCCAGTCCTGCACAAGCTTCGCCCTTGGATCTCACTCAAAAATTAAGTCGGGATACAGTCAAGGAACTATCTGGAAACCAGTATGGGGCCAGAAAAGTCTATCAATATTATCCCAAGAACCATCAAAAATCAGATAACATAAGACGTAAGATTGCAACAAGGAAATAAAAGAAGTTCAATGCACATCTTACCAGCATACATTAAAGCATGTTTGTTGACTGCTCGATAGAATGGCCTTGTTTTCTTCTCTTTAGCAGCTCTTTGAAGTTCATTCCATGCATGTTTCCTGTCTCCCTGTGTGATCTTACCTGAGGTCGCCACCTGAAATTAAATTCCCAGCTACAGTATCAATGAGTAAGTATAATGAGAAAGAAAAAAATGGAAAAGTGAGAAACCAGAGGCAACAGTTGTTACTTTGGAAAACAAATGATATGAAGGACGTGGAATCCGTGCAAGATTATTGGAACGATCAACTGCTACAAGTCCAAACTTAGGACCATACCCATCAGCCCACTCCCAGTTATCAGAAATAGTCCAAAACAGGTAACCAAGCACAGGAACACCCTGTAAAATAATTTCAGGTGGGTGATTTCTTGAACCTTCTAACAGATTTTTTAATTCCAGGTGAACTGAAAAGTGAAGCTCAGAGTTTAAACCATTGTCATAGCAGCATAGATTGCAAGTAAATGTTCCAAAAAGTAAGGTCGTCGGATTAAATCTGTCTCATCAGAAACACCATTCTCAGTTATGATAAAGGGTACATTTAGATGCTTGTATCTATCATGGAACTGAAGCAGCATGCGATACAAGCCATCAGGATATACCCCACGCCCAGATTCGCTGTACTCATCAGCTTCTACTAGCTTCAGTCCAGCACCAGAGATCACTTCCTGACGAACAAAAAGTATTAAGATTTATACGCCTGAATTTTATGCTGGAATAACAAAGTAAGTGTTTATGTCAAAGTAGTACATAACCTGGCCATAGTAATTTATTCCTATAAAATCCAGCTTGCCAGAGATATCATCCAGATATGGAAAGAGAGTCAATGAATTAGCCAGTGTAACAGCAGCAACATCAAAGAGGCCATATGGGCGCATGAAAGAGACATGGTGTGCGACTCCAACAATTGAATCCGATATCATGCTGCCAGAAGCAAAAATTGGTCCAGTACAACGGTAATACTTAGAGATCAACTGAAATTTGTGAATAGTTATTCGAAACAAAACTAAATTTGTAAATTGTAATTATAAACAAAACTATCATACTTGTTAGTGGGCAAAACTGATGGTCTATTAGCAACCAAAAGGTAGGTGGACATAAATGTAAAAGAGTCCATTATGTAGGGCTTTAGATGATTATGCATTGTTCATAATTGCCTTGATAAGTAGAAATCTCCAAACTGAAGCCTGGCCCTTTGTAGGAATGTTCCTTTGATTGAGCTTCTATTGAAACAGATCTTGAATCCAGTTCGAGTACCTTGGGTAGTTGGGTTTTTAGATAATCCAAAAATACTATTCGCTTATCGAGAGTGCTCAATGAATTGACAAACTTCAAATTGTAATCAAACCTGGCTAATTCATCTTTAAAGTCGATCCAAACAAGCCTATGACCAAGGCCATCATAAGCCAACCCGATAAGGTCAATTCCATTATTTTTTCCTTTTATCTTCTTCCCATGGCGCAGCTGGGCCATCCTGGACTTGTTTTCTTTTTCTTTCTTTTTTGTTTTTTCTTTGGTGTTGGGGGGGAGATACTGTGCGGGAAGTAGGGTATACTTCGTAGAAGTATAAATGCAGCTTTTGAGAATCATCAATTACGATAGCTGAAACCATCACATTTGGTACGACCACACTACACCCATTGTCGAAACTAAACGGTGGACAACCAGGACTTATATGCATGTATGCACATATAGGTCTCACACACCATGCAGTAGCTCTGAATAAACCGGCATATGATGCACATATGGGACCATTGATGCATGCGGTAAAACTTGGTTATAGGATAAGTTAGCAGCTAGTCTACCCTTCCTAAACCTAGCTTTAGCAGAGCAACGATGGGTAATGAGTAATGGCCTTTTTTTACACGTCTACACACCACAATACAGACTTTAGATATAAACTAATAAGACAAGAAAGTATGACTTTTCACATCTGTTTATGGCTATGCTGAATCTGATAGGTTTGCAGAGAAACCTTTTTTCATGTATATAGTCATAAGCCTTCAAATGCGCAATTGCCATCCAATGCATGGTTTGCTTGAATACACCAGTAGGTAGAGCAGAAGTGGCAGCCTCCAGCGTATCAGGATGTCCACCAGGCCAGGCACCCGCACAATAAGTGAGCACAGAAAAGATGTGGGGCTCATTAAATGTTACCCAGTAGTCTACCATATCTGATACACAGTCAACAACAAGCCTGCAAAGTAGAAAGAGCAGTAAAAAGAGTTCACTGAAGTGATGGGCCAAATATGAGTATCCCCATGAAAATTTTTACAGACATTAAGTGTACGAGGCAAAATGTAATAAGGCATTTGCCAATTAGAAATTAAAAATAAAAAAATTTGCAAACCAAAAATTGCACCAGATTTCCCTCATCATGTATCAGAATTAAGAATTTAGATGATATACAACAATCTTATGTCAAAATCATCCACATTTAGCAGGGAGGAAAGTAGATCTATAAGTAGAAAGGCTTGAAATTTACCTGAACATGGGGAACTGAAAAGGGTCAAAGAGAGTGTACCAAAAGATGACACAAACGATGTGGACTTCTAATTGTGTTATTTGAGTTTGCAGTATTATTTCAATAGACATGTCAGTTGGTCTTTCATTGTACATTTGATGGTCACATATTGCATCTAAAGCAGAAGGAAAGGAATATTGGAGTTCTAAGGCACAACATCGCCAAAACCAGCTATCAAAGAATTTGCAGCAGCAACAGCAATTGCATAAATTGGAAATGTCTGAATTTTTCTATTAACATGCCCTTCCTCAAGATCAAGCCTCCTGTGGGATGGCCTATAAATGAGAACAATCTAAGGGGATAGAGCCAAAAAATTTCTACCAAATTTTCAGCTACGCATGCAAAGGGAGACTTAATCCTCCGGGATCTAGTACCAAGTTTCAATCCTCTGACCTCTCTTTTCCAATAACTCTAAACACTCTAGTGTACAATTGATCCCATCAGATCTTGGACAACATCTTGGACTAAGAACTCAGAAAACCAGTGGTTATTGTTAGCATTATTTCGTATATTTTTTATGATTTCTAAGACAATCTGCATTAAATGTGCAATTAATTGATTTTAATTAAGACACATTTTTCGGTTCGTTGAGGAAGTGTAACACTTTCTAAGACTTCCTCCTCGTCTAATCATGCATCAACTTACTAACTACATACCCCCAAAAGGAAATATTATTATTAGCTAAATGTTGGTCACACTACTACCCCTTTTTGCACAAGTACCTGACCCTCTTAAAAAGGAAACAATACGAAAAAGACCCTATAAATAATTTCCCCCTTATTCTGCTTCAAAGAAGAGTAAAGAGTTCCACTATGTTCAAGCTATGACATACACGAGAAATGAAGCCATACCTATAAGAATATCTATGAATTCCCACCAAGATCTTTCAACATGCAATTAGTTACATAAAGTGAATAGGGATGAGAAAAGGCATAGGGAAGCTAAAACCACATAAAACAAAACAAATAATAATATTACTCGAGATATTAACTTTTGAATCTACCACTGACAGGAAGTATAACCTGGTAAATTTCACGAAATAATCAACGGTTTTCTCCAGCTTCCATCCTCCATATTCTCCAGCCCATGGTGGCAGTGAATGATGGAATAGAGTTAGCATGACCTTCATTCCATAGGAGCGAACCCTACCGATAATCCATTTATATCGTTCCAATGCTGCGAAATTGACCTAACAAAGAATATGAAGCAACTCAATTTTGTCAGTTTACCAACACGAGAAAACATGATAATTAAATGACCTCCAGTGTAACCTCATGTGTATTGCAAAGCAAAATTTCACATGTCCTTATGACACATCAAAAGATAAGTAACCTATTTGCAGATTTACATGTATGTATATTCCAAGGTATTATGCATGCAAAGATGATATATGCATGTTTTGGGCATAGAAATGACATTATTGAGCCTTGGTCAGCAACAAACTTACAGAGTCTTTAAGCCCATTGACAGGCTCCTCTGGCATTATTCTTGTCCAATCTATTCCCATTCGGAAGACACGGACACCAGTATCTTTAGCCAGTTTCAATTCCGTATCAGGATCAGACCAAAACCTTAGCCTCTCCTCCCTGAAATGTAATTTAAATAATCCGTTTATTCTCTAGTCAATGATAAAAAATATTATGTGGAAGTTTTGGAGTGTGATAAACGTAATTGATACTTACAAAAGAAAAAGTTATTGTGGGAAGAGCTAGATAGGTTGTAAGGGTGAAAGAGTTCATTTAGCAGACCCTAGATTGTTACGATTTTGAATACGGGTTGAACTAGACATAAACAACATATACCTTCCTATGCACCCAGCTCTTAGATTTTCAAAAATTGATATTTAAAGAGTTAGGCTTACGGATGCGGAACATTGTGCCAGGCAGCAACGTTATGGTGACATTCTTCAATTGGTACAGGTTCTTCCTCTTCTATGTACTTCTCAAGTCCTCTAATTTTTGCTTCCATAGCTATTTTAAGAGACTTCTTTCTTCTTATGGTCCTATTAACTTCCCTGCCAGGTAATGGAGCTTGCTGAGATCCACCATCACCAGTAGCAGAACTCAGTAGTGGATCCGCTGGTTGCAGGCCTTGCTGTGACTCTGATTTGTCGCAGGGATCGTTTTCTGCAAACTGGAGCCAGGAATCATCAAGCCTGTCTTCAACGTGTGCTGGTGCTGTTGCCAACCCAAAAAAGAACTCTTTGTCCCCTTCTACAGAGAATGACAGGACACTTGCATTATAAATCCATTTGACAAAAATAAGAGGCAGAGTATCCTGAGATTGAACAAGTCACATGATATTCACAAATTCATACCAGCGAAACTGAAATGTAAATCCCTCCTAACTCCAAAATAAATCCTGAATATGGGTTACCTAACATGAACTGGCCTGGAGAAAGTATTGCTTCCACCAAACCCACTAGGAGAATGCTCACCTAATTGTATGCAAAAATAATACAATATGAAGTTCATCAGTGTTTGGTGGAGAAAATTTAGGCATCTCCATAGCTTCTCAAAAATCCACCAGCAAAATTACTAAGATAAGAGGCTCCTCTAAACCACTCAAATTCAAGAAAGATTGCAGGTCAGCACTGGATGGTAGGGGATCTGCTTGGCTCACGTTACTAGAAAGGCTAATCAACAATTTAATAACCACCAGCTAAAAGCTTAATTTGAAAGCTTGATTGCTCAAAATTTATAACAACGGGAATTCAAAAGCTCAATTAGGCCATTGAGAACACTATAATAATAAAGTGTAAAAAGGCATAGAGAGCAAGAACCGGCCAGCTGAGCTTGCTCCAGTCAAATTCAAGCAAAGTGAGCCAGCACTTTCACTACAACGGACTCAGTTCAATTAGTTTTGAATCCTCAACTCAACAAGCCGTCATATATCTCAAAGCGTATAGGATTTTTCTAGTAACTATCTGAACACTAGTACAGAAATCAATGATGTTCGATACGCAACAATAAACAATTAATTGTATAAAAAAGACATATTCCAAATTAAGGTATCAACATCTCCACTTGGAATCTCACGAATTGGTTCTCGAACACGAAATAGACGAATTTTTTTATTAACTATCTGAACACTACTACAGAGATCAATAATGCTCGACACGCAACAATAAACAATTAATCATATAAAAAAGACATATTCCAAATTGAGGAATCAAAACCTCCATTTGGAATCTCACGAATTGTTTAACGAACAAAAAATTAGAAGTATCTGTATCGCATCTTCAACAATTCGTTTACCATTTGAGTATGCTTATATAGTGGTTATGATATGTACATATGTCTAAATTAGGTTTTGAAGAATAGAAGTTACCGGTGGAGGGATTGACGTTGAAGACAGCGAGAGTGTCAGAAGACTCGTCGATGGGAGAGCGGAAGGATTTGAGGTTCTTCTTACGGAAACGAGAGAAGGAGAAGGCGTTGGCGGCGACGGTGACTGTTACTACGAGTCCGGCGAGCTTCGTCGCCGTCACGAACAGTGTTATCAACGCCATCACTGAATGAAGAGATTGAAATTAAGTCCCAAAACTACTGTTGTATGTTCGAGTGGTGAAATGAACAGAACTGAACTGCTGAGGATTGATTGGCGTAAAAGATCCATCCTGTCCATTACCCCCATCCCTCTCAATTTCATCACTGAATGACACGTGTTTAAACATAGTTAATTATTCAGTTATTGAGATAACTAATTGTTAAAGTTAAATTAAACACTTGTCACACAGCTTTATTGCCCACGTTTAAATCATAATAGAGGGAATTCGCTAAAATTTCTTTCGATTTTCAACCAATTTATCTTGAATTTATTTTGTTTCAGTTCTACTCCCATTACTCAAGAGACAATGTGTGTATTTCTCATATATAATACCTCTTATTTACACAAAACTCTTTGTTGGTTGATCAATTAGGTATTCTTCCTTCTTCAGATTCATTATCTTATCTCTCTTTTTTCTTCTCTGGATTTGATACACAATTATACATTGCATGTTTATTATGCCATGAATTGTTTGTTTAATTGTCTAAATGATTGTTCTTTTTTTATCTCTGCTTTGGGTGTTGACCTTTGTTTCATATAATTAATAATAACATATATATGGAAGCTATGGTCAATGAATGTAAAGACAACTTTGTTGATGTGCCGCATTCTAAGCCTTAAGTGCCAATAAAACTTGGGTTGGAATTTGATTTTGATGATGAAACATTTCTATATTACAATGAGTATAATGGAGCCATTGGTTTTAGTATTCGGAAGGAGTATGTGAACAAGAATAAAGTTCATGGTTAAGTTACATCTAGAAAGTTAAAATGCTATAAAGAAGGTTTTCGAGGGAATGACAAGCGAAATTCCATGGTGAAGAAACACAAAAAGGAGACTAGAACTGGTTGTTTAGCTTACATTGTTATTAGTCGTCAATCAAATGTAAAATTCAATGTTACTTCATTTGAAACGAGGCATAATCATCTTCTTGTTCCTATTTCAATTGCTCACATATTGTCATCACAAAGGAAGAAAAATAAGGTTCATGCACATCAAATTGACTTAGCAGATGATTCTGGAATATGCCCTAAATCTGCTTTTGAGGTTGCAATTCGACAAGCTGGTGATCGAGCTAATCTAAGTTATATTATCACTGATCATAAGAACTATCTTTGTGACAGACGGAAAAATGATCTAAGACGGGGGGAAACAAGTAGCATATATACTAGATTATTTTGAAAAACGAAGATCGGAAGATCCTACTTTTCATTTTTCGATTCAGTTAGATGCTAATGACCTAATAACAAACATACTATGGGTTGATGCTAAAATGAAGATGGACTACGATGTTTATGGGGACATTGTGTCCTTTGACACTACGTACAGGACAAACAAAAATTGTAGGTCTTTCGTATTGTTTGTTGGAATGAATAATCATAGGCAAATGGTGATTTTTGGTGCTTCCTTATTATATGAGTAGACAACTAAATCGTTTCAGTGGCTTTTTGAGAAATTCTTAAGGGCAATGTCAGGGAAAAAACCAATATCAATTATCACTGACCAAGATCTAGCTATAGCTAAGGCAATTTCACTAGTAACGTCAGAGACATATCATCGGTTATGTATATGGCACTTAGAAAAAAATGCATGTATGCACCTTAGCCATGTCTTTAGAGGTCATGATTCATTTAGCAGTGATTTTGGTAAGCTTTTTCACCACTACGAGGATGAGCATGAATTTGTGAAAACTTGGGATGCTATGTTTGTGAAGTATAATCTGAAGAAAAATGAATGGTTAAAGAAGACAATTGATTTGAGAGAGAAATGGTCCATTACATATGAAAGGACAGTTGATGATAAATGATACAATGAGTCAAATGCTCTTTTTGACATGACACAACGACTTCCAATATTGAAGATTAAATTTCCATTATTAAGGCATGCAAGGGTTATTTATGCGTCGGCTATGTTTGATATGTTTCAATATCAATGGGAGAAGTCATTGCTTGTTAGAATTAAGGATTGTAGTGAAGATGAAATGTATCGTATATACAAGGTTGGAGTCTGTGGAAGTAGTCGGGAGCATATGATTATTTCACACCCATCAGAAATAATGGTTTCTTGTAGCTGCAAATTATTTAAATATCTTGGGATTCTTTGCAAGCATGCCTTAAAAATATTTGACGTTATGAATATAAAAGAGACTATACCAAGCCATTACATCTTGAAAAGATAGACAAATGGTGCTACTGTTATAAATCCAATTGAAAATAACCAAAGACAAAGAAGATGATCTAGTCTTGGAAGCCACCAAAAGGTATAGACATTTATGTCTGACTTTTGTTCGAATTTCAACTGAAGCTTCGGAATCTAGAGAAGGATATGAAATGGTTGCGAAGTACGTTAATGAGATAATTGCAAAGCTCAAAGATGTCGCAAAGGCAAGATGCGAAGCTCAAGTAACCTCGTCGACCAGATTTGATGATTCACTAAATAATAATGGTGCATGAGTTTTTGTTGACAGTTCAAATGTTACAAAGGTGGCTGGTTTAAAGAGAAAGGATCCAAAACATCGTCGTAACACTCGACTGAAAAGCTCCGTGGAAAAGATTTCAAGAAGTAAAAAAAAGGCTTCATCGACGCAACCCACTCCAACTCATGTCCAGTTGGTAATTTCATTCTATCTTATTTAATTCTTTAAGTCATTTTCACAGTCTAACTTTTTTCAAAATGCTAGGGACTGGAGGTACCGGGTTATAATCCTTTGTGTATTTCTCAGCAATCTCAAGTATTGTCTCAAGGAGACTTGTCTCAGCTCATAAGAGTTAGTATCTATATGATTAAATACTTCCATATTGTGCATTTTCGATATGCACTACAAAGATTAACTTTTTCTTTTACTTTGCTGAAAATGGATACAGGCTTCCAAGTGTAGGATTCACAAGAAAGTCAAAATATTTTGTTCAAAGACTACTATAGTCGCTAATACTTTTTGGAAGAGTGTTCTCAACATACCAATGGGGCATCACTGTTTGGAAGCTATAATTTGTTTTTTTTTCTTCCAACATGATGGATTCAATATTTAAATTTATTGAGACATTTGCTGAAATAAATATCATGTCAAATTTTAGTGGTTAGAGTTCCTTATCCCATATTTCAAGTTTGACTATTGTTATATTAGCCAAAAAAAAGAAAGGGACTCTATGTCCTTTCTAACTAAGAACAACCGAATCAAGGGTGATATCTATAGAGAGGATGGAGTTTGGGTTGCTATATCATGTAATTCCAAATTATATTGCAGAATTATAAAAAAAAAAACAGAGGAACTTCTTTAGAGTTCTCCAAACTGGGGAGAAGGTGCATCTTATTGTTACATAATAAATAAATTTCATTCAAGACTTTTGACAAACATCTCATGGTCAATAGAGTTGTCCAATCAAATCTATCTATATATAAAAAATTGATGTTGAACAACTTGATTAAGATGAACCAAGAAATATGGTTTTTTCATGAAGGAGAAATCGATGTCGTTCTCGTTCAAAAAAATTGATGCAGTTTCTATGGTTGCTTAACAGTTAACGTGTATCTCACTAAATGTCTTAATATTATGTTTTTCCTCAAGCTGGACTTTAGGCTGTACGGTTTATGAATGTCAACCAAGTGGCTTAATATGCTGCATGATGAACAGAAGGGTGAATTATCAGTTAGCTCCATATTATTTCAACTAATTACAGATTATTTTTCCATATATGATATCATAATAGATGATGTAGTTAACGTGTATAGTTAGTCATTTCAATGAATGTCTTTAGCTATACAATTAACTATGGTTTAAGCAGTGTGGTTGCTTTGTAGAAATATAGTTCATTGGATTAAATTTAGACACGTATCATTCATCTAGTCGTGTATTGGGTGAAATTGAAGGAAATGAGTAATGGAGAGGATCTGAATCCTTTATGCCAATCAATCCTCAACCGTTAACAGACGTGTGAGAAAGATTAGCTTTTGAATAAGAGTCGGTTGGCTCTTATCCATTACAAGCTCTGGTGGTCTAGATGGGAGGACCAGAGCTCGAGCTCAGCCCGATAAAAATAAGGTTTGAATTAGAGTTTTTAAAATTTGGGTTAGACTTAGATTAAAAAACTTTGATTTGGATTGAATTCGGTTCGTATTCAAGTTCACGGGTTCAAATTGAATTACTAAAATCGAATTCAACCCGAATTCAAAATTCAGGTTCAACCAAAAATTAAAATATATATATATATATACACACGCACACACACACATAAGTTTTAAATATATTTTAAATTTTTATTAATTTTATTTTAAACTTAAGTTAATTAAGCTATTGTGTTACGATCAAAATTGAGCCCAAACACGAACATACTTAAACTTAACAAAACCGGCCCAACTAAGACGTCTAGTCATCATATCAAATGCTGGATCAGGATTATGGACCTAAAACTCATCCAAAATAATGGAGAATTGGACAGGGCCTACTGGGCCTAACTACCTCAAAACAGTTTCGGCTTGTTTAATATTGCTTGCTGTAACTGAGGATTGGTGAGAGAATATATACACACACGTTGGATTGTTAAATGTACTCTACACTTTTTCAGCCCTTTCACAATTGGGACTTGTATTGGAATGACCCAGCTCTTCTTCAACACTCCATAGTTCAGCTGCAAAGAGAAATGCCACCCCGCTCCCCCTCTCTGTTTTTTTTTTTGTTTTTTTCGGTTAACAGTCAGAGATATTCGAACCAACTCACGCGCACCTTGACTAATCCCTTTCTCATTTCAGTCAAAGACAGGTCATTCACTCCGAAACTAGGGTATTCACGAGGGTTAAATCTCTCATGACCTGACCATAAAAGATTATCAAAATTTGAACTCAAGACATATATCTCCCCTCTCTCTCTCTCTTGCTTGTCGTATTTGTTGAAAAATAGTCCTGATGGTGAAGAGAATAAAGAATCAAAGACAAGAAAACAAGTGTGGACCACTCACATGTGAAATATAAAAATGTGATTCCATGCAGTGAGCAGTGGTGGTGGGTATGATATAATCATTACTTGTTCAGGGAATTTCTGGAAAGAAAGCAACTGGTCATTCATTAAGAGTCAACCCCCCCAGGATATATCATTTTCAGAATTAACTCTTAGCACCATTTTGTTCTGGATGAACCCTTCCCTCCTCTAGTTTACCTCCATGCAATAAAATTAGACTGTCCATGTGAACTACCTAACCTTTTGAGCTGCAGGGTAAGTTAAAGTCCATCACTACTATTCACTACCCTACATGAAAAGGGCATGGGAGCATTGGATTATTTAGGTAGCAAAATGGACTCGGCCCTTCATAAAATGACCAGTCATGGTCATTGTGTGGTGTCTGTCTCAGAATCAGAAATCTGGTGATTGTTCATTTATTCCCCTTGTTGTGAAGTCCCGTGAATGGTTAAAAATAAAAAAGGAACTACATTGCAAGAATTTGAGGCGCTAAAATCTCGAGATATTTGTGTTGGAAATGATACATTCGTTTCTATAGAACATTATAACTTACGACCTAATCGATACTAAACAATTTGCAACCAAATTAATGATATTTGGACAGTTTGTAAGATTTTTTTTTTTTTTATATACAACGAGAAATGAAAGACAATTCAAACCCGAGTTATTAAAGTCATTAGGAGTGACACTTTGTCGTAGTTATAGAACCATTGTTTCGAAGTAGTGATTATAATTATCATATCTCTTTGTTTATGACTATAGAATTATAAATATTTGGGAGAGGTTATGTTAAAATTGAAAATGTAGGACATAGGGTTCCTCACATTTGCAAGTGAAGTGTCCAGTGGGCAAACTTAGGATATGATGTTAGTGGTCTGAAAGTTTGTAAATAAAAGGGTTAAACAAGAGTTGGTGTCCCATTTTACTAGGGAGTTGTAGGTGGACCAAGGAACCAATTTTAAACCAATGGCTTTTTCTCTGCAAGAATCTTAGCAGGTTCTGTTTCTTTCCTCCCTCAAACGTGCAATTGAAAGCACCCATATGGCTCAATTAGGAACTAATACAAGGCAATTGTTTTTCGTAACTAAAAAACTCTTCCAATCATATGTTTTTAAACTTATAATTACAATACAAATCTCAAAAAAATCTAAATCATCCGCAAATCATGCGAATCAATTAGATTATAATTTTACGAGTTCAATAAAATTCAAATTTAAGACGTAAAAATTTACACATTCTCCATTGTTCGACTACTAAACTAACTCGTGTGGTTTGAAGCAATATGAGGTTAGTGTGTTGAAGGTAAAGATTGAGATTGGGATGAATATCAATTGCAGCCTTAGCCGGCTTTTGCCTCCTCAAATCACAACCCAGAAAAATCACAACAATTGGTTCAGTCATTCATACTTTGCCATGTCCTAAGCTTCAATGTTGTACGAGACATATAGATGAGACGAACAACCTGGTAGGAATTGAATGACAGAGAGACAAATGGGCAATTATCCTACCCCTCACTGGGTCGCTGGCCAGCAGAGGATAGGGCAAGCAAAACTGCAGCTGGATATGGCCTTAAGGTGGAAGTAGTCAACCATGCGTTACTGCGCTGCCTGCACTGCATACACATCTCCGTGGAGCGCGCGCGTGTATATATATGCATATATATGTTTCTGTACGCGTTTTTGTTTATGATATATTCTGCGATTTTCAGCAAACAAACAATGGGCGGACATTTGTCGATATACTGCCGATACTAAGATATTTTCACTCAATTGTGTGCAAATTGGCTTTAGTTTTTAAAAAACCGAATTTCTCATAAAGAGATCTGCCATTACCCATATTACCATGGTGTTTTGGATGAATTTCTTATATGAGGTCCATATGCTAAACCCTGAACACCATCTCGAAAGAATTATCACTTGAAACAAAGAACAAGCCTAAGGTAAGAAAAATGTGTTTTTTTTAACTGTTTTTCATTAATTTATAAACCCGTTATTAGTATAACTTGTTTTTTTTGTTCAACGATTAGGAGTGTCTAAACCAGCTTATGCACGCCTCGACTAATTCTCCCTCTGCTCCAATCAAAGACAAGTCCATCCACACCGAGATTAGGGTCCCTCATGCTTGGCTTGAATGTCTAGATTTACAACTCGTCTCTATTACTATTTGAACTATTTTTAGAATTAATTTTGCTTACTTTTAAAATAAATAAAAATATAAGAAAAATACTACATAACCCAAATGAAATTCAAAAATTAAAATTCAAATGTATATTATCTTTTGGATGAGTGGGCTCCACAGAAAAAATTGATAGGACCCTCTTCATTCAAGAAATGACATGCATTTAAGTTTCAACTTTTTAAGTTTCATTTGAATTTTGTAGCATTGTTCAAAACATAATGCAACGACTAAGGTGAGTTCGACTACTTTGACCACCGTTAATTTTAGAAGACTGTGACGGAAATGCCTGCTGGCCCGCATGCCCAAGGGGGTTCCATTCCCCAAACCTTACATATAACTTCACATTGGAAATATTTGATTTTTGAACGGAACATAAAGAAAAACAAACACTACAAAATCTCATTAATTCTTTATTTAGTTTAAGGTCAATTACAGTTACCTACCTAGTAGATGATGTTTGTCTCCCCCTTTCTTTTCCCATCTTCCCTGCCATAAGCCATGAAAATCCCCTTAGTTTTCCATTAAATCAGGCTCAATTTAGGCATTTAGAGTATCTCAGGAGAAGTCTAGCTCGCCTGCAATTCTCAAAGAACAACACTGCATGTTATTCGGATCAAAACGTCACCGTTCTAATTATTCAATCAATATACAATTTTAATTAAGAAAAAAACCCTAAATAGAACAAATACATGAGAATTCTCATTAGCCAGCCATCTATGTTTTGATGCCCACAATGTAAAATATTTGTAGATAATACAAATAAATTAAAAAAGCCTACCTACGAAATAGTGTGAATGAGGAGGATACAAATGGCCACATACATACATACACGTGAGATTTTTGGGAACCAGACAAAACTTTGCCACTTGGACAATCATAGGACCATTCGATCCTCACCCACATAGTACGCGCCGGACCTAATTGGAAAAAAACAACCAAACAAAAGGCTTTGGCTTTATTTAACTGACCCTTATTATCTTTATCACTTTTGAGTTCTTACCACGGTCGGCCGGGCAGCCCGGGCAGAGGGCAGCCTCTTGCTGACGTCACCAACGGGTCGGCTAACATTATTTCTGGGCCTTGGACCTGTCGCTGTCAGGTCCACAACACAGCCCACTGGCTTGTCCCAAAACTTCTCCTTCTTATAAGCCCATGCTCTCTCTCACTTTCTTCATTCCCTCACTCACCCTTCTCTCTCTCCCTCTCTCTCTCTCTCTCTCTCTCTCTCTCCAACTGCAAGTGTGTGGTGTGCTTTTTATGGGGAAGAGAGAGAAGATTGCAAAGCAGAAAGCAAGACTGAAATTCCTACAAGGTATGAAAACTTAGTATGGGATGTTCAGACTTATCATCTTTTGTATGGTCAATTCATTGTACCACAATTTGTGGAATTTGAGGACTAGTTGAACCTTTCTTATAATATAAACAAAGCTAAGCATCTTTCTTCTTCTGCTTCTTCCTTTTTTCAGTGCCAAGCAAATAACTTTTGTGTTCTTTCAATTTTAAACTGAATGACACCTTCCAGCTTATAATCTTTTGTTGATCAGTTGATTGACAACAATGTCTTCATGGCTTTTTTTGCAATTGGTGATAGATTCAATCCTCTCTCTCTCTCTCTCACACACACACACACCACACATCATTTAGAAGCAGAAGATGTACCCAAAAAAACATATAAATGTAGATCTTCTTGTTCTTAATACAATTAGGCTTATCTCATATATATATCTTTGATGCAGGTTATCAACCTCAAGCCAGTAACACAAATGGTTTCATACCCTCTACCATCCTGCCAAACCCTCTGCAGAACCATGGGGGCACAGAGGTCTTTGCTGATGGAAGGGTCACCGGAGGCCTTGAATTCAGCATTGAAGGCTCCATCTTAATGGTGGCTTTTTCATCTTAATTGGGTGCTATCCTGCCTGAGCTTTTCCCGTTACCGTAGTTTCATCTCACTTTCTTTTTATTTTATGATTTTTTTGACTTGTTGCCTTTTATTTTTCTTTCATGTTGAGTCTTCTTGACCTTGTAAGACCTTTTCTTGACCTTGTAAGACCCCATTTTCTTTCCTTTATTTTTATTTTTTATTGTGTTAGAAACCCTACATCTACTCTCCCGAATGTAGGGTTTGGTCATTTTCTTTCCCCGTTCGTGCCCAACTCACATTCTCCTTCCTTGTCTATCCCTCCTGAGCTATTCAAATTAGACTTTTTTAGCATCTCTCCTTAATTAGGAATTGTCTGGAAAAATGGAGAGCCTTTCAAAGTTCATACAAGCATTGAAGATCTCAAATCCAATTCGGTTCTACCTTTACCTTCATGTAAACTTATGATCGGAAGAAACTATATATATTTCCTCAATTGCTCCTTGATATAGAGATGTTAAGAGTACTCAAGCTACTCATAATCTATCTCTTTACGGTTATATATTACTTCACCACCATACTCTCTCTTTCTCTCTCAGACATATAAATATATATATGTATATACACACATATATATGTGTGTAGGTGCATGTGTACCTTATATATTCTTCTGCTAGGGCCCATCAATTTCGAGTGTATTAGATAGCAAGAAATATGCTAATTCAAGGCTTCAGTTTGGTTGTTTTATATGTTGTTTGGCTGAGAAGTAAGAGGGATAAATATTCTTGCAGATCTGTGGAAGAGTTTCCTCGTGACTGCTCTCATGTACAAAAATATCCTCTGTATTATTGTTGTCTCTCTCTCTCTCTCTCTCTCTCTCTCTGTGGATTTCCTTTTTCTTCAATGAGCTCATCACATTTATGGGGTGCAGAAAAACATCTCACTATAGGGTAATCAGCTTTTCTACGAACAACTTTTCTGGTACACACAAACGTGTCTGGCTTTTGTTAGAGACTGTAAGAGAGCGATAAATTTTCCAAGTACTTTTTTTTTCTTTTTCTTTTTCTTTTACCAGTTATTTCTTTTATGCAAGACTATTAGAACTGGATATTGACAGCTATATAAGTTTGCATTTGATGCATTAATTCTATGAAATATACAACTCACTCGTGGTTTGTCGTACTTAATCAAACCTATCTACCAGTTTCTTTTTCCCCAATAAGTAACTCAACCCAGAACAATTTACATCTTTTTTTTCTCATTTTTCCTCTCGCTTTCATTTTCTTATTTTGTCTCGTGACCAAGATTCAAACTTTTGTTTCCCTTGCAACCGAGGAAGGACAGAAAAATAAAAAAAAAATTATATTTCGAAGAGTTTTGTAATATTTTTAGATAAATATGAGAACGTCGCTCATCACTAGTATTTTTAAAACCAGATTAAGGATTCGTAGCATGTGAGACATTGGACAGATTTGGGAGCAGACATGGACACAGCCACTTTGGGTTCTAGCTCAACATAATCTTGCAGTTGGTCTTCCCCCACAGCTTTGAAGTGGTCCAGAAGACAATAAAGTTAAACTCATGACAAAAAAAACAAACATTTCACCTAGAATACGTACCCTCCTTGTTCTAGGCATCCTAGACTATAGAATTTATACAATCCAATTGATTTATTAACTTTTCCACTTCAAACCTTAGTCTTAATTACAGATAAGGTTCATTATACAACCATCTGTCCTTAACTTTAACGATCGAGACATTGACAAATTGCCTGCCCAAATGACATCTTCCAAGTAGATTACTCTAAAAATCTCAATCCCAAACTTAAAATGGTATAGAGTGAGAGCCTATTTAACATCGAAATTTTTTCGAACGTGTTGGGATGATCGCTCTACAGTCAATTGTTGTACCCAATTAAAAAGATAGATGGGGACACTGTTTTTGAATAGTTTTTTTTTTTTTTTTTTAGCATTTTCAAGTAGACTTGAATGGAATTTTGCGAAGATTTCAATATATGTATACAAAAAGTGGGTAGCATATGTTTTTTTTTTAATTATGATAGTAGTTAAAGTTGCATGCCAAGTTCAAGCAGGTAGGGCCCACATTTGTCACACCAGAACGATTATATCACACATTATTAATTTTATTTTACCCTAAGTGATTCAGAAATTTAGACGAAATTGGCACCCCACTGCAAAGTACTCACCATGTGCTTAGACTTTGTAATAGAGTATCAAGGAAAGGTAAGAAAAGCCATGTCTTCAACACAAAAATGATGATGCCCACAAGTGGCCATTGAAAAGCTATATATATAACTGTACCCTCTGTCTTACATATTTAAACCCCCCCCCCCCCCCTCTCTCTCTCTCTCTCTATATATATATATATATATAAGTTAAAGGATTGTACTTAAAGGTGTAAAAATATGACACAACTCATTAATACGACACACGACATAAAATTAGAGGATTTAGGTCTTTCTTTTAAGCCACCCGTTTCGTAAACGAATGAACTCAAACATCACGATTAGTAAACAAAGTGGGTATGGATAAAACTAATCAAAAATAATACTCTACACGACTCATTTATATACCGATTATACATTATTCATATATGACACGAATCGAATATAACACGACTCATTAGACACGAATTAATAAACAAATCGGGTATGAGTAGAATACTTTTCAACACGAACCCGATAAAATCCAATACGAACTCCCCTCATCCGACAGAACTGACAGACCTAATGATACCTATTAATTTTTCGACATCATACCTTTTTTGTCTAATTACAATGTAATATGTTAACCCAACACGAACTCGCCTCACCCGACAGAACTGACAGACCTAATGATACCTATTAATTTTTCGACATCCTACATTTTTTGTCTAATCACAATGTAATATGTTAAAAAAAATTTGTATTATTTTCTACCTAATATGATCAATGATTTCATAAAACTCAAACTAATATTTACAATTGTTTTATTGACATCATATGGAAAAATACTATTATTTTTTCCATATATATATATATACATCATCAATGTGAGAGAGAATGGATCAAGACACAACCTTGAATTGAAAATTTTCTAATGATTTTGGCCATACCCTAATTTGATGCTATATTTTGTGGAAAAATGTTATGTTTATCAAATTTTTTTATTAAATTTTTTATTCTAAATGATGTGACACAATTTTCGTCATTGAATATTAATGAGACTCACTTATCTGATTGTGAAAAACGGTGTCATTTAGAATAGAGATTTGAAAAAAAAAATTGATAAAGTATAGAATTATCCTATTTTGTGCTTGGCACCGCCATAAATGGGACCATGTTTGACAAGCCATTTTTCAACTTTGGGTAACATGGTAACATGGAGCTTTGATTAGGTCCTCTACTTTTACTGCAATCATTCATTTCAAGACCTCTAAGAAAAGTAGAGCATCTGATGACTCTTTGCCAAAGACCACGCAATAATGCCTTGATGAATGAATCAATTAATTCTGTTATGCTGACTAACGGGTGTGTTTGATGAATCAAAACTTAAAAAAAAAATTACTACTTTTTTCAAAAAAATAAAATTATCATGTGCCTGACCCAGACCCAGACCCAGATATGAGTTAATTTCATGATTGGACATTCTTTTCCATAGACAATGATTCATGGACCCCCTTCTAATTTTGAAAATTTTCGTGTTAATCTCAAACACTTGGTGACAGATTAGACATTACTCGAGATCATTTGGGGAAAAAAAAAAAAAAAATTACCTAGAGAAACAAGGAATTATGGGGGTTGTTAAGCTCAAGTTAGATCTGGGTCTGTGAATAGAGCTTCTTTGAGTATTGACCTAGCTAGTCCCTTATTCTGGGTCTTAGTCGCCTTGAGAGCTCAATTTTGCTGGGCTTTCCGTTCTTGTGTTTTGTTCTGAGCTGATTGATCAAAATCCCAACATGAATATGCACATTTTCTAAGAGACCATTCACTTGATTTTGAATCATCTTCTTCTTTTTTTTACAAACAGGCTTTAAGGGTCCGCACAGGTTGGGCCTCCATTTTCTTTGACACAAAGCAAAATAAGCAGGCAATTTTGTTTCATCCGGCCTCTTTCTTCTCCTTGTCTTGGACCAAATTGAGAAGTCTAGCTGGACCAATTCTATGCATGGCAAAATGTAGAATCAACTTCATCTATGAGGCAACGGTTATCAAATAGGGTTCAATTCACTTGAGTAATATGGTTTGTTGCTTGGTTTTGGTAGTGTTATGGTGATGAACTGTCTTTCCAGATTAATAGTTATGACTCCAAAAAGGCATTCTACAGTGGAAGACACGCACTTTCCCCCCTTTGTACAATAGCCAAAAAAAAAAACCTTCATCTTTGAGGCATGGTTTCAAGTGAATATACCAGTTCAACTTATAGCCCATAAGCTTCAATGGGGGAGCATGATCAATGGACTCTTGACCAGATTATGTAGATAGTATTAGTTTTGTTTTATTGATTTTATAGGTTTCCAAGTCGAGTTAGCTCATTAGGGTTGTAAAACTTATTCAAAGCGAGGTTGGATGTAAATGGTATATCAGTACCTCAATACCAATTTTGATCCGAACTCTTTTTTGGATTGCTCATTCAATGTGTATCGAAATCAAACGTTTGTGATCTTGTAATTCTTTTTTCCTTGGGTTTTCTCTTTCTTTTAAACATACTAGCATGTACAGTAGTACATTTATAAATATGTAAATGTGTATTAATAATATACTAAGATGCAAACAATAAACGAGATTTGTGTTTTTAGCGAACAAATCGCCTAAAAAAGGTTACAAAGCGACAGCTTATTTTTAGTTCACCACCTGGACTAGTTCATATATGCAACAATTATTCTTTCTTTACGTAATGAACAATACCATCATATAATAATTCATAAATATGTATGTGTATACTTCCTGACTGTTAATATAATTATAAACTATGACCCCCTTGGATATATCGTTTTTTTTTTAGTTTGAAAGTCCTTTTATATAACGTACAAGTATAGTCTAAAAGGAAAATTACAAATCCTAAACATTAAAAACCATGCTCCTAAAGTTAATTATGTCCCTAAAAAGTCCACCTACAAAATGAATTTAATCCCATAGAGTCATCACCTTTATTGATTGAGATAATTCAATCACTACATGGAAATTGGCCTTTCGGAGCTAAAGTGAACATTCCCCATTAAAGTGTTTTGCTCATAACTTTCTGATAAACCCAAAAAAAAAGAAGGTGTTTTGCTCATGGTGTCCCTCTCATGTCTTGCATGAAAACCATATTGCCTTGCCTTCATTTTGTATATTTATGTTTCTTCATGACTACATTTTAATTCCAACCTCTAGGGTTATTGTTTCCAACTTAAGTAGCTCCCATACACCTTGAATCTTTATGCATATGGATATATTTTAGGTTTCGAATTTTGTTTAAATTATTTCAACCTTTGAAAAATTAAACGAAACATAAGTAAGGATAATATAGAAATCCCTTGCTTAGATAACAAAGGTTCAAGGATATCTTGAATTATTTATACTAAGCAGTAGATTAGACGGATCTTCTTTTTTCATTGTTGTCTTCCATGTTTGGCTCCGAAACTATATTCTATATACTAAAGACGGTCACACGAAGGAACTGTGACATATAATCCTTTTGTAAATTGTCCCGATCTTAATACTTTCTTAGCTATTGTCGTGATCTAAATGATAAATTAATTATAAGTAACAAATTGTTGGTATGTGCGCGTGGTTTTCAAACTCTGTCATTGGTTGTTGGCTTAATTAACTAAATGAAACTGTTAACCACCCAAATAACCAACATGATTTCTTCTCTTGATCTCATCTCATTCCTACTGGTTTGACATGTTATTTTCATTCTGACGAGACTTGACAGCTCATGCTAATGTGTATACAATATTTTCTAGTACTGGATCCTAATGTATATACAATATTTTTGAAAAGACTAACAGCTAATGTTTCGAAAGAATGTTTGTAAATATAACTTCATGGCAAGTTCCGTAATGTGAAAGGCATTGTTTCTAACATCTTCTGCTTAAACTCTTATTAGGAAAGCCGTGTCTGCTCTGCTCTCTGGGGCCTTCAAAACATTTCTGTGAAATCTGGTAACCAGAAAGGATACAGATGTATTCTTACAAAACTTAATATCAATCCAGCAACAAAATTAAGCAATACTCAAATAGGTAGTATTACAGAATCATCACCTGGGATTAGGGGACAGTTTCTGTCTTAAAGAACGGATAATCCAATGCCCGACTACTTTATTATTTTCATTGTAGTTGACTTGGTCCTTTATTTTGGAAAAAAAAAAACTCAGAATACACAACTGTCATGCTTTAATATGTACAATAAGCTGTCAAAACTCTTGGACCGATAATCTTGCTGCAACAATGCAGCATAGGAATGAATCTAATGGAAATTTAGGTCTCTGTCCACTTGGAAGACTGTCTGTAAGAAGATAAACTCTTTTAATACGTCCAAATATCGGACTAGAAGATACAAATCAGTTGTTGAATAATCCAAGAAAATCTGCATTATATTTTTTAGCATCAAATCATGATGGATTCTGATAAAGATTATTAATATTTTTTTCACCTAGGGTGAACAGTTGCACAAAGAATTGGATGTGAGGGGTGAAAAGCCATTGAGGGTTTGACTCTTTCCATGTCGAATCTTCCTCCACCACAAAACCTCCCACCATGCCTAGTACTGAACTGAACCCCACCACAATACTCCCCACAATAAAATCGAACAAGTCCTCAAGTTGGCAAGATCTTGAACTTGTCACAACGCCCTTCAAATCATATAAAAATCTAGAGACCAACCAATCATGTAGTTTTTTAGTATGTGCATGCTGTTAGTACTTTATGTTGAAGACTTTTTTTTTTGAAAGATATGTTGAAGACTTTAAAGAAACAAAAAGTAGTGTAAATCCCATGCCGCTTTCCCACCCAATTCCTAAGAAAATAATGTTCAATACTAAGTTGAAAAGGTCGCAATTCTCATTGTGTGACATATTTTAATAGAATATATCCCATTTTTAATTAATTTCTTTTTCTTGTGCAAGAATTTGTTTTGAATGCTTGTTTTTCATACCGTGGAATACTTTAGAAATGGAAAGATTCCATTTCTTGGGAATTGAGACGACCACTTGCTTTTTATTTCAAGAATCTGTACCTAGGCGGTGCTCTGCTTAGTCAAAATTATATGAAAAGGAGGGATATCACAAAAAAAAAATTATATATTCATTCAAATAATTTCCTTTCGGGGGTACGTTTATTAATTTATCAATAAAATATGCTTTTGTAACTCCAATTATTGTGTGGTTAAGCTGCTGGTGCATGCATCTATATCACTGATGGGACATTTGAGCATGCAAAGGGTGGAAACTCTATGTAGAATGGTCGGGGAAATTAGGGATACAGTGAGATTACTTTAGGCATAAAGTGAAAATCGTGAGCTTAGACTACGGAGACCTTTGAATAATTTACCATGTTGTGGCCCATTTTTTTTTTTGCATTATATGAAAGACAAGTGTGAGAATTGGGGGCCTAGCTTGAGGACCCTCCTCAACTCTTGCCCCGAGTTATTTCTGATTCTCTTTTTGTTCACTTATTAATGAATAAATCACAATGAGTTGAGTAAAACCAAAGCAACATATTTAGTACAAGAAAAGAAAAGAAGAGAACGAGTGAAACGAGAGTAATATAGTTTTAAGGCGACACCAATGCTTATCGTACTAAAAATTGATAAAGTATATACTCTAGGGATCACATGTTACGTTTACTTGTAGAATATTGTGGTCCACGGTCTACCCGATTCAATTATTAAGATGAGGACCTTCGGATTTTTCTGATGATGTAAAAGGGTCCTGGTTAGTTGGAAAGAAGAGAGAGAAAAGGGTTGAGATTAGAGAGAGGGTGAGAGGGGCAAGAGCTTTGCCCTTGAACTGATTTGTGCAGTTTTGATCAAAAAAAAAAATTGATTGTGGGCAGTGGTGGAATACAAATTAAACCCTATGTACATATTATTCTTATGGGATTTGGGTTCAACAAAACATTTATTCCCATAAGGATATCTACATTTGGTAGGTCATTACCCATTAGGTGCTCCTAATCTTAAATGAAATTTCAACATCCACACAAGAACTGTCTTTTGATGCTTTTTAAATCATTGGTGCTTGAACACCAGAACTATCACGAACACATCTACTTTGTAGTTGATTACCAAATATGAGAATATTTTATCACCAACTTGTTCAATTATTGCTTCATTTCATAGACATAGCTTAATGTGCATCTTTCATCTTATCCAAGCACTCCATAAATTAATAGCAGAGACCCTAATGCTATTTAGGGAGATCTATCCCTAGAGGAGTTTCAATTACATTGTCATGTGCCCTATCGTCTCGATTTTTTCCATAATGGATAAGCTTCTACTGAATTATTTGAGATCATAATTCATTTTCCAAATCATTAACAAGATGGTTGACCCTTCGTATCTGGTTCAGCAGGTGACTTGATTGGAAACGATGGTATCTAACTGACAAGGTATTAAATCCTAACTCTATGTTTATTTGGTTTAAAAACATAGTACAAATGGTGATCATCATTTGTAGTACTTGGAAAATAATGACCAAAATTGGAGGAAAACACATGTAGAAAGTACAGATCAGACTGTAAGCAAATTCTTGCTTGCAAATGAAGTGTGTGTGTGTGTGTGTGTGTGTGTGTGTGTGTGTGTGAGAGAGAGAGAGAGAGAGAGAGAGAGTTACTGAATTGTGAATAAAAGTGGATGAGTGTTATTGAATTGTGAGTAGATTATGTCAAGAAAGGTGATAGTAAAGGCATAGAAAGAAAAGAAACCTAGTCAAGAAAGGTGATTGTAAGGTAAATAAAGGAAAACCTAGTCAATAAAAGGTAAACAAATATATGTAAAAGGAATAAAAAAAAATCTGGTCAACAAAGTAAAAAATGTCAACCTCTTGTGTGACATAAATTTTTATGTGTTACATAAATTTGCTAGTTGTACTTCCACCCAAAGTCTACGTTTCCAGAATGCCCAAGATTTATTTATGCCCCCTCCCCCCATTTATCTCTCTTCTCTCTCTCTTAAACGGCACTATAAAAGACCCACTAGGACCTTCTCTTCAAACTCCCTTATTCTCTCATTATTCGATATCTTTCTCCTTATTGCATAGCCATAGAAAAAAAATATGGTGGTGGCTAATCCAAGCCCAGTTCTTAGTGAAAAAATCCAAGTATTTGACCTTCCAATCATTGACCTTTTGGCCGAAAGATCAGAGGTGTCAAGGCTCATTGTAAAAGCTTGTGAAGAGTATGGTTTCTTCAAGGTCATCAACCATGGGGTTCCCAAGGATGTTATAACAAAAATGGAAGATGAAAGTTGTGAGTTTTTTGAAAAACCAGCCTCGGAAAAACAGCTAGCTGGGCCGCCTAATCCGTACGGATATGGCAGAAAGAACATCGGCTTTAATGGAGATGTTGGAGAGGTTGAATATCTTCTTCTTGATATCAACCCTCTCTCCATAATACAGGAATCCAAGTCTGTCGCCAATGACCCCTCAAAATTCAGGTACTAAACATTTGATTTCAGCCTCTCTCTCTCTATCTCTCTCTCTCTCCATTTGTTCATATACACATAAGTGGGTATAGATTTTATCTGTGTGTCTGTGTTCGAATGTGTATGTTTTGAGGCTGCAACTTTTAAATGGTCATGTATTTTTTTTTTCATTCTAAGCACGGGCTTGTGCATCTTGAGAACTATCTAGGCAGAAAAATCAATGCATGTGTGTGATTCTTGGAATTCTTGATTAGAACCATACTCTTGATCTTCTGGAAAGCTCACGCTGCTATATTAGGTGCCTGAAACCATTTGAACTAATTTCATTTCATTTTCTCTCTCCTACTATCTCCAAGTATGACACTAGCTAATGAATGGGTTGCATCATCCGATTTCGTATACTACTATTACATAAGTTATATCGGTGGTGCTATATAGAGTCAGTTGGCTTGTGTTTAACTCGTAATATCCATCAGATTATTATCTGTAATCATGTACATTCGTTGGAGCATCCGTTCAAACCTTAATATCTAATGGATTATGCTACATAGTAAATATGTCATGTTTTCTTTGAAAAAAGTGGCGATCGATATAGAATATGACCTCCATCACTTTTTAATATTTTGTGTGTATGTGACATTGTTTTAAAACTCGGCCGTTACGAGAGGAATCCGATGTCGTTATAGTCCTATTTAACGGCAAGATCGCACTATAATGAACGTGGAGTGTAACGGACGTTGCTTTTTTATTTTTTGGCTGTTAAATTGAGGGAGTGTTTAGGAGTTTGTTATGCATATTTCTAGAATGTATCGAAGTGAATTTAGTTGTAGCTGGCTTGAGGTTGGGATGACCATCAACATATCTCTTGCATGCATCCCGCCAGCTGTAGGATCACTCTACCTGTCTTGACCATGTTGGATCTTTTCTAGTATACCACCTGGATTGCAATGCTTAAATATCAAGCCATGGTTTCATTTCTGTCAAGTCTATTTATAGAAGTTAGATTTTTGGGCATCTTAATGTTATACTAAACATTGTAACACATTCAATGCCACGGAAATAATCTTAGATGTTCCCTCTATTCATTCCCTTCTATTTGAGGTAAAAGTAAGACTCTAGTTGCTCGGGTATTTCGAAAGACAACCACACGGAGATCTTTAAGTTTGATTCTTATAAAAGAATTATAGTTTATCTAATTGGTGCAACTTTTAAATGATTATGGGCATGTTTGGTAGGAGTATAAGGGTGGTATAAAGAAAATAGTACGTGGGACCTATTTTATACCATGTTTGTTTGACTTTTTTTGGTCGGTATTAATTTGCGGGTCGCAATACCGACCCGCTATGAACAGTGCCGTTAATGCCTTGTACAAGGTGCTATTCAATACCACCTACCCGGTGGTATAAAATGTTGGAAGGAGGTATTAAAGTGGTAAAATACTCAAATGCCCTCAACTACAAAGCCAGCCGCAATTGTTGACTTTGATTTATAAGGATAAAATTGTCTTTTTACACCCCAGCCGCAATTGTTGACTTTTTTAAATAGGTATTACATAGATAATATTTGTGATACACAAACAAGGGGAAGGATGGGATTATAGTTTAAGACCGGGTATAATATATTATTGGATTGGAATGGAATGGAGATAAATCTAATACCGGACTTATTTTATACTCAAAACAAACGGGCCCTATGTGTATCCTTTAACCTTGAAGTCATCAACTCAAGGAGTATGTCATGAGGATGATGATCTTCCTCTTAATGAAAAAGATAGAAGCTTACTATTGAAGATAGTGTGCAAATCTGATATCAACACATACCTAAGTTGTGGAGGCTCAAAAATAATATTTTTTTTTGTGGGGTTGGTTTACCTTCCTGAATTCCTCATAAAGCCATGAATTTCTGCTTTATAAAATAAAAATGCATGTATTAGGACCAATCCATATGATAAGACATAGTAGTCATTGGCAAATGAAAAAGTTTATTTAAATACAACAAGAACTGTTTAGCCCTAATTAAAACTTAATAGATCTCAGTATTGTAGAGATAATTATCAGGTGGCAACATGGGTAGGTTCAATCAAATCAAGAACTAAAAAAAGTAGAAACCTCCCAGATATGGGGAAACCCAACGGTGACAAATCATACCAAATGGAGCAAACCCAATTACCCAAATACTGGCAAAAGCACACCAAAATGGTCAGACCCAAAGTTTTGAGTGGCTTGAAAGAGTGTTGTTATTAACGCAATGACTGGCTGGCTGGCTCTTTTTTCTGACAGCTCTGCAGTGAGTGGTTATGTAGAAGCAGTAAGAGGACTGGCATGTGAAATTTTGGAGCTGATTGCAGAAGGATTGTGGGTCCCAGACACGTCAGTTTTCAGCAGGCTCATCAGGGACGTTGATAGTGACTCACTCCTCAGATTCAATTACTATCCACCTCTCAAGGATAGGGACACGTCTCCATCCTCATTTCATCACCATCAACATCATCATCATCCTCACAACAATAAGATTGGGTTTGGAGAGCATTCTGACCCTCAGATCTTGACCATACTGAGATCCAACGATGTGGGTGGCCTCCAAATCTCCGTGGATGATGGAGTGTGGGTCCCCGTCTCTCCTGATCCCACTGCCTTCTGCGTAATTGTGGGTGACGTGTTACAGGTGGGTGTCTCTCTCTTTGCTTTATCTTCCTCCTCTTTATGAATTGTAATCATAACAATCTTAAAAGGAAGAACTGACTGATAGGAACTGACACTGAAACTAAACTGGAATCACTGCAAACTGTAGACTTCAGAGCTATTGGATTGATGTGATAATCAGTTTGTGCCAATGGATATGGATATGGGGTACCTGCACATCAGTTCCCATCCAATGAGCAAAAAAAAGGAAAGCCATATAATAATTTACCTCTATGACTCTGTTCAGCATGGAGGAAGTTTACTTGGTTGGGTGGACTTCGGTCACGTCAGGCATTCTGTCCTTCCCCTTATTATTGGGATTAGACTTGGCTACCCAAAAATTATTTTAGTAATGTTGGTGTCAAGCTAGGATAAAAACAGGATTAGTCTAACGTCGGACTCTTCATGATGAATAATTAATGATACCTTGAATTGTCACTGTTTCTCAACTTGAATTTGATTCATACCAATTGCAAATAATACCCATTCTTCCCTTCGCAGTCTTAGAATTATATTTGAACTTTTCTAAAAACTCGAATCTTGTTGTATGTACATTTTTGTGAACTAATATTAATGCCTTGTGTGCATTTTGAAGGCAATGACAAATGGAAGGTTTCTAAGTGTGAGACATAGAGCCTTGGTTAACTCAAACAAGTCTCGAATGTCCATGGCCTATTTCGGAGCTCCACCACTCCATGCAAGGATTACTTCTCCACCAGAGTTAGCCACACCCCAGAAGCCCCATTTTTACAGACCTTTCACTTGGGCAGAGTACAAGAAAGCTACATACTCTCTGCGGCTTGGAGATAGCCGTCTTAATCTTTTCAGGGTGCAGGCAGATGATGAAATTACAGAATAGTGTACCAGTAGTCTTGAGTAAGCAAGAAAGGATGGAGGTTATTTTTGTCTTTATAACCCAAAGGGAAATTTTGCTTGTAATTATCCCCACAGTTTTTGCCTGTCAGGGGTGGTTATATTTTTTGCTTTCTCTTCTTGTAATTTGATCATCAATGGAAAATCCTCTCTTATTAAGTTCACTCTACAAGCTTTTTTTTTTTATTCAATGATAAAGAGTGTCCAAGTCAACTTACGCGTATCTCGACTAATTTCCTCTCCAGTCCAATCAAAGACAAGTCATCTACGCCTGAATTAAGATATTAATGAAAGATAAAGTTAGATTCCATGTATGTTGATAGACCACACCAAGGGATAGACAAGTTGATTAGAAACCAGTTTATAAACAGAAAGTCCTCAATCCTAGTGTTTCCTTTGGGGCTACAGCATGCTAGACTGATCAAAAAATAAAAACCAAAACTATGGACCAATGTTGTATTGCCATAAAATGGTGCTGTTACTGGTAATACCACATAATTTAGTCCATGATTTTGGTCTTTTCTTTGGTCAGTTTAGCATTACTCCAATAATCATTCCAACATACATAAGGGATAGATTACATGCACCTAAGAAGGTAAGTCGGTTGCTGTAGAAGAGACCCAAAATAAGGCTCGAGTCATGAGCAACATAACTTACTTGTGGTACAAAGAATTCAAAAGCACAAAGTTTCCCCACATCATCATAGCAATTGTTAATAGGCTTCCAAAAAAACATAAGCCACGGACCACGAATCAGTCATGTACATCCATTAGTTGTATGTCAAATACCTTACATAAGACGTTATACACTACTAGAAAATACATAGCACCAACTAAACAAGCTATAATCTGAATTATGGACCATGTCCCTTCTTGAACCACCTAAAAATGTTAAGCTTCCAGGTAGAAAAAGCCTCTTCTTTTTCTTTATTCAGTCAACTCTACAATCTGAGATGGGATTTCTGTTTAGACAACAATCTGAGATCTGGCAGCAAACCGTGAGCACTTCTTTCGACCAGTCTTGCCAAGTGCACAAACACAATTCTCGAGGAGCTCGTAATCCTCCTCCCAAAACAACAAGGATGCCATCTCCGGATTCTTTAGCAACATCTTTGAGGTCAGGAACCCAGCAATCGTCCAAGTCTGAAAAAGTCGGGATTGTTTGCCAATAAACCTCCCAGTTCGTGTGTCATAATATTCAGGCCACTGATCTGTAGCAAGCCTCTTCTCAACCAGATCAACTGCCTTTCTTGCTAACTCTGGCCTTCTCATCTTAATGCAGGCCAATGTGAACTGCAACAAGGAAGAAGATCAGAGAGGAAAGACAAACAAGACCACTATGGCATGACTACCTTCACTATTACTATATACCCCTACACACTTGATTAACAGTTGCTTCATCTAATGGCCCTAATTTTTTGTTCATGATATTGCTGATATTGATGACAATGGATCAAATTTTAACTTGTTCCTTGAATTTCAGCTGGTATTCATTATCTTCCATTTGCAGTAAATAGTGGGCAAGCATACCTGCCACAGCAGCGTTGGCCAGGATCCACCATTATGATACGACCATGGGCTGCAGATGATCAAAGAATCAGAATAAAAATATATAACAAAAAACAGATGTGCTATATCTGACAAGTTCTAACAATATGTAGAATATGCAAGGAAAGCAGAGAACTTGTGGAGCCTTACGTATTCTTAGGGTCACTGCCAGTGATTATACGCCATTCCTCGTGCTCGAGAGCAGGGAAACAGATCTTGAGAGGCATATGTGCAACGAGATCATCCCATTTATCTTCAATCAAATTTAAAATACCCTCATTCTGTTTGGGAGTACCCAACGATGAAACGATGGCCCAAAGATTTCCGAGCGTGAAAAACCTAAAATCCATATGAGCAGGTTGTAAATTGCCAATGAGATAGCCACCAGTCTCAGGAATCCAGTCTACAAGCCAAGAAGGAATTTGATCTGGATAAATATTGAACTTGTTGATGGCATCAGTAGAGTACTCCTCTGTTTTGTAACGATATATCTCATTGATCTTCTTCATGTCAACCCAATAGTACTCTCTAATATGAAATGACAGTGCACTGAGTCGGTTATCGATGGCTGCAACCAGATTTTTGGTTGCATCATTAACAGTGAGCATCTCACGGGAGCAGCGCAGAGCTGAGTAAAATAAAGCCTGGAATATAGTAAAATGTCAGATTATGGAATAGTCGACATAAGGAGAAGCATGTTGAAATAGGTGCACAATACATGAACAACATATCATGACAAACTACGGAATGAAGTCTATCATGAATTGAGGGGTTTCCCCGTTCATTTTCTAGTTTTTCAAGTCCATGAGTGTGAGGTTGGGTGTATTGTAGGGTGGCAGTGGCAGATCAGAAGTTCGTCCACCACTCAGAGAGAGCAATCATACATGATTGAAGCCCTACGGCCCCTAACACGTATATGTGAATAAATACACATATATATATACATGCAAAAAGTGCATTTTATGTACCGAAAAAATATATACATTCAGAAAGTGCTGGCATTGCAACTTCACTGGCATAACAAGCATTAACTTGCACTGCATGTAGTATGAAAGAGAAATATTCTATTTGATCAAATATACCACATAATCTCTACAGGCCCATTTAGCATAACCTCACTCACTTGGATTTCAAGAGGGTGTCCATGAATACCCATCCTCCTATCGATCATGCAGGAACCATCAGTGACCAATAGAGTAGGAAACATGTCAAACCCATCAGTTAAGCAGAGATTGAGTATTAGTCTTATGCCTGTCTGCACATCAACCCTCTCTTGTAATGAATAGTCACCTGTGATTTTTCCAAAAGCTCTCAACAAAATAATCCACCAAAGCCCTGTCCAAGAATCAACATACAAAAAAAACTCAGATTTTAATCCAAACTCGGAGAAGGAGTGCTAAACGACTAATGCTGGCATCGTTAATGCAAATAACAACAAAGCAGTAACTATAACAGATAGATAGAAAACAGTACAAGAAAAACCAGATATGAAGTAATCTGGAAGCAAAAATTAATACAATACACAGCTTATTTACACTAAACAACTGATAAGATATATACATTCAACAGCAATTGGCATCTTACCAGAATCAACAGGAGCAACACGACCAATGGCTGATTCACCAAAATCTGGATCCAAAACGTCCTCAGATTCTCCATCTCTTCCATCAAGTGGCACAGTTCTGACTTTAAAACTTGCTGGCATCAACCCTTGCCCAGGGCTATGGCAGTCGACGGTTTTCTCCCAACTCTGAGTAACAAACAGGGAAAATATTCAGGTTAAGAGACGATCAGACAACCATCAAAGCTTATGCCAGACTTGATGAGGTAACAAGGGATGAATAAATTACTGCAGCATTCATAGAGATGCACAGTAAGCTCATCCATAGGCACCTCACCAAATCTTTGTCCAATTAATTTCCAGGGTAAAGCTTGGTGGGAACAACTATTGATCAATAGAACAATCAACAAAAGAGTATACCACTACTCTAATCAGGTGAATTGGGTTGGGTGCATTGGATGACTTCTTACTGCTATAAAGATCATACCAGGGTGAGGGAATAATTGAATGAGATCAAGTGAGAAGATAGATAAGAACCTGTAACTGCAATGTATGAAGCAGAAAGTTCTTGACAATCTCTCCTTCTCCATTAAGCAAGAATGCGAGAGCTGATGGGACAAAATCACGGATGAAGACCTGATCGTAGTTCACCGGTTGCTTATCAGCTGGATCATTAGCCGCAATAGTCCCCACTGGGTTTCCACAATAATTTACAACTGTACCTCGAAGCAATTTCCAAGCTTCTTTTTCAATGTCAGACACAGCTCTCTCCCTGTTCAAAACCTTCGTTCCGCTTAAATCTGTTAAATTATCTATATTTAGTTTTGAAACATTAACCTCTACACCAGGAATTTCTTCCTTTTTTTCTTTCACTACATCTGGGTTTGTCTCTATTCTCCCAATGATCAAAGGCTTCACACTCAAACCACCTTGAATGTATATATTTTCAAAGCTTTTATCACTAACGTTAGCTTCAACAGAAGTCGAATAGTTCCTAATATCCGACGCTACATTCGCAATAACCCTAAAACACTTTCTACTACCTCTATCAACCCGACAACCTGTAAGAACCCTAGATTGTCCCCAATTCGAATCGGACCCACAAAAAGCCATCCGATTCGATTCAATTATGCTTTTAAACCCAAAAATCTTATTGCTACAGCTGTGGAACTGACGAAAATTGTTTAATCTAGATTGTGATTTCGACAAATTGTTAATAATTGAATGATTACATTTCGGAAATGGTAATCCGAAAATGGAGGAATTTCTACAACTAATTAAGATACTACAACATGGCTTCATTGCTGATATTCCAATACAACTGCTGCTATTCATTACTTGAACTTTGATGAGAAGTGTATCGGTTTACCGGAAAATGAATTTATTTGGAATTGAAAAAGTATACGTGTATGTAATATGTATATAACAGATCCGTTAATTTTGAAAAAATTATATGAATTAAATATACATACAGTTATACAAAATATATTTTTAGTGATGGAAAGACAATAAATGCAAATAGAAATCTTTGAATTTTACTTACAGATTGATCGAGAGAGAGCGTGTCTGACGATGAACAGAGATTTTCAAGTTGTTGGGCGGGGGGTTATATAGACGAAGGAAGATGAAGCTTCAAGGAATGGAGGTGGTGGCGGACGACAGAAACGTGTTGAATGTTGTGCATTTACTTTATTAGTGCATTTACTTTATTAGCCTTGCACGTGGAAGTTGATTTTCAATTGCCAGACCTGGTGTTACGAAATCACCCTCCTTTACCTCATCAATTACTTCCTTGTCCTAGCATGCTAAAAAATGTCTTTAGTTGCATGTATATTTAGACATTTTGAATATAAAGTTTAGTAATTCGTCGAACCTAAGTCACGAGGGATTTATTTTTCATGCATATCTTAATTTCGGTATAGATGATCTGTCTTTGATTGAATCAAATAAAAAATTAGTTAAAGTACACGTAAGCTGGCACCTAAGCTATATCGGTAAATTGTTTTTCACATCTGAATTAGTTACTTTGCATGGCTTGAAAATTTGTAATATGGTATTTTCGGTTGAATTAAAGAAAAAGAAAGGAGAAATAAATCGTAAAGGTGTTTCCTTTGGGGGGTAGAAATGACATTTCAGGAAATGATGTGGATCAGATATTAGTCGGTGCGGAAACAGTATAAAAAAGTGTGCGGAAATCCAAGAAAGCAACATAGCCTGCATCCTCCACGTCATTCCTATATCTATATAACACCTGAGTATGGGCCCAAATCTCCTACACAACCCAAGTCTATCACTGCCTTGGGCACACTTAGGCCTATAGGGTTATTCTACAAGTTTTTTATGGCCCCATCAAATTAAGGAGTCCAGTTCATAACACTTGTGGGTTCCGGCCGAAATAGCCCAGTCTAGTCAATCTCAATCTCCAGACTTAGGTCATGCAGACACGTGTGGATTCGGCCCAAATAGCCCAGTCTAGTAAATCTTAATCTCCTGACTTAGCCCAGTCTAGTCAATCTCAATCTCTCCTGACTTAGGTCATGCATCGGCCCATATATATCTGGGCTTCACAAAACTTTGTGGCCCTTTTCAACTAAAAGTCATAAAAACAAGACAAAGTAGAATAGCAACGATAATTACATGGGTGGGACTATTCCTACGTCACAAATCTCTATTTTCACTCTATTTAATTTCTCATTATCAAACTATTAAACTCACCACCCCACCCCATGTTACATACATCCCTTTTAATAAGTAAACTCACTTTATATTTTGTCATAATTAGGATTTCATTTTCTATCTCATCTCATACACTTATAAAAACACGTTTTCAATATGAATTTTTTCAGTGAGATACAATTTAGTATTATTTCTCAATTTAATATTATGTTTGATTTCATATTTGTTATATGAATTTTCATTATTTTCGATATATTTTAATATCTCTGTCAAGTTCAATAATTTTTTATTTAAAATTTATATGTGTGTATATATATGTATGCTTTTAGATTATTTGTTTTTTTTTTTTATCTTGGTAAGGTTTTACATATATGCTTGTTATTTTTTTTCTTGTTCGATTTTGTATTTGTACTTGATGCTTATTTTTTTTCATATTTAATTTTGCGTCTTGTAGTTTTACTTGCTTCTTTAATCTTTGCTTAATTTTTTTTTCCTTCTTGTTTCGGTTTGTTTCTTTTTGTTATGTTTTTTCTTGGTTTTCATTCTTTTTTCTTCTTGTTTCAGTCTACTTCTTTCTTTTCTTTTTTTTCTTGTTTTAGCATGCTTGATTTTTTTTACTTCTTTTATTTTTTATTGTATTTTTTTTCTAGTTTCAGTTTTGCTTGGTTCTTTTTTTTTTTCTTATTTCGTAAATATATTTATGCTTTCAAATTAATTGTCTTCTTTCATATATTTTAAAAGAATATTAAAATTCTAAAATTGAAGTTTTACTAAAAAAACTCTTAATAGAACATAAAAAGTTTATTGTGATTAAAGAATTATGTTGATTTAGCATAAATTATTTAAAAAAAAAAACTACATAAAAGGTTATTTTTTATCTTAAAAATAAAATTGTTGAAATTTTGGATAAAAAGAAATACACACATGTAAGTATAATGTTATCTCTATATTTGAAATGAGTAATATTAGATTGATGAAATTTTTGAAGATTTTTTGAACGTTTTATTGAAAACTATAGTGATTCATATATTTTTTAAGAGTAATGTAGTCAATTAATCATAGATACTAGTATTTATACATAATAAATAGAGAATTAAAAGAGATATTAGAGGTAATTTAGAGATTTAAACATATAAGTTTATGATTGTAATTTAGATAATTAACTACAGAATGATAGTATTGTATTTAAAATTCTTTATAAGAATAAAATATTGAATAAAAAAAATTTCATGCTAAGACAAAAGTTTCATTCTTTATTAATAGTATAGATAGGAAAAAAATACATATATATAGGCATAATATTATCTTTATATTTGGAAATATTAATGATCTATTGATGGAGTTTTTGAACACTTCATTGAAAAGTATAATTATTCATATATTTTTTTAGGGTAGCGTAGTTAATTAAAAAAATTTCATAGATATTAATATTTATACAAAAATAATAGAGAATTAAAAGAGATATTAGAGGGTAATTTAGAGATTTAAATACATAATGATATGTTTGTAATTTAAATATTTAACTATGGAAAGATAATGTGATATTTAAACTTCTTTGTAACGGTAAAATAGTAAATCAAAATTTTTTTATTTAAGATACTTTTATTAGTAATATAGATATAGATAATCAAATCAAAATTATTTGAAACTGAGAAAAATAAAAAATTGTTAGCTTCATCAAGTTAATTGGGAAATTGATTAAGTTCAAACCCATTTAAGATGTGTATTTTCAACTTATTTAGATCGTGTGGATAGTTTATTATTTTTCTAGCTAGATAGATAGAAAATAAAAAGTTATTGAGAAAATCCTATGAACAATGACGAGATGAAGGTTTGGATGGTTATCACCATAGAGAAAAATCATAGTCAAGACATTCAGGCTTGTTCTGACTACTCCTTCAAATTTAGCGGTACTCGGTGAAAAATAAGAAACGTGTAAAAGCTTAAAAAGGATGGGGGTACAACTGACATTGCAGCAAATGACTTTCCGAAAAAAAAAAAAAAGACATTGCAGCAAATGATTTCTAAGTGGCTCTTAGTGGGTGCTGAAAAAGTATAAAAAGTGTGCGGAAATCCAAGAAAGCATCATAGCCTGCTTCCTCCACGTCATTCCTATATCTATATAACACCTGAGCATGGGCCCAAATCTCTTACCCAACCCAAGTCTATCACTGCCTTGGGCTCAGCTTAGGCCCATAGGGTTATGCTACAAGTTTTTTATGGCCCCATCAAAGTAAGGAGTCCAGTTCATAACACGTGTGGGTTTCGGCCCAAATAGCCCTCTAGTCAATCTTAATCTCCTGACTGAGCCCCCAGTCTAGTCAATCTCAATCTCCTGACTTAGGTCATATAGCCAAAATTACATAACCAATTTGTCAAAGTTTTTTGCAAAAGACTCTGCTGGTTTGTTCAAATAGACGGACCCATTCAGCCCATGTGGGTAACTTCAAAGGAAAAGGCCCATCATTAACAGACAAATATGTGCTGCCGAAGGCCTGCTGGTTTGTTCCAAAATGATGGGCCCAGGCAGCCCATCGGGGGCTACTATGATAATTTCCGATTCGAATTCTGATAAAACGATTAGGATATTTAATTTACAAATCAAAAAATTTAATTACAACTTAAGAGATTATAATCAATCATAAAGACCATGAGAAATATAATCTTTAAAGGTTTAATTACATATTTTAATGGTCAATTTTAAGGTTATTCTTTATCAAGATCCTAACGTTTCATAAACGATCTCATTATTATAATCGATTATCAAATTCTACGATACCGACTCTCACCGAACACCACTTAAACAACACCTTGCTATACATATATTATATCATCATCTGTTTGACCCACGTTTATATATAGCTTTCAAATCGAGCTTCAGTCATGGCATTGGGCTGCTAATTTCTCCAAAAACGATTTGTTTAGTAACCATGCATAATTTATAATTAGTTACTAGATATGGTTAGTCGCCCTAATTGTATCAGTTAGTGAATAATCTATTTTTAAATTCTTTGTTAATCTCCTTATGTTTTGGTGTTGAAGTTGAACCATCCACTAATAAGAGTCTAAGGCTCCCTAGCAGTAGCATTGTGCTTTTTGACTCAAATGTAGTTGGCTTTGAAAAAATCCCTCCAAGACTGTGATTACATTAACAACTTCAAAATACAACTGTAGCAAAATCTGACTCGTAACAATCTAAACAATCGAAGTTCAAATTCTTCCATTTCCCATCACTGTCATAAAAAAAAAATTAAATGAAAAATTTACCCTTCATAGCTTAGCAAGTTGAAAATAAAATAACTTTCTCCAGAGCCTATAGGGAGTCAAGGTATTCAATCCTAACCAATCGTAACCTTAACCGATCCTAATTAACAGAAACTTAAAAGACTCCTAAAAGGACTTTTCAAGTTTGCTAGACATAGATAAGTATGACATAAAACAATATGTTATCCCCCATAGTGGAATGCCATCATGAGCATTTCCTTTGTAAGTTACGGTTTGGAAAAATCTTTTGCACATAATACAGTACAGCTGACCAAGAATTGAAAGGGATAGGACTGTCAATAAAAGTCTAAACCCTAATTTTTTTTTTTTTTCAAAATTTATAATAGTGCATAGTTCAACTCATGTTGTTTATAAATTGTGTTTAGCAGAGTTTATATCGCATTAAACTTAACTCTTATCAATCTATTTATATAACGGGTTTAACGAGTCCACAGAATTTTGTTAACTTTGTGTCGGTATGGAGTTTGCACATTGTTTCTAGATTGAATTGAGAGGCCTAATCACCGTGATGAAACTAGTGGCTGAGAGGCATTGAAAAATAAAAGTGGCACTATGGTAACCTCGCTTTCAATACAGACCTTCACGCAAGAAATAAATGAAGAAGAAAAGGAAAGATAGAGAGCACATCAATCACCCTGAAATGGTGCTGAAGAGAAAGAGATAAGGCACCTGATAACATGTGTTCTTTATCTTTTTACCATTTGGGTCAGAATTGATGTTCTGTGCCCATGTGGGCTCACCCCCTTTGTGTTTTCGTTTCAGAGAAGGTACCTGGTCTAAGTTCCACCATGCAAGTTCTAGTATTAGAGAGAAACAGAAAGGTTTTTGTCGTTAAAAAAAATTTATTAACAAGACATGTTTTTTGCAGTGACAAACAAGGTGATGGCCATGGGTGAGAGAAACTTCACTCATTCACACATTAAACGAAGTTAATCATCCACCATTAAATTTGTTGATTCTTGCATTAAACTTAATGATAAATAATTGAAGTTAAACCCTTCACCTAGTTCTTTTTTCTTCTATTTTTTCGAAGAGCTTGATTAGATCCATTGTTAGGGTAAAAAAAATAAAATCCAAACATTAGTCAAAGAGTAATATTCTAAAGACTTAATTTACGATATAATTAGAGGCATTTAAGTAGGACGGTTAATTGAGCCGAGTTTTGCGAGTTTGAACCCGATCTTATCGAGCTCGTTACTTAAAAAATTGTTCAAACTCAACTTGTTTAAAAAATGAGTCGAGCCCGTTTCCGAGTAGTTCAACTATCTTACATATAAACGAATCGAGTTTTACGAATTTGAATTGAATTTTTTAGACTCATTTTAAAAATTATTCAAGTTTAATTCATTTAAAATACGCGTCAAATTCGAACCGACTCTAAATTAAATTAGGGTAATTCAGCACGATGAAAAACCCTACATTTAAGTCGTAAAAACAAGGACACATACAGTAATAAACAGTGTTGGCCATTCTGGGGTCCTTTTAAATCATTCGAAGGATCCTTTTTTATGACAGTAACTGGATATGATAGACAGTAGCCGTCCACTTTTCAGATTAGATCAGTGAGCCACATCAGGTGGGACCATGAGAAATTTTACACAATTTCTGTCTGTTAGATTCAATGTTGAAGTCCCACGTGGCAGCTTCGAAGGTCCCCTACATTCGTATCATGTCTTTCTATCCTTCAATTTCAGCTACCCCCACCAGAGAGGACTTTGTGAAGGAAAGTGGGAAAAAAAATAGAGAAAATCAAACGTGGCTGCAAGAAATTCAAGTCCTCTGTAGATGGTGGTGTCCAGTTGTATTCTACACACTATACATTGGATACGACCCCTCCGACTTTCAACTATATTAAAATGGTACGAAACACACCGTTATCTTTGTCAAAAAGAAAAACCAAATGAATCCAAAAGACGATTACACCCTAAAAAATTGATAAATTTTACTCAAAATATTATATAAATGCATTAAAAAATGATAAGTGATACAAGGTAGTTTATTCCTCTCTTCATATGGGTAATGGTGGACGCAAAATCCTTATAATGAAAAAATATTTAGCTATAAGACAACCCGTTAAACATTAATTTTTTGATGACTTGGCAAACAAAGAGCCATCGTGGGCTCTTGAGTTGGATACGTCTATTGTCGATGAAAACATGGAAAAAGAAAAATAATATTATTATCTTCTAATTTAAATATATATTCTTTTGTGAGTATTAATTAATAGTTAAATTTAATATTAAATAAAATTCATTGTCATTTCAATCTAAAATGCATTACTAGAATGTTATCACCTAGAACCTACAAGGTGACGGCCGATGAATTGAAAACAGTTAAGGAGGAAGATGAAGTTGTTTTGGTTTCAAGAGTTGCGGCTCTCAGTGCTTCAGTCTAGGAACTAGAAGCCTAACTGTATTTTATACGTGGAACCTCCTTAACAACACCTCTCTCACTTGCTTGGGACCACTTTGGTGGCTTCATTTAATATAAGATTAAAATAAAGCACGCGGACCACAAAGATTCCCGCCGCCACACTCTTCCACCTCTTTTTCTTCTTTTCTCTTCACACACCCTTCTCTCTCTATCTCTATTCCCCTTCTATCTATATCTTCCATTCCATCACGTTTTCATTCACCTATAGTACTCGTGTCAACTCAACTTTCATTAATTTTGCATAAAAACTAATCTCTGAATCTATTTTAATCAGAATTCTCATGAAAGGATGAAAAATCTACGTCTACATACCCCACTATGCTTAGTTTAATTGTTTCAATATGTTCGTACGATAGTAAACAGCTACCAAGATGAAATTTAATCATGGGGGTGGCTACTGACACCACATGATAAGATCATAGTACTGAAAAATCATTGTTGTGATTCCTTAGTCTAGAACTGGGACACGGTTTAATCTGGTGCAGACCCCATAGACTAGGTTTCAAAAATTCCTTGTCTTGAAAGAAGATTAAAATAACAAAAGAAATGAAGACATCGTACTATTATAAGTATAAAGATAGTGGAACCAATAATGTGTATCGACCAACAATATTTTCAATATCACCTATAAACAAATTTTAAAAGATACAATAAACAGTTCGAATCTAATCAGAGCGGTCTATCTCAATTGATCATTCTTGATTGTGTCACATATATATATATATATATATATATATATATATATATATATATATATATATATATATATATAACTGTTAATCTTAGTAAAAATACTTCAACAAAAAAGTAACCAAAAGTCAATTTCAATGAAGCAGATTTGCAAAAACTTCTCCACAAATTTTGTTACCCCCCCCCCCAAATAAAAAAAACGGAAAATAAACATACAAACATATGAATCCACAATTTGCACCTATCCTTCTCCACAAATTCTATTTTGTATCCTAAATTAATCTTAATTTCTCCCACTGATCTCTCTACATTTGATATTTTCCCCCTTAATTTGTGTTTATTTTTCAGACATTAATTGTTGTTGAGTTGCTGCTGCAAGAACCAAACGTCCTCAGCATTCCACAGGTTGTCCAATAGATCTCCACCGTCCATCCACTGGTTGTTTGGCTCCACAGCTTGGAAGTCCAATCCAGGGTTAAAGTAACCAGTTGGACTAGTTAAAGTGTCCCCGTAGATGAGCTGATTAGTCGGGAAATACTCCTGATTATTGCTTTGATTAACTGGATAATTGTAACAATCAGTCAGGTCTGAAACCGGCGAAACTTGTGTCCCAAATGAGTCCGATGAGGCTGCCGTGCTAGAATTCTCCTGCGTGAAGCCAGAGTTTACCGGGACACTTCCCAAGGTACCACCGATATTGGGATGTGGCAATATTACTTGGCCTGAACCAATATCCATGTTGTTGTTGAAATTGTTATCGGTAAAGTACTGATGGGTATTGGTGGTGGTGGTGGAATTGGTGGTAGCAGTGGTGGTGGTTGTGGTGGATGAGGAAACTCCGTTGGCCGTGGCAGCTGCCTGAATTCTTTCTACCAACCTTGGCATCCAAAGATAACGCATGGTGTCCTTAAATTGCTTGCTGTTCACGTCACATTTGAGCTGTTTGGCATGCTTTTGGACTCGTGTTCTCCAGTAGTTCTTGATCTCATTATCTGTTCTTCCAGGCAAGTGTTGAGCAATTTTCGACCACCTATATTTTTTTCCATAATATTATGTTAGATGAAGAAACCGTATTATGATCTGTAAGGACACAAATTGAAAAATTGGGCCTGGAGTTATATATACCTATTGCCCCACCGGGAATGAAGTTCAAGAATGAGAAGCTGTTCTTCAAGGGTGATGTTTCCACGTCGAACATCGGGGCGTAGATAGTTCAGCCATCTTAATCTGCAGCTCTTTCCGGTTCGCTTAAGACCTGTTACATTTCGAATGGGGCGTTAAGAGAATTGGAAAAATTTTGGTAAAGTTGGTGAACATTTATGAGAGAGAAAATATAGAATAAAGGGATCAATCAACAAATCTTTTTACTTTTGTGGATTCTTGCTATACTTTTTAGTTCTCAAACTTTATGGATGAGTTCTTAATTTGCTTATTGAGACGGCCGAAAAAGGTTTTCACGGCTATAACTATAAGTGATCAAAACCAGTTTCTGTTAACAAAGGAAATGATGCTTCAATTCATTCTCTTTATTGGATTTTTACAGCTGCTTTGTTATGATTGGAGCATCTTTATTGAGAGAGAGAGAGAATTAGACTTGTAGAATTGGCAATTTGTGTCGTGGAAAACCAATGAAGCAAACCCATTTTCAAAAAATTTAAGACAAAAACCCAGAAACATGAACAGAACTAGTTGATTCACGTTGTCAACATGTATATTTGCGAAATTATAGAGGAATTGAAGTGGGTATTGTTCGACATGAATGAATGGATATTCATATTGGTGCGAGTATTTATTTACCTGCACAACGAGCGACAGAGTTCCAGCGACCTTCACCGTGATGAGCGATGTAGTTGATAAGGGTAAAGTCTTCTTCCACCGTCCATGGGCCTCTCCTCAGGTCCATCATCTCTTCTTCACTTTGCATGGAAGACTTGCAACCTCTTCCTTTAACACGATCCATTCCCGTATATGGAAAGATTGATTGATTGATACAAAAAGGTTTTGATTGATTGTAGAGATTTTTGCTTTTGAGAGAGAGAGAGTTGGGATTAATACAAGAGGATAGAGGAGGTGGGGGGGCTTTATATAGAATGATGGATAGGTTCGAAAATGGTGTTAAAGGTGGCCATGTGAGAGAAAGAAGCATAAGCCGCAATAGGAACTCGGTTTAATAAATAGTAGTTTAATTAGCACTTAAAACAGTGTTGTCGACCATAATTATCAAGGAGGCTTTGAAGTTTGACACTTTGACTTTTGGCCATCTCTGTGTGTTCGACTGAGATTAGCAGTTCGGGGATTAGATCCCCATAGTAGTTTAATTAGCACTTAAAACATTGTTTGACACTTTGACTTTTGGCTATCTCTGTGTGTTCTACTGAGATTACGTCTCCAAATTAAGTTCAACTAACATTTTTTTCCGATGATCAACATATTTTGGAATACTTAAACAGAGATACTTTAAAACCAGGGAAAAAAAAGAAGTTAAAAGCTATTTCTCCTTCTTCTGATGAGTGTGGCCACCTTGCCTGTCCCAAGCATAGAGAGGGCCTCCTAGATTGCCACTTAAATTTAGGATGACTTATAGGCCTATGCTATTATTTCGTATCTAGTGAAATAACTTTGGCATTCATCGCACAAGGCCATGTAATAAATGAATTGAGTGCTGGAAAAGTTCAAGGGCAAAGGATACAAGAAATACTCAGCGTAGCTAGTACTGGTCCACCTTTTGGCTAACTCATCCCCCCCCCCCCCCCCCCAAAAAAAATAAAAAAAAATATATATATATATTCTCTGGTTTTAGCCTTAGATGGTGCTGTGTCTTTCCCCTATGTGACCCGCCTTGGAGTGCAGAACTTATTTATTTATTTATTTTTAATAATCTCGATGGTATGAAGACACAATTTTATTAATATGAAATAAAATAAAATAAAATTACACCTAGCCGGGGACATAATGAGCCTTACCCCTCAAGTGCATTCTATCCTATATCATTTCCTTGGAGTGCAGAATAACTCGTTGGAGAGAGAGTAAGGCTTTCCTTTCTTCTCAGTCCCTCGCCACAATTCTTTTTTTCTTTTTTGTCTAGTTTGAGGATTGATTCTTTCTTTTCTTTTCATTTCTTATTTTTTTTCTCTGCAACTCGAAATTATAATTTTTTTTTTCACAATGTTCGAAATAAATATGTTAAAGAGTTCTAATGTCGCCACGAACGAAATATCTAGAATTCTAGATGCTCAAGCTGCATGAGAGATTGAGGCCTTTTCACTACATTGTTGATTAGGGTTTTGTTGGTAAGTATATTGCTGTGATAGTTAACAAAGGGTACATGAATGATGCTTTTAATTTTTTGAGCAGCTTCTAATTAGCTTTCTTCTTTTTTAGTGCCTTTTGGGTAGGCTTCTAAATGGTTCACTGCTTCTTGTTAGGGCAATTACAATGCAGCCAAAGGCATACAAATTGTCTTTTTCCATGATGCCCATGTTTAGATCTATTAATTGTGTCAAGTGAGGCGGATTTGTGTCGGGTCTTAGTAGATTCCTATTAAAAAGTATTCCACCCATCGTTTATTAATTCGTGTCTAACAAATTTTATTATATCAGTTTTGTTTCGTGTATGAATCGTGTATAACAACAGATAAACAAGTCGTGTCTCATATTTGTTTTGATTGATTTTACTCATACCCGATTTGTTTATTAATCGTGTCATGTCGGATCTACTCATTTGGCTTAAAGAATATTCTAACTCACTAATTTCGTGTCATGTTCATGTCGTATTAACGAGTCACTTATGCGAAAGGAAAATCTATGATGTCTGTCTAGCAACTTCTCATCTTTGTCGATTGAGTTTCTGTCAAAGATGTTTTGAGAACCATCAGACCTCTCCAATATATTAAAGCTTAATTGGCCAGCAATGAACGCAATAGCTAACACAACTTTTTTAACAGAATTTCATGTGCGTTATTTTATATTCTTCTATTTATTAAAAATTACAATGTATCCCGATTTTACGACAAATAAAGTAGATAAAAATTGGAACTTGCCATGGCACGAGGATCACGTGTTTATGCCTATGAAATAGTTTTTCTCTATACAAATGCAAGCACTGGAGAGGGCTTCTATTGCTCAGTTTATACTTTAATAGTACCATTTCTTCTTTTCTTATAGTATGTGAGATCTTTATGTTTTTCATTGTACTCTTGTCACCTTTTGTTATTTAATTTCATTATGTGTTTCATGTGTTACTCCAGTGTCATATCAGATGCTATAACATCAAAGGCTTGCATCTTGTAAAGAAAAATTAAAGGACGGAAATAGCTTCTCCATACCATACGCATACATTCGACTATTCCCAAATTTTTTGTCGTAACAAGCTATCATTGAAATTCAAGCTTAACTTTCTTTCATTTTTGCCTCCATCAGTTCTTAGTCTACCAAAAGAAAGATTTCTAGACTAAGATTGTCTTCAATTTCACCCCTCAACATTGTACTCTCTAATTGAACTTATATTAAAATTTGCCCCAATTCTGCAAAAAAGTGTAAAACTATCTTGTTTAACCTAGACCCGCATAGGTTTAAAACTCATGATACAATAACTATTCCGAGTTCATACTTATAAAGTATTTCACACGCACTTCTCCAAGCGATGTGGGACAAAGCATATAATCATAATATTTTCATCTAACCTCAACCTATCTTTGATCTGGATCACCATGTATATATATAAATCCTATTCTGAAATTGTGCACATTAAAAGCCCAAGTTCTAAAGGAAAAAAGAGAGGCTCATGTAAATTTGCCAAAATCATCACAAACTGTAATTTGCTGCCTTATCTTCTTCAAAAAAACATGTCCCATTATTTTTAACTGATACTGCCTCTCCATTTTTTTAAATAGGTTCTTGTGAACTTCAAAATTAAGCTAATGATATTTCTTCAATTGCATGAGGTGCTTGTGCTTGTTATTAAAAAGAAAAAGGAATATTAATTAATTAAAAGGGCAGAATATACCTTTATATGTGGGGTGAAAGGATGTTAATTGTATAAGTGTAGAGGAATTACAACTTTTTCTAGAGAGATTCTAGAAAGCAAATTTCTTACTCCCCTAAAGGAGACTGGAAGGGGAAAAGCAAAGCAAATACCAAGAGAACAAACTTTCTCTGGTTGACACGTGGTCCACTGCAAGAAATCCCTTTCTTCCAAGACTTAAACTCTTATCAGCTACGACCGGAGATAATTTTGTATGAGTTTAACACATCACTTGACAGTATTAAGCGGTCTGTACAACCAATGGAAAATTATCATGTCAGACACGTAAGTTGATTTCTTTTTCAAAAAAATAAGTTACAAAGTGATAAATGATAGTTTTTTTTGGAAATGTACAACTTTTGATTGGTTATGTATACCACATCGCACTGATAGCGATAAGTGATGTATTAAACCCACAAAAAAATTTCTCCTAGAACTGACTGACAGTTAAAACCTACTTAAAGGTTCATTTCAAGATATACTCACCTAAAAAATTGTTTTGTCTTCCTTGCAGTGGTAGACTGATGAAAAAATTGGGACCCACTATTGAAGTATTGTCATATATACCAACTCATCTTGACTGGATACTTATTCTTTTTTGAATTTTTTTGACAAAGAAAGTATCTTGCAATGATAAGAAGGTAGGTGATGGAGTTGATTACAAACAACGACAAGGCCTTCAAGACTTCTTTGACACTGATCACAAAGATTTTTTCTCCATTTCAATTCATCATTGGCATGAGAAAGATGATGCAGAGTAAGTTGCAGTACATTTTTTACAACGGGACGATGATTGTGGTGTATTTCAAGTATAACAGAAAATAACAAAGTAAAAATAGAGATAATACAGACGACGAACTCAGAATGGAGTGGAGCCGGTGTCGTTTGATACCAGTGATCAATACTAGTTGCTTGCCAATCAGTTACACCAAATTTTGATCAAATTATTTCACCATTTTCGTTTTCAAATAAGCATTTTTGTAGTTTTAGGAAAGATTTAGAGTATTCATTTTTAATTTTGGAAATTTCGATCTAAGGGTGTTCTACTTTCCAAAATCAAACTTTCGTAGGCTCTAGATGACACGTTTTTTTGTTCTACTCAAGTTTTTAGGTGAGAATGTGAGACGAGCAGTACTGCTAAATTATTAGTTCGGATACACTATTAATTTAATGATTATGATACATTAGATGAACAAATAAGGTCAATAAATTATATCAAAATAATATTTTTCATATGAGACAACCCAATAGTTTTAAGCGTTAGGTAACTCTATTGTCAAAAAGATTACTTTTTTTTAAAGCTACACAGTTTTTCACTTCACAACTAAGATCTTTGTCATCTCGATTCGACCATGGTCATTTTTTTCAAAATTTGACATAAAATATTAACATTAGAAAATGGGGAAAAAAAAAACTAGCGGTGTGATTGGGCAAAGCCACCCTAGCATGTTGAAAGGGGCATCCAGAAGGGTGAGATGATGTGGGTCTCTAATACTATACTTTTTTGAAAAACTAAAAACATGTATATATATATATATAAACAAGCCCATAAACAAAAGAAAATAAGATACAAAGTACAGTTTAAGATTATACTAAACCAAAACAAGTTCAAAAAGCAGATGAAATGTAAGACTCAAAGAATTCTACGTTGTTTATTTATTGTTTCACTTGTAGGAATACCGTCTTATTTTTTTTGTATCGCTTAGAGAAACCCCATTCAACTGTCAAAAGAATGAAGTGAAGCTGGCTCGGGTATAAGAGAGCTCAAATAGTAATAAAGATGAGTTTTAAATTCAGATGTTCTGAATTCGAAACTTGACAACTTCTTAAATCGTGAAAGATATCCCTCATTAATAGTGAAGGTGCGTGTAAACTTAACGTTGTAAAAAAAAAATGAAGCGAAGAAATTGAATTCATTAGATGAGAGGGGCTCCACACCATCTTTCCTGTTATTTTGTCAAAAGCTAGTCCGGGTTTCAAGGGTATATGAGTTGAAGTTTTTGATGGACGGTGTACATATCGATATACGGTAAGTCATTCTCTCTCTGTCTCTCACTATCACATTATTACAGGGCTTTAAGATATTTAAAGTAAAGATTATTCTCTTCTTGTCTTTGTGAAGCGTCTTTGACCCAAACTTATATATGCTGCCACCTTTTCTTTTTTCTTCTCACCATTTCTTTGACCCTCTATATTCTTACAGCATGCGTATTCCCATTTGTATACGTTAGGTATAGAAATTTAGGGTTGTTGGGTTGATGTATATCCCATCTTAAACTATACTCTAACAGATTTATATGCTCGATCCTTTTTTTTTTTTTTCTGTGGATTGTTACCAGAATAAAATCGAAACTAAGGAAGTTTATTAGGGTCTAGTCTTGATGTACCTTCTTACTCTGGTGTTGATAAAATTGCAGTTCTTCATTCAACAAGATGACCCGATTCAATCTACCTAGGAAGTCTTTAAGATTAAGACCGGGCCATTGGCATCGCCATCAAATCATAGCTACTTCCATGCCATCTAGACAAATTATAAACTTCTTTCACATGAACTTATGGGATTATATATTGGGATATGAAATAAAAATGTAATTTAGACCTAATTTTGAGATTTAATCTCACATTAGATAGGGAAAAAAAAACTAAAAGTGTATTAATAGATTGTGAATGGACTGACTATCTTCGGAGTTAAGTTTTGTTGAAAATAGTGAATGATTCATATTTATTAAACCCAAAAAACAATGGGTCAGTGGGCATGCTTAGCATAGCAAAGTGTGCTAGTGGACATAGTTAACTGGTGTCTATAAGTATATTTTAACCCTCTGAAATTTTGATACATAGTGAAACAACGCTCTTATGGGCGCAGGTAAAATTTATATCGAACCACGTAAATTTTATGTTCTTATTCTTGATTATTTTCTTTTCTTCATTGTTCACCGTAATGCAAGTTCATAACAAACGTTTTGTTTGTATAAGTTTCAAATATTTATATTAAGTTTCGTACCATTAAACTCCTTGTCTTCCAACAATTAATCCCAAAGTCATTAACTATAAGATGAAAGCATAAAAAAGATTAATGAGTTTAATAAACTGACATTCTAGACTGATTTCTTCTATTCTTTTCTCCTCGTTCATAGCACTTGTCCTACAAAAAAAGCTAAATATTCTAATCTCTGGCAAGATGAGAGAATGAGAACAAAAAGAATTCACTTAATTTTTGCAAGAGACATTCCATTGTCACGTGAATAAATATCTATTTATATTTATATGAAGCAAATTTAGTATATATAGTTTATGCACATTTAATCAAATGGTATTTTTTATGCAGCTAAGAATGAGAGAGGTCTGAGCCAAAGCAAGTTAGAAAAGTAAAGGTGTATGAAATCTTGGCAACTTTTTAGGACTATATCACGTGGGATTTAATTATCTTATTTTCAGCGTGGAATACCTGCATTTAATTAGATTAAAGAAGAAATTAATCGATATATACATAATTTGATGCGAACAACCTTAATCTTTAAAAAACAAACAAAAGTATAGGTGTAGACACATCACCCCAAAATGTCTCATCTGTTAGACGCACGCTTCCGAATTAAAAGTTAAGTTTAAAGATTAAACTATGTGCTTGTGTTCCCTCTACCTCTAGTCTGTTCCATTTATATTAAGTGCACGTAGCCGTGTTGGCTTCCAGCTCTACACTATAATGCATTTCTGTATATTATATATAAACCCCTTTATTTTACTGTATTTTTTAGAGTAGGCGTGGTTTTGCACCACTAGGTACGGACATGATAAGTTTATGTAATTTGTTTAATGATTTGATTTGATTTGATTTGATTGTTCTAATGGACACCTTGTTTTGTGGGAGGGGGGGTGTTTGGCCCCTTCGCCATCTCTCTCAATCACTGTTCACACCCTTATGGAGGAGACTGAATATCGTAGACGATGGCTAGCTGCTTTCTATTTTGGCATGTTTTGATAGATAGCTATGATGGAGACTGGTTTATGTGTTGCATTTGTAAACCCCATTTGGGGTAGGTCCAGTGTCTTGGTGACCTTTTGAGTGAAAGGATGGCCTTATGCCAGGATCAATATGATTTGTCCATATTCGACTACGTTCAATGTGAATCATAAATTTTACGTAATTTGATCAATTAGTCTAAGACGGTTTTTAATTGAATTGACCGAAATTTCACGATATGTCTTAAATCTCTTGTTATATTCAAATTTTTTTGTTTCTATATACCATTTTATATGTATCGGGTATCGATGCAAGATGAGGCAGCTCAATGTCTTTCAAACTGATAGTCGATACCTCAACTTTAAACCATGATGTAAGATTTGATTAGTTAGAATTATAATTGGCAAGGGGTGCAAGAATAAGTCACGAGCTATATGTGCAATTGTTATACTTGTGATTAAGTTGGGTGTAGGTGGAATTACGAATCACAATCCACACACAACAGGTTTGTCGTACTTAGTGATTACACTTGGCAAAGCCACCTTTGTTTTAAGGCAGGAAGGAAAATCTCAACAGTGAGATACGAGGATCTGTTAGCTAACCGTCCATAGTTACGTTTCCTTGTGGCCAATACCTTATGTGGAAACATCAAACACATCAATTCAAGTGAATATGTTCTTTTCTATAGGACATTTGGACAGAGAGAGAGGGGGGGACCAGTAACCCACTTCACAGCACTACCATATTGTTATCTTTTATTCATCAATAATTACAGTTATACCTTATACATGAAAGTATTCAAACATGATCACTTCGTCGTAAAAAAGGTCAACCGGTCAATGCACAGCTCAACACGAATTCTCTAGGAGCGTTTTGAATTGACCACATGGCTATTAATCAGCCCAGGTGATCCGATACCCCCCCCCCCCCCCTCCTCCTTCTTAAAAGATTCGGGGTTCAAGAGTTGAGATGAGCAACATTTTCGACTCAACTATTTCATTCGTGAAGAGTGTTCGGGATCAATACAAATGGGGCGAGTTTCAAATATTTTAATTAGGTTTGATTCGTTCATTTTTCGTGTAGTCTCGGATAAGCGTTATTTGTCTCTATTTCAAACTGTTCAATATTATAGTAATTCGGTCCATTTGTAACCCTATGTAAAGATAAGATAATCTAAAGAGAAAATAGAGTGCTTGACTGGTAATAATTAGCGTAAGCAGCCAAGCAATACGATGACGGAAATGACGATGCAAATGACGAATTTGATTGTAATGCATGCGTCTATAGCTACAGAGACTACAGTGTAACGAAGAGCAACAGGTCAAGATTGCGATGGATGGAATTGAAGGTGAGAAAGATTACCAAGAAATGAAGAAACGACAGATTTGCACTTGTCTAGATTCATGGCACTACTTAAATTGGATTCAGTCCACCACCCTGTGTAAAACCACGTCTCATTTGCAATCATTTTTTTTTTTTTTTGCCTTTTGTCCTATTTCGGTTTGAATAAATATGTTTAATTAGTGACAGAGACGAACTGTAAACTCAGACATCTGATAATTCTTTGGAGTCTGACTATGAGAGATTTATCCCTTGTGAATACCTTAGTCCCAGCGTGGATGACCTGCTTTTGACCGGACCGAGAAAAAGATTAGTCGAAGGTGTGCGTAAACTGACCAGAACACCTGTCACTGTTAAACTAAAAAAAAAGGTTATTTCCTAATAAATTTAATTAAATATGCTAGTGCATCCCCTTGTTTTTTTGATGTAATGTTTTCTTTATGGTTAGGAACAAAGTTTTCAATCTGATCATAAACCTGAATTGGTCGCCAGCTATGGCATTTGTTTGTTTGTGTGATGTTACGGGTCATTATGCTTAGTCTAATAAAATCCACTAATTAAATAATTTTTTTTTGTATAACCTTATAATTGAACACGAATGCTAATTAGGTTTCAACTTGAAATTTAATCCGATCATTGACTATGAATTTTGATCCAAATAGAGAAATTTGAGTTCAAAAATCCTAAAAACTTCGGGTGGTTGAATTTGAATTTTACAACTTAGATCAAGTTCAAGTTATTCTAGATTAAGTCTCCTTAACTAGGTGTAATTTCTTTTGGAAGTAATAAAATTTCTCCCTCGTTCTATCGAGATTTATTTCAAAAAAAAAGAAGAAGAAGTTAATCTTTCAATTCATTCAAATTGAATCTCTTAAATTTTCCCAAGTCCTTAAGAAAATATGTACGACATTAAGGTACTTGGTTAATTCCACTACATTTTGATAATGATTAATGCTGACGCAGCTGACTTATTTGACTGTTTTGAGGTTATCTTAGCAAAACAAAATGCAGTGTTACTTAGAACAAATGTAAACTAATCGCATTATAGTAAGTTTTTTTTAACGAGAATGAATTTCTTTACACGCAAAACTACCATAGATTATATATGTTTAGACAAAGACCGATCGAGAATCGTATCAAAGGATAATTTTTTAATACAGTACCAAAAATTATAACTTAATCTAATTAATGCACTACAAGAAGAAAAATAAATTTGTGACGGTAAAGTGATATCATAAAAATTTTATTTGTCACCACAAATATTTTTTCGTGACGATATTGTCTCGCCATAATAATTATAGTCTCAAAAAATCTTTATAGCGATAGCGGCCGGTCTAAAATAGTATTTGCGACTACAAATAAATCTTTTATGACAACACGATCATCACAAAAAAAAACTTTTTTTCTTCAAAACACGATTTTTTGTGATGTTAAACACAGTCGTCGCAAAAAAATTATCTCAAAAAATCCTAATTCGTGTAATAATGTGTGATAAAATGAGATAATTTAATACCGTTCCTAATATTTTAAGATGGTAATTCTTTTTAATGATAACTTGATTTTTTGGTGTTATAAGTCGATCCAAATTAAATCACGACGTACATTTCAAATTTATTTTGCAATAACTTAATTTTTTACATGATATATAAAAAGTATTATGACTTATGACAACGTAAACAACCAAGATTTTAGCTGCACTTCTTCTAGAAGCAGCAGTTGTCATTGCTGTAATAACAACAGTAATATTATTTATCTACTTATATGCATTTGTCTTTCCCAATCAAGACATGACATGTTTAACATTTTTATATTTTATTATTTTAAAAGTTAATAGTTACAAATAAAGCAACACAAGATCAATGGTTAGAATCTATTTATCGGTACCAATATTCATATCATTCTAATATACTTCTTTTCCAACAAGATGGACGCCAAGGCTGCTACTGATCTAATCTCCAGAGAGAGGCTGCTACTGATCTAATCTCCAGAGAGAGGCTGCTTTATTTCATTGCAGGTCCCTCGTGAAGAAGTTACTTCCATTTCCATGTTACTATAAACCATGTTTCTGTACATTATTTGCCAAAACTATATACATATAAAAGACGGTTTAATGTACGGGATTTTCAACCTTATGTGTACACAGTCTTATCTCTGCAAGCATACATGGAACACGGAAATAATGCATAGGAGCAGTGAAAATTTTAAAAGCAATCTGTCGACTATGAACTCGGCAGTCGGCAAATTATTCCCCACTGGTCTCTACTTTTTTCTCTCTATCCTTGTTATCAGAAACATTTTGTTGGCAAAGGCCCTAACACTATGATACTTTAAAGTCTAATCAAACTTGCATTAGACCTTCAGTACCCCATTATTATACCCTTAAGGCTGCATTTTAAAGTTTCACATGTTTGTACACCTATTTGCAATACTGTTCACAAAGGAGAAAGATTGAGACATAGTGTTTCGCAATTTAGAATTAAAGAACGTCTTTGTAGAGTACTAGAAAAGTAAAAAGTTCATTCATCTTTCAAACTTGCACCCACTAAAAGATATATATGAATATAATATAGGATTAAATAAAGCAGATTAGCTTAACCCAGTTTGCTTTCTTTGGAGTGATCTTAGTCTTAGGTTTCAACCTCTATGTAAGTCTAGAGAGTCAGAGACATCCTATGGTTGACTAAACGTGCGTTTACTTGTCAACAAAGGAAGCTTGTAACATTAAAAAATTTCATCTCCCACACTAAGAATTTCTCACTTGGGGAATGTTTTATGATTATTAATTTGGAAGTTTTAAAGGGTATACATGAACTTACACTTATAATTGTTTTTTCTTTTCTTTTTCACTGGTTTCAAACATGTCTATGGTCAAATATACCACTACAAAGCAATTCTTCTTTTCTAGGGTATATAGAAAACTTTTAGGCAATTTTGCTCGGCTCTTGGGTGGTGAGAGGAGTAGTTTCTAGCTAATTCTAGCCTTATTTAGTTTGTATCTTAGAAACTATTTTTCTGTTTTTGGAAACAATTTCGGGGATAAAAATTATTTGGTCAGTTATTTATTTTTTATTTTTTTAAGACTGAGTACAAAAAATGTGTAAATTTAAGATGCGTTTGGTAATATTTTTGTTTTTATGTTTTTTTTATTTATAAAAAAACAAAACCAATTTTTGTTTTTTTGTGATAAAAAATAAAAATAAAAAACATATTTGATAGTCATTTATATTTATAAAATTATGAAAACAAAAATAAAAATATGTTTAATATTTTACTCAAAACCTACCACCCAACACCATCGAAAACCCACCCCTAAACCCCCTGCAATCCATCACCCACCATGCCCGAAAACCCACCCCCCACCAACAACCACCCAATACCCCCGAAAACCTATCACCCCCGAAAACCTATCACCCCCTGAAACCTAACACCTTTGAAACCCACCCCCCCCCCCCCCCAAACCCCCTGAAACCCACCACCCAACAACCTCGAAAACCAACCCCCAAACTCTTTAAAAATCCATCACCCAACCACACCAAAATCCATTGTTAACTGATGATGCACAAAATAGTCTCGTGTAAAATCAACAATCGAGTGTGTGATAGAGTGTAATTAATGGACAATTAATAGAGCAATCAATGACAATAATGTAAATATCGAGTTAACACACAGATATATAGTAGTTCGGTTCGGGTGACCTACTCCACTCTGAGAAACAGCAACGGTGGCCGAGAGACCTTTATTGATAAAGTAAGGCGAACAGGAGAGAAAGCAATTATTAGCTCCAGAAGAGGTACAACAATTAGGAGAGAAAAAAGCTATGTGTGTAGAGAGATGTAGAGGTAGAGCACAATGTGTCCTCTCATGTAGAAAGAACTTACAATTTATAGGCACAAATCCTTGGTTAAGGCAGTGACGTGAGGGTAAATGTACTAATTCTCCGGGTGGCTACAAAAGGTAAGTGCCATAAAAGGTTGTCTTGATTTTCGAAAGTGAATATCCCGATAATTGCTCCCCCATGTGCTTTAATTATTCTTAGACACCTTGAATCTTGGACTGAGTCGAATTTTCGAGCTGAGTTTGACCTGTCCTTTTAGCTTATATGGGTTCATCTAATTTATTGGGCCTGACCCAGTTAAATTTGGGCTTATCACTAACAATCACCCAAAACCCACAACCCCTAAACCCCCTAAACCTACCCCCAAGACCATGATTAACTATGATGATACATACCTTGTTCCACCAGTGACTCATACAATTCCCTTGTTGCTATATCCTTCCATTTCTCTCTCTCTCACACACACTCAAACACATGCACACACACTCAACCACATGCACACATTCACACACAAATCTAACCAAATATAGCAATATATACATAAATCTAGGGCTATATATGTATATATATACAAGCAATATATGTACATAGATCTAGGGCTTGAAGATACAGAGAGAGATCGATGAAGATGGAGTGAAATCTGAATTTGGAGATGGAGTGCTAGCTTCTGGATTCGAGAGCTCTTTTGTAGCGTTTAGCGATGGCATTTCACGCCTGCGTTTATCGCCGGCGTCGAGAAAGAGAGAGACACACGACTGGGAGAGAGGAGGCAAAAAAAATGGGGTAAACAAGCTTTTATAGTTGGAACAAAAAACCCCCCCATTTTTTGCTGTTAATGGGATTCGAAGGGCAAACCTCATTAATTAATTTGAAGGGCGCACGTGTTTCATTTTTAGCCTGTTTTTAAAACAACAAAATCTTTGTTTCCAAAATTTAGGGTTGTTTACAAAACAAATTGGCCAAAAAAAAAAAATGAAAACACACTCTAAACATGTTTTTATTTTTTATTTTTGGGAAAAATTGAACACAAAAATAGAAAAAAACGCAAATAATGTGTTACCAAATGACACCTTAGAGAACAAGTTGAGGTTATTTTATGTGTTTTTAGAAACAACATTTCTAGAATTTAGAAAACACTACCACCGCACTTCCACCAACACCACCACATCCACCAACACCACCAAAAACAACACCACCACCACCAACAACAGCACCACCACCATTACCACACTTCTATGACCACCACATTTTTGTTTTCATTATTTTTTAAGTTACTATCCAAACAACACTTCTATGACCACCACATTTCTGTTTTCATTATTTTTTAAGTTACTATCCAAACAAATTTTACTGTTTTCAATTTTGTAAAACTATTTTTAAAATAATATAACCAAACAAATTTTACAACAAAAAAAAAAATCAAACACACTTCTTAAAATTTTTCCCAATTTTTTTTTTTGAATACTATTTTTTGATAGCAAATCAAACAGATTAGGTTGTTTTGATTGACTCGCTTATGAGATTTGCTTTGCATAGCCTTCACTTGATTTCTTGGAGTATATATTGAACTTACTATATACTATTCATGTGTTTTAATCAATGAAACCACTTTTTCCATCGGCAAAAAAAAAAAAAATTTTGAGTATCCTAAGAACACAATTAAAGTGACGAGCGACATCATTAATTTTTTCAATTAACTTAGTAATATGAATGAGTTGGAAACAACTGCTCAAAATTTAATGTCCGAAATGTTTCCGTTTTTAAAGAGATCGAAACGAATCGAAAGTCTAATATTTGAGATATTCCATAATGTTTCGATATGTTTTGTAATATTTTAATGCATTCACAATTGTTTCAGAATGTTTCAAGACATTTCAAGAAACTTTAATATGTTTTGAAAAAATAATTCTTAAATTTTTTATTTTTTTCATTATGTTTCCAAAACAAGTCGAATGTTTTCAAAACACATCGAAAATTTTCTATTTCCTAAGTGACCGAAACAATACACAAAAATAAAATTTTGAACCTTATTAGAAACAAAGTCAGACCAAATAACCTCGTGGAGTACTTCTGATTGTTTCAAAATTTGACAATCCTACAGAGGTCAACCGAACCGATCCCAACACGGCTCAGTGAGCCGTGTTCACCAAGTATGTCTGCTGTTGAAAGTCTTATCAATATTGCAACTTGCAACTGCTAATTTGCTGCAAAACCTAACTGCATGAGTTTGACATTCAACAGTGGACATGTATCCTCTTCCATTACGGATGCTTCCATAGCATAGAGTACCTCATAAAAAAGTATATGCTTTTGTTCTAAAACTGTTCATTTCTCAGCAAGTCCAACCTTTGTTATTTCTGCTGAATTATTACTACTTTGATTTACACTTTCTCTAATAACTTAAATTTTTAAACAATATGATAATTTAATATAATATTAAAGTAGGGAGGTCATGTGTTTTAATCTCACTGTCACCCGAATAATTAAAAAGATACCTACATACTAAGCCTAAAATCTAAACTATACATAAGAAAGACGTGCTAAAGTATAAATATTTAAGTTATACTTTCTCCAACAACTTAAAATTTTTCACAACAGACTCAAATCCTTAAACTATCATTAGAGTCTAACATGAGGATAGTTGAATGCAACCCAACGAAAACACAAATGCCCAGATATATTCAAAAACTAGTAATAATCAATTTGGTTTTGAGATAATGGGATGTAAGTACTTTTTTCAAAACTTATTTGGCTTTAAGTACCACCTCCAAACTTATCCTCATTTAAGTCCTCTTTTTCATCAAATAGTTGTCAATAAGTACACATTTTAAAATATTTTCAAATTCTTTCTAAATTGTATTCTATAATTACCCCTACCATAAATAGTGCACGCTTAATTGATTGTGAGACTTTCAAAATTAGAATGTGAGACTTTCAAGATTCCTTTTGATATTTGTATATCATTTGAATTTTGAAATTTCATATATCTATATAATAAAGTAGAACGATTTTAAATTTTGGAGACAAAGAGCGGCTCAGATTGTTTCGTAACCAAAAAAGTCATCATCCAACGGACGGCGTTATCCCAAACTGTCTCAAGCTATTGACGTCTCAGATCGTTGCGATCTGACATACCACATTAGCTCTTGAAATATTTTTGCAGCTCAAAAATTTTAGTTTCCAAAATTGACACCCCTACATTGAATTCGCCAACCCAATTAAATCCGACAATTAAGCGATCTCTCATTCCTCAACTCTGTCTCTCTCTCCCTAAAATACAGATTATAACTCTTATCATTATTTTCCTGATTTTATTTCTTATGTTAAGGGATCAGTTTCTATACTGAGACATTGACTGTATCTCACACTTTCATCTTTCATGATTTTCTTTCCAAACTGAGACACATGTCTCCCCAAAATTCTATCTTAATCAAGTTTTTATAATTTTTATAGTTAAAAATGATTTTTCTATAATAAAAATTACAATTGATAAAGTCAATGTCAAAATCTTATCTATTTCTAATTCATCTGCTATCATATGTCATCCATAACGTCGTCCAACCGCTTCTCACACATCATATTTCATATATAAAATTTAAAATCATTTGATAAAATTTAATATTAATTGAATAAATTTGATCTTAATTTTGATAAATTTAAATATTAATTTAGTTTTAATTTTAATAAAATTGAATGTTCATTTGCTGTTAAATTAAAGAAATGACATTAATTTGATAAGGTTAAATTTAAAATTAATGGAATTTAATATTCTATTTAATAAATTAAATAGTTTAATTTAATAAAATTGAATGTCAATTTGATGTTGATTTGATAAAAATAAATAATAACTTAATATTAAATTAAATAAATAATATTAATTTGATGAAATGAAATATTAAATTAATATAACTAAATGCTAATTTGATCAATTTTGTATTGATTTGATGAGATGAAATGTTAATTTAGTTTAAATTAAATAAATAAAATTAATTTGATAAAATTGAATATTAAATTGATCAAAATAAAGGCTAATATAATAGAACTAAAAGGGAGTGCATTGAAATTTCAGAATCAAAAGAGGGTGTTGTTAAATTTAGGTCTATTTACAGGGGTGTTGTTAAGTTATGTTTATTTATAAGAAGTGTGGATAAAATTTACCTTATAAAATACTCGGGGATATTTTTATAAATCAATCATTGTCATTAACGGTGTAACCCGACAATCACTAATAGAGAGTGACAGTGAAATATCAAAATTGTAAGGATGTATCATTGAATTTAGACATAATTACAGGGGATCTCTGGATGATATTTTCTCTTATATCTATACAAATCTATATAATAAAACACGTAGGAAGTTGAATTTTATCCCCTATACATTTCCCCCTAAAAAATCATCACATCACTCATTTCTATCATATGCCAAACCATTTAATATTTGATTAATTTGTAATTTAACATAATTTTTATTTCATATATTATCCATACACGATAGTATAGATCTGTTAAAAAAATTTATCGAATTACATATTTTGAGAAAAATTTGTCAATATCTTTAGGAAAATAATGGGTAAAAAAAAAATTTTGAATGATTTAATCAAATAAACGGAAGAAAGAAAAATTATTATTTAATATAGTGATATCGATTTTTTAAAACTCGAATTTTTTGTTTTATTGTGCCTTTAGGCACGGGTTATGACTAGTATATATATATCGTGTCTCTCTTTGGTGACACTGTTTGCCTGGCAATTTTTCGACTCCCTCTTCATGTCTCTCTTTGGTGACACTGTTTGCATGACAATTTATATCGTGTCTCTCTTTGGTGACACTGTTTACATGACAATTTTTCGACTCTCTCTTTAGGTGCAACTCTTTAAGTGGACAAAATATATATTGTCATCATTTAGGTACAATCTACTGTTGTCACTCTTTACTGACACTGTTTGGGCACTATAAAGGGGGCATTACATGATGCTACTGATTAGACCCCCATTGTCATTATATCGTGTCTCTCTTTGGTGACACTGTTTGCTTGACAATTTTTCGACTCCCTCTTTAGGTGCAACTCTTTGAGTGGACAAAATATATATGTGAAATTTCAAAATTCAAATGATACACAAATATCAAAAGGAATTTTGAAAGTCTCACATTCTAATCTTGAAAGTCTCACATTCAATTAGGTATGCACTATTTATGGTAGGGGTAAAAGGGCTTTTATGACTTTTTTTAGCACATGTACTTCTATCCCAATTATTTTAAAAAATGTATTTTTATCCTATTAAATTTTTTTGAGAGGTACCGGCCTCCCTATGCCCCTTTGGTTTTAACTTTTGTTAAGAGACTTGGTTTGGTTAGAGATTGGGCTTCGAAACTGGTGGGTTTTGTTCCCAACGAATCTGTGTTCCGTCATAAGATCTATTGACGGTCTTTTTAGCTTTTGAGTTCTTTTTCTTGGGTATCAAAACTCATGGGCTAAGGACTATATTGATTTACACAAACTAAACTCATGGGCTATGCCTTCTCTCTCTCTTTTTTTTTTGGGACTCTTTCTATTGGCTGGGCTCTTTTCTTGACTTTTTAAGAAATGGCCCATTGATTGGCTCTGAACTATAGGCCCAAAATGACAACTAGGCCCAATAAGATTGAGCAGGAATAAGATTGTAGCAACCTACACATCAATCAGGACAGGATTTAATGTATTTTGGAATTCCATGCCTATAACAATTAGTAGTATCAAATTTGGTAATTAAATTTGTCGACCACATCTATTATTAATGCACTTTATCTAACATTAATATTCACTATTAATCCCAAAATAATAGTGAGATTCGGCATGTAAATTTGGTCAAGGAATTCAATTCAAGAAACATTACTTTAACATAAATGATAACAAAACGGGGCTTAACATAAATCGTAGATATGCTTAGAAAAAATAATCGCAAATGTGAGTAAATTTTGGTATGTATGTAATAATAAAATACACACGCAAAAAAAAATATATTTATACTACTTTAAAATGTCACTACATTTGAAAAACATTTTTTCCCAATTATACCCTCCAACAATGAAAGTATTACATTCTTATCTTTTATTGATGTTTAATCTTTTTTTAATGATAATCTAAAATCAAGTTTAACTGTTCAAATTGTTAAACTCTACAAATTCTGCAATAAGTATTCAAAAGATTGAATAATAATAAATACATCAATTGCTAGATTAATTGCCCTACTTAATTACCAACAATATGATTAGGTCATTTTAATCCCTCCACAATAATAATGCAACATCCCTTCATCTCTCTCAATGTACATTTAATGGGATTTGATTCTTTACTTCTTTTCCAAAATTTCTCTTTCTTGTATCCATATATTAGAAATTCAACTTTGTTTATGGTATCTATTTGGAGTACACGGCTAATTTACTTTTTAACTGTGTTGTGAATTAATTTCAGTTGATTTTTTAAATAAAGATCATTTGGTTTGTTCATTGAAATTTTATTCAAAGAGAATAAAAAAGTGGCTTCGAAAACCAAATGGTCTTAGATTCAGCCATTGACGAATCTCTGATGGAGAGAGGATCTAAATATTTTGGGTATCTATTTCATCATAACTACGTAATTTAATTATGAACCATTTCCTTTTTCTTATTCCTGTGTGTTTTAATTTTCGAATTTAAGTTTCTTATAATTGGATTCCTTTTAATTTGGTATATTATGAATTTTTAAGTGCTCACATTACAATATGAGATGCAAGATTAGAGCACCTTGTTTTGATGAGATATTCGCATACAAACATTGCCATAATGAATCTAAGGTTAAGTTCTTCATTCTCTTGTTTTTTTTTTTATTCTAGACTTAACAAAATTTCTTTTTATGCTATTTTCCTCTTTATACGATTACCATAATTAGTAGTGCATTATATTTGATTTTGTTTGGATAAAAATATCTAATTTTATTTAGCATTGAACAAAATTCATTATAGTTAACTAAATCTCAGTAGATGATACTACTAAAAACACACCCCTTCATCTTCTCTCTGTCTCTCTGTTTTTTTATTATTGGAAATGCACCCCTTCATCTCTCTATTATTTACTTAACAGTCGGCTATCATCTACTTAGTAACACATATAAAAAATGTGACAGAATTTTTGGTTGCTCTCTATACAATGATATAAGTTTGACAATGAATGGCTCTAGAAGAATCTTAAAATGGTCTATGTGCAACGCACATAAGCACCAACTAGTAATAATAAAGTTATGGAATTACAACAAAATTTTGGAAAACTGGGGCCATGTTTGGTTAGTTTTTCGAAAACTGTTTTTTGTTCTCAAAATTTTAAAAACACCCAAAGCCTGTTTGTTTAGCATTTTTGTTCTCAAATTTTTGAGAAAAAATGAGATTTGAGTCAAAGAAACAGAAAACAAGTTTAACTTGTTTTCAGAGTTTTCTTTGAAAATTTTGAACACAAGGAGAACAATTTTGGACATTAATGAGGTCTGCCCTTCGAGTCTCCTTAGCAGCAAATTTCTTCATTCCTTTTTTTTTTTTTTAACTTCTTCCGCTCTCTCATAATATATAATATATATATATATATATATATATATAACTATTATATAATATATATTATAATATAATAGAATATTTTATATAATATATATTATAATATATAACTATTATATAATATATATATATATATATTATTTTAAAGTTTGGTTTATTGAATTTTTTTTTATGAAATTATCAATCTAAAAATAAATTTCTTATATTTTTTTATTAATGTTTGAATTACTGTTCAAACATATATTTAGGTTGTTCAAACAGGTTTTACTATTTTCTGTACTGTAAAATTGTTTTTGAAATCATCTAACCAAACAAGTTTTTTATCTAAAAAAATATCAAAACCATTTTCTTAAAAACTCTTTTCAAAAACTGTTTTCGGATATCTGTTTTTGAAACGCAAACCAAACAGGCCCGGGCTGTTTAAGGTAAACCGGCTGTTTGTAGTCGGGTTTTACAAAATTTACTCGATTCTTAGATTGTGCACCAAACACAACTGAGACGGGGCAAATCCATTGCCAAACACCCCCCAGCATTACTTAACACACCAGAATCATCTCCTCTGACAATTTGCTCATTTAATCTCATCTCTCTCTCGCTCTGAAACTCCTAACCCTATTATCGCACTAACTTGGGAAGGAACCCTAATATTCCCTTGGAATTTTGATCGAGAAGCTTACAGAGGAAGAGATAGGAAGACACGAAAATGGTGAAGGTTCGAATGAACACGGCCGATGTGGCGGCCCAAGTCAAGTGCTTACGCCGTTTAATTGGAATGCGTTGTTCAAACGTCTACGATCTCTCTCCAAAGGTAACTATGGATATAATAATGGTTTTTGTGTTGCATGAAATGTTTGTTTGAGTATAAGATGTTTGCTGAATTATGAAAATCATCAGTTTATTTGGAGGTGGATTTAGGGGACTTTGGTTTGTAATTTGGGTGTTTTTTGTTTGTTTTTTTGCAGACGTATGTGTTTAAGCTGATGAATAGTAGTGGAATGACGGAATCAGGGGAGAGTGAGAAGGTTTTATTGTTGATGGAAAGTGGTGTTAGATTGCATACTACTGCTTATGTTCGGTAAGTTTGCCACTCTCATTCCAAAAGCTTCAAGCGTGCCGTTTGGTAGCTAAGAATATACTCTAGAAGGAAAATTTTCAATAGAGAATTCTAAATTTTGTAGATAATTTGTCCTTGAGTGATCGCAAAAACTTCTAATCATTCAGTCCAAATACAACTACATGGCGGTCCTATCTCACTCTACATTATCATCGATTGGAATGTGAAGCAACACAAATATCTATGGAAAATAATATTTTCTTGTGATTTATAAGGGGCTGAAGAAGAACAAAAGTAAAAATCTGTTGGAATTGGAAGCAGAAATTTATTACTTTTGACAGTTAACGTTTGATTTTCTGCTTTTTTAAAGGGACAAAAGCAATACACCATCCGGGTTTACTCTCAAATTGAGGAAGCACATAAGAACAAGAAGGCTTGAGGATGTGAGACAGCTTGGGTATGATAGGGTATGACGTTTGGTTTACTCACATATTAGCTCATAATATAGTTTGGCTCCTTTACTGTTCTTGTATTTCGGGTTTATTTAATGATTATGTAACTTCTCTATTTACATTGTGTTTAGATAATTCTCTTTCAATTTGGACTGGGTGCTAATGCACACTATGTTATATTGGAGTTGTATGCCCAAGGAAATATTCTCCTCACAGATTCTGAATTCATGGTCTTGACTCTTCTCCGGTCACACAGGTTGGTGGTTCATGAACTATGTTCTTATGGTGTTTTGCAGGAATATACATGATGTTGCATTGCAGCATGTTTATGTCTTTGTATATTTATAGGTATTCTTGGATGTGCTTTTATGTGTTCGTTTATGGGTTTGATGTATATTTTCTTTCCTCTGCTAAAAATGTCCTTAGTAGAATAATTTTGTTGCCATTCCGTGCTAGAATACATATCTTCTTGCAAAGAAATTATCAATGGCGTAGTTATCATTTCCTATTGGCATAACCTACTAGGCATTAAGTACTATGAAATTGTGGTAGCTGCACTCATAGTTGTCAAATCGCGATTCGTATCATGAATCGGAATCCTAAATTTGAGAATCGTGAATCGTAATATTCGACACAAAATTTATACAAAAATAAAAAATAATATTTATATATTTAAAATAGGTAAAATATTGAACATTATTGCATTCTAAAAATAATCAATTGACATAATCACGTCGTCTAAATAGGAAGACTCTAGCCTTTTGCTTCATTTTCATCTTTTGCTTAACTATTTTCAACTTCAAGAATTTGAAAAATAAAAATTCATTAAAGAACCATGACTATTAAAGAACCAAAATAGTGACACCCAGTATAGATTAGATTACAAACATAAATGGAAAAAGAACAAATAAGAAAATTAATTGAGAAAAAATATTCAAGCTAACATTTTGAAACAAAAACTTAGAACCTGACAAACTATCCCTGAAAGAATTGAGAGCAAAAATTAAAATTTATTTTGAAATATGGTGATAAGAGATAGAAAAATCTAATGTAAAAAAGAAAAAGAAAAAAAAAAGGGCATGCAAGGACTTGCGGTTAAGACGAAGAGGAAGAAGAGCAGGAAGCATAACTTCAGCCGATGATGCGAGAGCTTTAGTCGTGACATTCAGCTTCAAATAACGCGAGGCGAGCTTTAGACGATACGAGAGAGAGAGATAACAAGCAAAGAGACTTCACTTGAGTTTTTATTAGAGCGTTGGTCCCTCTATGTCGTTTTATTGTTTAGCGGACAAAATGACGTCGTTTTTCCAAAAAATTGGGTTTCAAAAAAAAGTGACTGAATCGTATGATTCATGCGATACGAATTGTACGAATCGCATGATTCAAATGCGATTAAACTCTAAAAACGATTCTCATGTAAGATATGAATCGTTTTACACCTGTATCGAACCGTTTCGTACGAATCGAATCACGAATCGTACGATTTTGATAACTATGACTACACTAAAGAGGGTCTCTGTGGTAGTTTCCTATGATTTCAAAATGTCTTGATTTTGTCTATTAGAACCGTCAGGTATTTGTGGTGAGTCCTTCGAAACTATGGTCTAAGGCAGTAGTTGCAATTCTCAACTTCAAATGATGCTCTTGCTTTTTATAATGAAACCATTCTATAGATTTCCCTTTGGTGGGTTGCATGTTTACACAAACTAGATGATGACAAATTATTAATAACAGGGATGATGATAAAGGATTTGCGATCATGTCACGTCACCGTTACCCAATTGAAAGTTGCCGAGTTTTTGAGCGGACTACCAGTGAAAAGTTGCAGGCAGTCCTTGCGTCTTTAGAGGAATCTGATAACAGTGAACATACAGAGGATACTAAAGGGGGAGATAATGCTTCTGATGAACCTAAAGGAAAGCAGGGCAGTCACAAAATCCTGAAGTCAACCGAGTCCAATAAAAGTGCAAATGATGGTGCCCGTGCCAAGCAATCAACATTGAAGACTATTCTCGGCGAGGTGTTGGGTTATGGGCCAGCACTATCTGAGCATATTATTCTTGATGCCTGTCTGGTTCCAAATATGAAATTTAGCAAGGGTTTAAGATTGGAGGACAACACTATTTGGAGTCTGGCTGAAGCTGTTAAGAATTTTGAGGATTGGTTGGTGGACGTTATATCTGGTGATAAAGTTCCAGAAGGCTATATCTTAATGCAACAAAAAATTTCGGGGAAGAAGGGTGGCACCATTTCTGAATCAGGAAGTTCTGACCAGGTATTTTAGTATCCTCTGCATTAATTTTTGTTTATGTGCTACAGAGTGGAATATAGTTCTTTCTTCTTTGTTTGATTGTCTTTGATTTGAGACCCTGAAGTTTGCAGACAGAAAGATGTATTACCTTATTGTTTGATCTAGTGGCATTTTTTATATGCTTTGACTTCTTTTGCAGATCTATGATGAATTCTGCCCACTGTTAATGAACCAGTTCAAGTCTAGGGATTCTATGAAGTTCGAGACATTTGATGCAGCACTGGATGAGTTTTACAGTAAAATTGAGAGTCAACGTTCTGAACAACAGCAAAAATCTAAAGAGAGTTCTGCGATGCAGAAGCTTACCAAAATTCGCACTGATCAGGTCTATCTTATATAAAACTTTCCTTTGAAGTGCGAAATGCTCTATATTGTGTCCAGTTGCTTCGTATAGGATACCTTTCTTCTGTAGTCTTGGTTGCATTTATGGGATAATAGCCTAAGAAGTGTTACATGGCCCCTTCACAAGAAGGTGAGGGCGTCTTGGTTGTAAGGAATAATTACTTGTCTTGGTGATTCAGTCTATGATTAGCAGTTACGCTGGCTATGTTAAGGCTATAGAATTCACATTAGTGTTTCTCAAGGTTTTTGTGTCAGCGACCCAATTCATTCTTTGAAGATAATTCTCGTGTCCTGCTCAAAAATATTAAATTGTTTCTCCTGTATGATACAGGAAAATCGCGTGCATACACTAAAGAAAGAAGTGGATTATAGTGTTAAAATGGCAGAGCTGATAGAATATAACCTGGAAGACGTCGATGCTGCTATCTTAGCTGTACGTGTTGCTCTTGCAAATGGTATGAGTTGGGAAGATTTAGCTCGAATGGTGAAAGAGGAGAAGAAATCTGGCAATCCTGTGGCTGGCCTTATTGACAGGCTCCATCTTGAAAGGAATTGCATGGCACTTCTTCTGAGCAACAATCTTGATGAAATGGATGACGAGGAATTGACACAACCTGTTGATAAGGTTTTACTTAAAGTCAAATTTTTTGGGATTTACTTTTTCTAGAATTTGCAGTGGATTAGAACATTGAAGCTTTATTTATTTTTGCTCATATTCACTCTATTCCTATAAAACTTTCATTTGAAGTACAGGTTATGTATATTTTATTGCCAAAGTTATGCTTGCCTACAAATTTATCTTTAAAGTAGTCGAGCATTCCTCTGGATGGATTATGCCATGTGCCTTTAAATTTAATGACTACTGAGTCAATTAATGATAAATTCTATTTAAAATAATGTTTATATTATGCATTTGCTGGATTTATTATTAAATTATTTAGTTATACACTATACATTCGTTCATAAATTAGTTGAGTCTATGTATACCTAATTTGTGTGCAACTTATGGATGATAAATTCGTATAGGAGATATGCTGGTTAGAATGCACCACCACCAGGTGGTGGTGTGACCATAAATGCTTGTGGTTCATGCTTAAAGGCACATGTTGAGACACAATAATAGATAGCAGTAATGTTGCAGTGTATCACTTTCGCTTTGATTCCAGTCTAACGCATATTTTTCTTTATGTACTGGAATGTAATGTGTATGAAAGCATTTGAATTTTGAACATCTAAGATTATTTTTTCCTCTTTTTTAAAATAACATTACCAAAAGAACTCTGAGGCAAATCACTGATGATTTGGTTGGTTGAAATGTTCATACGTGGTTTAATTAGATGATAATATCCTCTACTTGTTAATGATGTGCTGCTGCTATTGTTGCCATTGTTGTTATTTATAATGTCCATTTAATCTTCCACCCATTAATTAAGTAAAGAATAGAGTCTATTTTGAACTATAGTCCTCATTGCCCATATTAACTTCGTATTACTCTTCCTCCACTTCTTAGGTAGAAGTTGATCTGGCACTTTCAGCCCATGCCAATGCTCGGCGGTGGTATGAACGGAAGAAAAAACAGGAGAGCAAACAGGAAAAGACTACTACAGCTCATGACAAAGCTTTCAAAGCTGCTGAGAGAAAGACCCATCTCCAGCTTTCTCAGGTAGTTGACCATTTAAGTGAGATACCTCTCTTTGGCTGATTGCATGCTAATGCCAGTGTTAGTTGCCTAGACATTTAATCTCTTAACAATTAAAGAACCAGATGGGGCAATAGATTTGATGTCAGAGCTGTCCATGGAGTAGTCTTTTGGCATTTCTTGCTGTTCTTATGGCATTATAACTCCTTTTTGAATGAATATTCGGATATTTTGTTCGTCAGCAATGACTTTGAACAATAAAACTGAGCATGCCTTCCTTTAAAAATAGATCTACTAATTCATTTCTAAACAAAATGAAACACATTGTCTGTGAATTTTTGAAGGGCTGCAACTGAAAGCCTGCAAGAGGTTTCAACTTCAAGTCACCAATTCAACAGGTGGCAAAGGGCTGGCTTCTTCTACCAAGTCTGTATTTTCCTGTAACTTGTGTAGCATGAATTACTATGCAAAAGTAATGTCCATGCTGCCTAGTTAAAGTAGGGAGAAGTAGATAAGCATCACTTTGTCTGCTATTGTGGTTACATTGTTTGACCTTTGTATGTCTACCCTTTTGCCAGCCAAAGTTGATGTCTTAAAGCAAGGGTACAAATGAACCCAATGATGTTATTTGATTGGCTTTACTCCAGCTTCTGGTGATCTTATTTGGGGCATTTTTATTTTTTGACTTGAACTTTCTTATAGCATTTAAATCACAGACTAGCAGCTCAGCAAGGAACAAAAGTTACAATTACGAATAACACTACGATTATGTTAATTAACTTGATGTTTTCTCTTATATGAATTGTTCTTTCAATCATCAAGTGCCTAATTGTTTTCATCTTTTTAATTAACAGGAGAAAACTGTTGCTGCAATTTCACATATGCGCAAAGTTCATTGGTTTGAGAAATTTAATTGGTTCATCAGCAGTGAGAATTATTTGGTTATCAGTGGACGTGATGCTCAACAAAATGAGATGATTGTCAAGCGCTATATGTCTAAAGGAGATCTGTAAGTAGAGGATGTTGCCACTTTTGTTATTTAATGGTTTGCCTAGCAACTCAACATGTCTTGGGGAATGAATGAACAGTGGTGCGAATATAATTCTTTCCTCAAGTAAGATTTGAGACAATATTTTAGATAAGCTGTATAGGAAGCAATAAAAAGGATTTCTCCCCATATTCAAAAAAAAAAAAAAAAAGAGTTGGCGACTAATTGACTTCAAATCAATGTGTGTGATGATACCTTTGCAACAGATGATGTGAATATGTTTTTCCAGTTAACTGGAAACTACTTTCTCCTCCATGAATCATCTCCCGCTTGTGTTCTCTTTTTCCTTTGTTTTCCTTCTGGTGTTGACACCACAGTGTGAACATCTAGCACAGCAGAAGTGATTTATCTTCCAAGTTTGGTATTGGTAAGGCGCAAGGGAAAGAAAACGAGTTTTTTTTTTTGAAATAATTGCAATAATTTTTTGACTTGTAGAATGACTGCATGACATATGGATGCCACTTTTATTTTATTTTTCTTTTCCCTTCTTGATTTTTTATCTTCATTTCTTCTTTTCTTCTTCAATTTCATTGTTATTTGGGAAATTTGTCTAAACAATTCCATTGTTAAGCCACTATCCAAAAGTTTAAGTTGTTTGAGAGAGCATGACATAAATATTTATACTTCAACACGCCCCTCACGTGCGGACTAGATATGGGTCAAGCACTTGCGAATCTGTTATTTGTCAACATGCTGGCATGATTCGAACACAAGATCTCGTGCTCTGATACCATCTTAAACCACCAACTACTCAAAAAGGTAAACTGTTGGAGAGTGTGTAACATGAATATAAATATATTGCAACAACCATAATTTTAAGTTTTATCGATGTGCTAGTTTTTGCTTCTTATCAAATATCAATATTGAGTCACGCTGATCGCATGTTTGATCATAACCCAGGTATGTCCATGCAGAGCTCCATGGAGCTTCTAGCACTGTGATAAAGAACCACAAGCCTGAACACCCTGTCCCCCCTCTTACTTTGAACCAAGCAGGATGTTTCACCGTAAGTTATTTTGTTTGATAAGTATTCCATTGTATGTTATTTCAGCTTCCTACATTTTCTATTTTGAATTCTGTTGTTGGATCTAACATGGTAGGATAATTATAATTTTTAATGCTGAGCAAAAAATATTTTTGATTCATAACTATATTTTTCTTTTTTATTTAGGTTTGCCACAGCCAGGCATGGGATTCAAAGATTGTAACTAGTGCTTGGTGGGTCTATCCGAACCAGGTCAGCAAAACTGCTCCTACAGGGGAATATCTTACAGTTGGAAGTTTCATGATCCGTGGGAAGAAGAATTTTCTTCCTCCTCATCCTCTTATTATGGGTTTTGGGATATTATTTCGCTTGGAAGAGAGTTCCTTGGGATCTCATTTGAATGAAAGGAGGGTCAGAGGTGAGGAGGAAGCACTAAATGATAGTGAAGCAAGTGGGTCTTTTAAAGACGTCTCAGATTCTGAGTCAGACAAGGAAGTCTCTGATGAAAAACTTCTAGTAGGGTCACTACGCATTCAAAATCCATCATCAGATAAACCAATATTGGAAAACTTTTCTTCTGAAGTTGGCTTGAATAATGACTTAAGTACCTCTGTTCTCAAAGCTATCAGTTCACATGAAGTTTCTGTTGAAAATAGTACTACATCGAATGGTATTCATGGTGACAGTGTACCTGTCACTGCTGGTTCCGAACTGGAGGATCTTATCGATAGAGCTCTTGAGCTTGGTCCTACTACCGCATCTGTTACACATTATGGCCTCCAAGCTTCTCAAGTTGATTTCGCAGAGGAACAAAATCGTGACCATAGAAATTCTACACAGAGGGAGAAACCTTATATCTCAAAAGCTGAAAGAAGAAAGCTCAAGAAAGGCCAGAATAATAGTACAGTAGGTTCACCTGCTGAGCACAGAAAAGATGAGGCAGCAGAAAATGATGAAATGGTCAGTCAACCTGAAAAGAATGTTCAAAATTCAAAGCCGGGTGACGGTGGAAAAATCGGCCGTGGACAGAGGGGTAAGCTCAAGAAGATTAAGGAAAAGTATGCAGATCAGGATGAAGAAGAACGGAGCATTCGAATGGCTTTACTGGCTGTGAGTATCACAACAACTTCACTAGTAGACCTTGATTAATTAATGATCTATACAGACAATGTGTTTCTACCTTCTTTTCATATTTTGTCTGTTGCTTGCTCTATCTTCTCAGCACCTTCATGACTATGTAAATCCATGGTCTCAAATTTGAAGGTTCTGATTTCAGTTCATTTTTTTATGTTTGCACATATCAGTAGAATTACTGTCACAACCTTGCTTCCCCTAGGAGAACTAAAGATAAGGGTACACAAAATTTTAAAGGGAAAGATGGTAAAATCGCAAACCTACATGGACAGCCTAATCATTGAAAATGTGGGGTCTGCAGAAAACACCAACCAAACTGACACCGATGGTTCTGTAAAATTGACTTTGGCAGTAGTTTTTAGTTTTACTTTTGTAATATTTAGAATCTTTGGTTGAATTTTTTTCCTGCTAGATCTTCTCCCATGGTATTATTGCTGAAACCTCCTAAAACTTTATTTTTTCGATTTTCCCTTCAACAGAAATGAGTATCCTTAAAGAGAAAAAAATAAAGGATAATTGGGATCTTTAAGGTGTGTTTATGTTTCAAAGAGAAGGCGAGTCGGATAGTTTCCATTCTGTATAAACCATGAGTCTCACTCACCTCGCAGTTGAGTGATTGTCATCGACTACCAGTAGTATTCTAAATAATTCACTCAACGCACTCAAGATGTCTCGCCGAGTCACTGTCATCACCTACCATTAGTATTCTAAACAATTATGTGAAAGTTTTTAGTTCCGTTTTGGAGTGACCTATCTATCACTGCAACACTGACAATATTATTATTCGCAGTCTGCTGGAAAAATGCAAAAGAGCGATAATGTCTCACCGAATGAAAAACCTGCTGCAGGCGAAGGAATGGTTCGTGTTACTGGTATGTTTTGAATTATGTTGGCAGCAAATTGACATATGACGGTTAGTTGGATTTTGTTTTCATTTTTTACTGTTTTCCTCTGCAAGTGGATCTTCCAATAGTTTCAATTAAACTTGTGTCATCACTCCATATTTGTTCCGTTGAAGCTAGGTAAGAATCTCTGATGGAGGACTCAAGTATCATATGGCCTTCGGGCCATTCTTACAGTTTCTAGGGTGAACTTTAATTTACTAGGATCATTAACTATGTGATGAGACAATGTAACTAATTTGGACCAAGTTTTTGTTTGCGGGCCTATGTCTGAGGTTTGATGTTTCATTATTTATGGCTTACTTTGTGAAATGTTTTGCAATTTTCATGAATCTTTTTAGTAGTTGAGAGTACATTGATTTCTCTCAGAGTTTATGTATCTGTTCTTTTCAAGCTTTTGGCTTGGGTCAAGTGTACTCTTCAGTTCATTATATGCGGGTATTGTGGTGAGTTTAATGTTTACTTTTTTCTTTCAATCATCAGGTCCCGAAGATGCTCCAAAAATATGTTACAAATGTAAAAAGGCAGGTCATCTGTCTCGAGACTGTCAAGAACATCCAGATGAAGCTGTGCAGAGTCGTGCAAATGGTGGTAAGGATCACTCCAATGCCAGTTTGGGTAGTACTGGTAATGAGATGGACAGGGTAGCCATGGACGAAGATGATATTCATGAGATCGGTGAAGACGAGAAAGAGAAATTAAATGATGTAGATTACTTGACTGGGAATCCACTTCCTAATGATATCCTATTATATGCTGTGCCTGTCTGTGGTCCTTACAACGCTCTGCAATCGTACAAATACCGTGTGAAGATAATTCCTGGCTCAGTGAAGAAAGGAAAAGGTATCAAAATTGTTATTTTCCAAATTATATATTTTTTCACCTGTCAGAAATGGCATCATTTCTGTCTTGGTGCTCCCATTCAACGTAAAAAACACCTAGCCCTGGACTGAAATTCAACCATTTTTGGCACACTACTGAAGTTTATTTCTGTTAGCATGTGAGGTTGACTCCACTCTCTCTCTCTCTCTCTCTGGCTTTAACAGCTGCAAAAACAGCCATGAATTTGTTTAGTCACATACCAGAAGCAACAAGCAGGGAGAAGGAGTTGATGAAGGCTTGTACAGAGCCTGAGCTTGTGGCTGCAATAATTGGCAATGTGAAAGTCACAGCTGCAGGCCTTACTCAACTGAAGCAGAAGCAGAAGAAAGGTAAGAAGGCCAGCAAACAAGGAAGCTAAGGATCTTACTTGGCAATAACTGGAACAGTTTTGTGAGCCTGTCTTACATTGATTTGTACAAAAAAAAAATGACAGTTTTTATGATAAACTATTCTTAGTGGAAATGTAAAAGATCCAATGTAAGGCAATGCATGAGTAGGTTATAGGCAAAATATTTTGGGAGATTGTATGCATGAAACAATTCTTCTCCAGTCTAATTTGTAGCCATTTATGGCGGTGTCCACCAAAACCACTCCACGGGGGAATGTGTCCATTCAAGAAAATCTCAACAGATCCAAGGTCCCATTAGAGATAAGTTGCTAGGATGGGGAAGGAGGAAGGGTTTGATAGTTTGTGGTAACGTAACTGGTCGTCAGTAATGTAATGATGAGTTACGTTGGGGTTGTCAGTGAAATAAATATATGAACTAGAATAAGGTATAATGAAATTTTCTAAAATAGAAAAGGTGTCCTTGTAGATAAGGTAATCTATAAGGAGGGTAAATGAAATTTATCCAGCTCATTATGCATTAAGTTTTCTCAAGCTTATAAATACTTAATTTCCTCTTAAAGGTAAAAAATTTATTTAATTAATTTTTTTAAAAAAATTCTTTTTATTCTTACCAAATTCTTCGAAATTATACCTAATTCATGGTTGTCACCACTTAAAGAGTGAACTCACCAATTAATATACCACATGGGTAGGGGTGTTCACCATACCCTACGGGTAGGAAATATGCTATTCCGTCTTCCGACCCGATACTTTGTGGAAGAATTTTTTCTTGGCCTACCCTACCCGACAGGTGTGGTATTCTTACCCGATTAATCGGGTAGGAAATCGGGTAAACACTTTTGTAACTATTAATTTTTGAATCATTTTAACAATTTAATTAAATAACATGCACCAATTTAACAACACAATAAATCAATAACACTAAAATCTAAAACAACAACAACAACAATTATAATAAAACACAAGAAAGTATGAACATCAATCCACCATAATTGTTACACAAATACAATAACAATTAATTTAAGTTTAAACCATATGAAATACATTAAAATCATATTAATTAATTAATGCGGGTAGGGTAGGGTAGGGTAGGAATGCAGAAATGAATAGCTCTTCCGTATTCCTATCCGATTTAATCAAAAGACTAAAATCTCTTTCGCATTCCTATCCGATTTTTGCGGCTAACCGTTCAGTAGGGTCGGGTATGGTAAGAACTTGCAGCTAGTCGGAAATTTGAACACCCCTACACATGGGTTTGGATAGCACACTCTTGTTTTAATATTTACTAATTATATTATACTATTTTATTTGTTCCATAATCAATAACTAACGATAACTCCGATCAAAATTTAATAAATTTGTTAGTAAGTACAAAACTTAATTATTTGAAAGTAAATGGGAGGATCCTCCAATTTTTATAAAATTAGGGGGCCAAACCCACATTAGACGCCTTACCACACGCTTATAAGCACACGCACACCCGTAGATAAGGGGGAGAGAGAGAGAGAGAGAGAATGGCGGAAGGCACAGGAGAGGTGAAGCACATACTGCTCGCTAAGTTCAAAGAGGACGTTCCACCTGAAAAAATCGATGAACTCATCAAGGGCTATGCCAACCTCGTCAATCTCGTCGAACCCATGAAGGCTTTCCGTTGGTTATATACCCTTCTCTCTCTCTCTCTCTCTCTCTCTCTCTCTCTCTCTCTCTCTCTCTCTCTCTCTCTCTCTCTCTCTCTCTCTCTCTCTCTCTCTCTCTCTCTCTCTCTCTCTCTCTCTCTCTCTCTCTCTCTCTCTCTCTCATGGTCTTTCTTGATTTACAGTACAGGGCTTCATTTTTCTACTCTGACCATGTAAGATAAATCAATTAAACTGCTAAACTGAAAGCCTACTGTATCAACTATACAATGCATTGAATGATAAAATCAAAATTTGACAAAAAAAAAATCCCCATCTTTTGGATAGCAGGTCAAGCATCTATGACTTGTATGCCATCTTAAAATCAAAATTTGACCAAAAAAAACCCCCCATCTTTTGGATAGCAGATCAAGCATCTATGACTTATATGCCATCTTACCCATGGGGGTTCTGATTAGAATCGGCAGCGAGGTCTATTTCTTTCTTGTTATGATCTAATGTGTTTTAGACTCTGAATGTCTCTGTACTATAGTATCCCAACCTTGTTTATTTCCTGCAAATTAGTCATCTTGTGGATCTGGTTGTTTTGATTCTGAAGTATTTGGATGATGGGATTTTGCATGGCTTCTTGTAAGTATGTCCAATGTTTCGAAAGATGCTCTTTTACATATAACTACAATTTTTGTCTCCATTTCAACTATTTTAGATACCATTTGTGTGAGTATTAGCGTAATTGATTGTGTGATCCTTTTGATAAGTTTCTCGATTCAAGTTGTTGAAGTTCCCAGAATGGTCGACTTGTAGCTCTTGGGCACCACAATAAAGAAAAGCTAACCATCCAACTTAAGAGTAGCATAGAAGGATAGGGCGGATCTCAAGATAGAGTGAATTTTCTTAGAGGCTTTTAAACGATCAACTACGGGGCGTTTTCTTTCCTCAATTACATGGAGCCTATTTTAGTATACTTTTCTTAGATGCTTTGGATTACATTAAGAAACTAATAGTGACTACCTTGCTTTAAGCAAAAGGTGTAGGTGTAAGCTATATATGGTGGGCAACCCTAGCCTTTCTTTTTTAAACGAGAACCTTCGCTATTTTTTAACCGATTGTAACAAGACTCACAACACTTGCAAGTTTTTGTTTCCCTAGAATATGCTTAGGAATGCTCCCTCATAGCTAGTACAGAAATCGTGTGACACCTCGGTTTTCGGGGGTGATTTAATATATTTTATGTGATTATGTGACAAATAGACAAAATTCATCAAATGAATTGAACAGTTCACGTACTTCGGTTTAGACTAGACAATCAGAGCATCTAACGTACTTTCAAGTAACTTAGGTACAAAGGATTTGTAATTTGGGTATTCATTTAATATCATAGTCTAAGTACCCAAATTATATATTCATCCCAAAAGTCGTTCATAATCGACACTATTACATCCCATCGGTTTTGAAAACACACCAAAGCAACAAAACACAAGTCACAAATCTAAAATTTTCCCGAGCATTAACATGAAATATAATATCCCAAAAACAACTGAGCATAGATGTTCAAGATAGCTCTGGGAAGAAACCCCCGTCATCTCTTGGTCTAGTCCCTGCAAAATGTTAGGGTGAGCCAAAGCCCAATAGGAAAACAACTATCGAGTGTTAATCCCATCCCACATGACATAGGTATACACGAAATTCTTACATAATATTCATGACAAGTAAATATATAAATATTAAGCTCATAACATGTTTAAAACAATACATATGACGTACCAACAAGTATAAATCGTTCGATTTAGCATGTACCCAACATTACCTATCCGTGTCATGGGTCACACTAGACTTTCAATCTTAGTCTATAGTTAGTTATACCAGTATATTGTTTGTTATGCACGAATTCTTAGGGAACACCAGGTCCCTTCAAGGGCTCTAACCTCGGGTGTACCCCACCCCCTCGTCCTTAGATGCTTTCAATCAGGGCACGAGTAACCCCACACCACAGCGGATGCTATGCTTGATCAAGACTTATTCTGGGTCTTTCACCTAAGGGAGGAGCGATCCCTACTTACTTGTCCCAGACTCCCATATTGTTTCAAACATTATCATTTTGTGTATCACATCATCGATTATGTATACTAACCAAGATTATTACGTGTGATGCACCTTCCATCGAATTACCATTTAGTATACTCATGGTGCAGTTAGAAATAAGCATTTCAATACCATCCCGACATATACATAAAATAGTATGTACTATTTCAACCTTAGTGTAATTATCACCATTGTGAACATGCCGTCATTTATCATCCTTTGTATATCAACATATCTCATATATATATATCACCATACTTTAGTGGTTGTTAATGTTGGAATTACATCCTTACTTATACAACCAATATATATATATATATATTCTTCATAACCATGAGTGTTGTATGTAAATATATACACTCCTAAAGAGCTAATAATTTATGATAGCATCTATATTTTGAGTTTTAGAAACTTTCGAGGTCTTTAGATAATTTCTAAACACATGATCTAGCAATATGGTGTAATTTTATGATCTCTAAAACAAATCTCATAACTATTCGGGGTCAATATATAATTTCAAAAACATTTCCTAACTATTACAAATATTGATTTAGTGTTTTAGTAATATTTTATGATCTTCTGGGGTCATTGTGTAATTTCAACAGGTACTTTTCTGTTACTCATGAGACTCAAAAGGGAGCTTTCTGTAACTTAACAAAACCTTGGACTGAATGTTATAATTTCAGTAAGTAGGTATATGTTGTAGCTAAAACTAAAAGGGGTAGTTTCTGAATTTAAGCCATCATCTCCATCTTCTTCTATCTACGCCCAGTACTGCTCTTCTTCTTCTTCTTCTTCTTTTTTTTTTTTTCATTTTCTTCTACCTGATTTCATCCCTTAAAAATTATTTTTGTTAATTTCTTTAGGAGATACAAAACCCATTTGAGAGACCTACACATCCAAATGAGTATATAAACATACCCACATATACACCAATATATGTAAATTCCATCAAGCATAAACCCACATATTTCATACATATATATATACATATACTCTACAATCAATAGATCAAGGAAGACCACAAGATAGTTCTAATCCTACCTTTTTGCTTGGATTGATCGTCCCAAAAGCTGTAGCACCTCAACAATGGTGGATGACCTCCCTTCCTCTCTCTGTCTCCCTCTCTCTCTCTCTTTTGTTTATCGTTCAAGACCATGGCAGATTTTTTTTTTTCTTCCCTTCTTTCATTGGTTTTGCGCGTATTTATACTAAGAAGGGTGGGCTTCAGTCAAAGGGTCATGGGCGGCAATGGCAGGAAAAAAATGATGTTTTCTTGCCTTCCTACCATAACCAATGTCAGGTAAATAGTCATGGCAGGCTGCCATGACTGTACTATTCATCATCAAATTTTTTTTTGTTTGTTTGTAATTCATTTAATTTTGTTTAATTAATTTAACTTAAGCTAATTTTTCATCGGTACTAAACATAGTCAATATTATACTAGTCGGACTCGTTTTCATGAGGGGAATTCAACGATGAAGTCTATTTCTTCATCCCAATTGTTTTATATTAAAAGTCAAGATTTTGATAACTTAATAGATATAATTATAAATAGCGGGTTTTCACAAATCGTGTTGACTGCGATTTCTGTTTGATGTTCATGAGTGCACATGATAAGTCTTATTTTCTATATGAGGAGGCATATGTTTCTTTCTTCGCATCATTAGCATAGGTGCTTAGTGCCTTCCTAGTTTCATAAAGTAACCAGTTGGCACTGGTGCAAGAATGTGGGTCTTAAGAGTTTCCCCCAAGGAAAACCCACTCCTTTTGCCAATAGATATATGCTAAGATCATTTAGTTCATGGACTCATTGTTATCATGGGCTTATGGCTGAAGACACTTGATATACAGAGTTAGATGCTGTAGCAGTTCTTTTGTATGTGCTGTTGTATTCTCAGACTTGTATCTTTCTTTATAAATGAAAACTCAAATCATATTGCTATTACCTTATTGGCCAAAGATTGATCAATCAACAAATAATTAGATTCTTCTGAATCCTATTTCTAATGAATAAAACTGTATCTAGGGATTTATTAGACCCTTCTACATCTTCCTTGAACTAGAAAAACTATGGCAGCCCTTAGTATATTTTCTCCAACTCTAGAGTGCAACTATTAGGCCATTTGGCCTTAGCGGCTTTTACTAAAACTCACTTTTAATAGTCACTTGCACAGACCAAAACAGAGAAAGGAAAAAAAAAACATTATGTGCAGGTATTTATTGAATGGAACTGCCAGCCTCAGTTATTTATATATTTTTCCTCTGACACAATGGTCCTGCATTAGAGCATTTTTGCTTTGATCAGTATTGTTCATGATCACAGCTGGTATAATGAGCTTGGGATGAAATGCTCACTTTGTTCTGTTGTTACAGGGGCAAGAATGTGAGCATTGAGAACTATGACCAAGGTTTCACTCATGTCTTTGAATCAAACTTTTTGAACACAGAAGGTGTTGCGGAGTATGTTGCTCATCCTGCCCATGTGGAATTTGCCAACTTATTGCTCTCTCAATTGGAGAAATTCCTCGTTATTGATTACAAACCTGCAGCAGTCAATCTCTGAATCAAAAGGGTGATGACATTTTATATATGGTCTTTTTATTTTGTCTCTTAATGAAAATTTGTATTGGAATCAGATCTGTTTTACTGAATCCTTCTACTGTTTGGAGAGTACTGTGACTGGGAAGTTGTGTCTACTGTCAAACATCCGTAATATGAAGTGTCTTTTTACCCATCATAAAACGATATGGCTGTTTGATGATAATTGAATTGTCTCAATTTGCAGACTCTTTAGCTTCTTGATTCTAAACTAAGAACTTAAAAAAGTAAATGCTGGGATGCCAAAATGTAAACCATCATGCCTTCACTCAAATTCGAAGCAATCGTGACCTCCCCGGGATGTTAATGGCTACCGTGAAATGAGTTAGATCTAGTTCAGCTATTATTAACCTTTAAGTCAACTAGTACCTGAACCAAATGTAAAAGAAAAAGTCAACTAACCCAATTTTACCATTAATATATACTCGTGAACCTTAAAGATCAAAATAAAAAACAGCTCTGCATAATTAATCAATCATATTTGTTTCAAGACTTATTATATTATTTGTGTAGATATACGTTAATAAGATAAAGAAAGAGAGAGTCTATGTCTTGAATGTATCAGTAACAACGGATTAGTGGTATGAGGGATCAAGAGACAACCAGATAGAGGGGAAATGGTCTATCAATCATTGGTGGACTTGCCCTTGAACTAGTCACAAAAGCTTTCAACTGAGTTTTTTAGGGTCTAAAATTCCTATCTGACACATCTCTACTCTAGTTAGGGTTTTCAGTTCGAAGGTTATAAAATATAAAATGTGGTTGATGTGGGTTCATTTATCCCGACCAGTTTAGTTTCAGGGGATGGTAGTAAATAGTATACTAAACTAATCTGTTATGCACAAGGAGGGATATATATAGAGGGAGGATATCATCTAACTTTAGTATTGGGAAAAAAAAGGATGAACCGCCCTATAGCCAGTGAAACTCGATACCAAGGCATCCTTGGAAATGAGCAATTAATCATCTTTTAGGAACGATTCCACATATGAACTTGGATGATCTTTTATTCCAATTAAGTATAACAACTGGTGGTGGTGATGGTCAGTTCTTTCACAAAGTCAACACACTAATTTATGGTTAATACACACATAAGCAGATGCACACCCGTATAGCAGGAACCGTAAGACAAGGGCTAGAGCAAAGACAGAGAGAGAGGAATGAAGGAAGCCACAGGAGAGGTGAAGCACATAGCGCTAGCTAAGTTCAAAGAGGGCATTCCACCTGAACAGATCCATCAAATCAACTCATCAAGAGCTTTGCCAACCTCGTCAATCTTATTGAACCCATGAAGGCTTTCCGCTGGTACCATCCCCTTCTCTGTGTGTGTGTGTGTTTTTTTTTTTGGGGGGGGGGGGTGTATGTGCACACATGCACTCACTGTTATTGTTTTTCTTAATTTACTGTACATATGGCGTCATCTTACTACTATGACCATGTAAGAGCAATCAATTAAATTGTTTTACTTGGTGCAATAAGTCACTTTATCAATTGTAAGGCTTGTGAATCAGTTTATTGACCCAGGATATTGAATTGCTCATAATGAAATTTAACAAAAAACCAACCACTGGATAGCCCAGATCAAGCATCAATGGCTCAAACTGTACATGTCATCCCTCTAATGGAGGCTTTAAGTAGATTTTGTGGTGATGTCAGTTTGTTTCTCGTGCATCCTACTACTTCTGAACCCATTGTTCTGCATTAGAGCATGGAGGTACTTTTTATCGGCATTTGTCATGATCACAATTACAAGCAATATAATGATGTTGGTCATACTCACTTTTTTGCTGGGACACAGGAGCATGGATATGAGCCTGGAGAACATGCACCAAGGTTTCACACATGTCTTTGAATCAACATTTTTGAACACACAAGGTCTTGCAGAGTATATGACTCATCCAGCACATGGTGAATTTGCAAATTTGTTTGTTGCTCAAGTTGAGAAATTCGTCGTTATTAATATTGCCCTACAAACCCATACGACCCCGTCCTTGACTCTAAAGGGGGTGATGCCATTTTTCTATGGTCTTTCACTGTTTTGTCTCTTAATGTAAGTTTTGTTTTGTATTTGTGTATCGAATAAGATGTGTTTCTGCGGAATCCTGCTACTGTTTGGAGAGTACTGCGAATGGTGAACTTGCTACTGTATTTCAAGTATCTTTTTAAGTTGATGTTTATGAACGAATTGTTATGCTTGTGAAAAAGTTAATGGAGAGCATTGAAAAGAAAAGTTTGCTTGGACGCAAGGGCAATGGGAGGATAGGCTTCATCCACCGTTACATTTTTCCGTAATTTCATTTAAAGGTAGATCATCTGGATCCTTCACGGCAAGTACAATCTCTTTGTATACGGAGCAAGACTTCATATATTCTTCGCTAAAAATTCGTACAGTTATTCATGTCATGAGAGTTTCATATACAGAATTTTTTTCCCCCTCTAAACAGAGTATTTGCTCTTGTTTTTTTCTAAATTCTGCCTAGCATTCTTGAGAAGTGGAGGAAACCAGAATGGACGCCTCAAGATAATGGGTTGGTTGGTTATCTTCCATCGGTAACAATTATCGGAAAAAGAAACAAACTTTGCAGCTGTAGATGTTTATATATCCTACAGTACTTCACCTCCCAGAAATTAAGAGGAGAAATAATCAGTTATTAAAAGTTCCCTACTTTTTTCAAATTTATTGTAGTTTTACAGTAAATTTTAACTTGTTTGATAATTTATCATTGTTTACATGAACACATGATTTCGGTTTGTGTTTTTTAATGTAAAATTGAACATGTAAAATATATTTCCAAACAATCTGCACGATTAGCCTTGCGGCCTCTTATTGTTTTTAAAATAAAACACGAGTTCGGACGTCTTAGATTCGAATTTTATAAGTGACACTTGTAAATTTTCAATGCAGTTTTTTAGGTTCGTAAGGGCATGAAGTTTTTTGTGTAACACAAAACCCACCTTAAATTCTGTATCCAAAAAAAAAAAAAAAAGTGGAAAACCATCTGATAACTAAGGGGTGAAGTTTTTGGAATCCATTATCCATCATGCCTTTACTCAAAACTCAAAGCAATCGTCACCTCCCCTGGACCATTCCCGAATGGCTCTCATCCATTTAGGTGCAAGTGGCATTTCTTGTTCGAAACATAATGAAGAGTCCTTGACACGGACCACTCTTTTTCTTTCTTTGGCAAACAAACAGAGTCTCTGTATTTAGCTTTGCCTTGCTATATATCAGCTAGAAGCAATAAGTGCCCTACATGGAATCTTGGGTCATTTATGCATGAATTTGATTCCAGCTGTATGACTTCTATTTTACCCTTTTTGTGATCATTCATTGTGTATTATGATGATCAAAATGAGCACAAAGATGTGACAATGTGTATGCTATGGTAACTGTACTGGTGGTGCTCTGTATGGACAATATTCCCAATTCCACCCAAGAAAAGTTGCAGCATTGGCAACCCTATTTACCATTCAGCCCATCCAAGCCTCTGCTATTTTCCATTCTCTCCCCTCTCACTCTTCTGCTGTGATTGTGTATAAATATGTGTGCTTGGAAGTGTCTATGAAAGCATAAACGATTCAAGAAACTTCATCCCTCGTTCACTCTTCAGTAAGTTATGCCATCTCTCTCTTCTATTCGTCTGTTTTTGATTGTCCAAGTTGTTATTTGAGGTCATTTATACAAGATTTGTGGCTTTTGGTTTGGAATAATTGAATTTTACCATATCTGTTGTTACTTTCCAGATATTTGTATATGAATTTTTAGAAACCACGAAAGTTTGTTGCTTCAATCACAGCAAATAGTTGCTTCTTGTTATGCTATGAACTGATTTACTTGAAAATGGGCAACTCTGTTTATTGCTGCAAAGAGCACTTTTTTGCTTTGATCAACTTGATTCGAGAAATAACAGGGGATATGCCTAAGCACCCTAATTCCTAAAAGAATCAGAAGTGGCATATGGAAACATATCCATCAATCAGGTCCTGCATGTTTCCATGGGGCATGGATGATCTTGTCCTTGAAGATTGAAGGATGAACTTTAAACAGTCTTCTCTGTATTTGCTCTATGCTTTAAAAAGTATTGCTATCACTGCTTGCCACCAGTTTTTACTATTTGTTTTGTTTCGAAACTAATCTGTAATTGCATCTTAAAGAGAAACTTGGCCCACTTAGATTCAATAACACAATGTCAATTGTTTAATTGAAACTGTAAAACTAGTTTGTATACTCATGTAATAAATTGATGCGCCGATTATGTCATCTACGACTACCAAGTAAAGTAGTAGTAGTTTAGGTTTTGTAATAAGAACACGGTCTTGGGCATGTATTGATCTAATAAATCAGAATAGTTATCCAATTCTTCCTTTCCAAATAGTATCTCAGTACCTTGAGATGTCGTGGATGAGTCATCAATGAAGTGAAGGCATGGTGAATTTGTTCTAATATTGGCACCTAGTCCCTTATTGTCACATTCACCAAAATATGCAAAAAGTTGTATTCACTCAATTCTTTATATATGCATTTCTGTATGTATATGCATATATCTCCATATGCATTTATATTTAATACACCCGATGGACCTATAAGCTTGTCTTGATCTGTGAACTTCCTTTTTCTCTTACATATTTTTGTTATTGATGAGCATCATGTAATCAAGTAGGTAAAGCATGGAGGCCAGAGTGGTAGTGCTTGCAAAGTTCCGAAATATTGGGAAACCAAAAAATATTTTGCTGAGGATCGAAAGTATGTGTTCTTCTCCACAAGTTCTCGATGTTCCAAGTCGGAAAATGTCATAGGATTGTCTAAAATCCTACTCTGCAACATTTTGTCTCCAAATTGGTAATGTTGAGATGATCTTCCAATACTTTTTCTTTGCTATACAACCACCCTTACAAGTAAGACACTTATTCTTGTTATTTTATTATTGACTCTCTTCAAACTTTGTATCAAATGGATGCGCAATCCCTGATTTGACCACGCACAGACAATTGCTAGAAATGCTATGTGTCCTCATATCAAGAATGTATATCCTGAGCTTTGCTGTAGGATCAAAATTTGATGGTGCAAACAAAATTATAGCATTAGTAACAACATAATAATAAGGACAATTAGAATAGTAGCAATTCTCCTATGATAAATTGGCATAAGTAATTGGTATTTCCTCACGAAGTTTTACATGCTTCTTTATAGCCCTTTTCCCAAGTATTGGACGCATTTCCATTGCTTCTAATTTTCTTAAGGGTATCTCAACACATGCCTTCTGATTTAAACAAAGTTTTGGATAAATCATGTGGCCTTGGTGCCTTGGAAGTTAAAACTTGATTCTTCCTTTCTTCATCCTAGAGCAAAATGTGAAGTCTAAAAGGAACCCAACTTTTAAATAATGGATCTGTATTACCAGCTATTGATCAATTGATGCTACTACTAGGTTTTCTCACGCCACACCTTTTGTAATAAAACATAGGTGTTGGGATTAACATAGGTTCTATAATCATAGTTTCCGTTATTAACCCCTATTTTTGTCATGGATCAACAATCAACCTAATGGTTGTCTTAGACATCTTATCAACCTCCACTACTAGTATCCCCTGCTTCTTCTCCTTTGCATACTAAGATTATGATTTTGTACACAATTTCAACAAATTGTAATGATTATCATGATTCTTGCTGTCATTGCCATCTTCGTCTTCCAGCTTGGTGCATTTCTAAAATACAGAAGTCAGAAGAGAGAAGATTGTCGTTGCTAAAGAAGGAGGGGTGGACTATACTTTTATAGTAAACACTATCGAAGCAGCTCCAAAGAACAACTATATATTTTGTGCCTATATTAAGGGTGGGGTTTGTGGTGTGTACATTACCCCTATTTTTAATCACAAGAGCGAGAACTATGAAAACTGTTTTCGTAGGGTCAGAAAAGACAAACGGTGGTACTTTGTCCTGAGCAATATGAATCATAAAATGTGTTCGAAAGGATGAAAATAAGAGTGCAAAAACATGGCAAGAGTTGTCCTTTATCCTGCTATGATTCATTTAATTGGGCTGAATAGTTCTTTCAGCTTGCATTTAGGCATGATACTTCGGTAAGTATGGCCACACATCAACAAAGATTTAAAACATATACATATTATTTGATTAAGACACTTAAGACCACTGATTTGTTTGCTAAACAATATATAGCCCTCCTATTGTAGATTAAAATTCTACAATTCTCTAATTAACCTCGCCATACACACAGACACATACATACATACATACATAGAGTACCTAACAAGCTTTAAGGTCGACTTTCAAATCTTTAAATAAATACTTCCACCGATAAAAAGATTGTCCAACAAACCAAGCTTTCCTTTGTAATTCTATTCTTTGGACTAGAGTTTTTGACAACTCTACTAGATTTACAATGTTGATATCTTGAAGCAGAGGAAAGGTCTATAATATATTTATCGCGTTAATAGTAGAAGAAAAACATTCAGACATAGAGGTACTATATTACAAAACATAAATTTTCCCTTCATATTCTATAAAAACTCAACAAACAAGGCTAGGATTATAAGATATTGATCCTAGATATTAAACTTTGACAAACAGATCAGTGGTAAGGTGTTTCTTAAATCAACTATTATGTATTTGTTCCAGCTATGCTGATGCGTGACTCTATTTTTCTCTCGTACTATGGATAAAGCCAATCTGGGAAACCAATGGGACCGATCAAATGAATAAAACACACAACTTCTTTGTAATTTCCATATAGTTTTCTGCAATATGTTTAGGTCACCATTGCAATAAATTGAAGGCATAAGATATTTTTTGAGAAACTTCTAAGATGAAATTTTCAGTTGAAACCAACCTTAAAAGCGTGTTAATAACTAAATATAACAACCATAGCATAAATATTTGACGTATAACATTAATTACTCTCCTTCCAAGAAAAAAAAATTAATTACTCACAAAATGTTGTTAGTTGTGTGCTATCCAGAACTTCTAGAGTTCGGTTGGACTTAATAGCAGCCTTCCCAATAGCGGCTCCAATGAAGTCCAAGGTTATCTTCTTTGGCTCTATGAAAACATATACATAATACTCCTCTTGTCTAATTAATATAAAGGTGGTCTTTTGGAGTCGGTTCAATAGCTACTCCTATAGAAGAAAAGTCCGCCCTTCCTTCTTTCACGACAATGATTTTCCCTCCTCACAATGATCGGACTTCTCTATGTCTTAGGAATGATGTGAGCTGCCAGATTAAGATGGGAGTGACAACAAGAGTCAAGACAATCTTTATCATTTTTGAATAATTATTTCAATACAAAATGACAACTTCAGTGTGCGGAGGTGAAGAAACATGTGATGCTAGTAGTGGAGATGAATGAAGTGCCAGGGGCAGCTGTTGAGGTGATTGTTGATCCATGACAGAAATAGGGGTGAGTAAACAAAACTTTCATGCAAACATAATACTGTCTTCAACAGACATGTTTATCTTATTGGTATAAGAGAAAACCAAATATGAGCATTGTAAATTCAAATGTGCAAAAATGACCAAATTACAAAGTTAAATCCTTGTTACTTGATATTGCAAGAAAATGTTTAGATCTTTTAGCTAAGGGAATGCTCAAGACTTATGTTTCTAGTACAGAAGTTGTGTTGTGAGAACACCTGGCAATTACATTCATTGATCAATAGCTTTGACGATGCAAAGATGAAAACTCATTTTTATATTGCCTCAGCAGTATTCTTTTGTCAAGGTATTTAGTAGGAGTGGCACATTGGTTGTCTTAAGATTCTCATTATTATGTTTATTTCTGGTCAGATTCCATGTCTATGGTAAGCTCCTGTAGTTAATTATTGTCATTTTCTCCGTGGCCAGATTTTGTTGAATACTAAAGTTTTTAATTTCAGACATCATGGTATCTTATGGACCTTTACTCCAGAATGTGAATTCCAATAACAAGTGTTCATTCTGGCCACTGTTATCAAGCATACTAGGGTTCTTTTTGAAACATTTATAGTGCAAGTATATTACTCGGATTATTTCACATTAGTGATTTTAATAAATAGAATATCAAGTCAATTTTCTGAATTGAATTTGTCGTCTGATGGGTTTATGATTTATACTGTAAAAAGTTAATTTATGACTTTAGTCTTTAGGGATGTTCTAGGGAGGTTAATAAAACTCCTGATGATCTGTAGTCTAAACAAACATTAGTTTTAGCTAATTATAGATGAATCTCCAAATATAAAATATTGACCTCCTTGTATTTGGCAGTTGCAGTAGAATTGATGCCCTTAATAAACATGTATACTATCATGGTAGCCCATGAAACTACCAACAATTGACTAATCTGCTCAATTCTAAATTGTCACTCCATATTTTTGTCAGATAATGTTGCACTTTTAACTGTTAAATCATGAGTCATGAAACCTATGCCCTTACTCCCTAGAGATTCTGGTTCTTGTGTTAGTACAATTCAAAAATTTTCATGACTTTGCATGCAGACTACAATTTTAAAAGAAGTAAAGAGAAAAGGTAAAATGATGAAGACACATTTGATATGAAATGAAAGAACAAGATCAATCTATCTTGGTTTATGTATCCTGTGATATTATAATAGAATAGATCGGTCTTTTTCTTCATTTGATGATCTATGGTTCTTTTTTCCTTTTTTTATCCTTTGTCTTTGCTGTTTATAAAATGACAGTCTTCACACAAGCTATGTCAATCATGTCTTAACACTTGACCTCGGTTTGCTGGGATTAAAGGACAAGTTTTTAAGGCTCGAGATTTAACCATATGCAATGGGCCTACAAGAATCATGCAGTGGTACTTGAGAATTGGCAGACCAATCAGTTTTATCGTTGTGGGTACCATGCTACTGACCATGCTTCCAAATGGAGAATTTTGCCAAAGCTGCCAAATACAGGGAAGTCAATACTATATATTTGGAGGCACATCTGAAGTTTTTCAAAAATGTTGACTTAGTGTTATGAAACCCTTGAAGAAAAACTTTTGATGTTGGGGCAACCTTGAAAAAGTCAGTTTGACAACTATGTGGGGGCAGCCTTGAAAAAGTCAGTTTGAGAACTAGTTCTACACCATACCTCTCTGAGTCCTTCACCACCTTGATCGGCAAACACATAGTTAGGTGGCCCCTTAGGAGCATATACAATGAATGTGGTTATATATTTGCTGGATGCCTCAATACCTTGTTGGTTAATACACAATTCTACACATCTTGCAATAAATTTTGGTGAATTCAAGTTATTCAACAATAGGGTACTCGGTGCAAAGGTTGGAACCCATATATCATTGTCTACTTCATTGACGACTTGTCTATAGCTTCTCAATTTACCATATCTTTTGAAAGGAAAGAATTGGTGGCCATCAGCTGTATCATATGCTCCAGACTTTGTTTTGTTGCTACTTCATTGTATATTATGAGACCTGTTTCTAACAATTCAATTCGTAATGTGAATACTGCCTTAATATATTTGTAAATAAACAGAATGGTGTTTTTTTTTCCAAAGGAACATGGAACAAACTACCATCTCTTATTGCATTATTTTTGTCTTCGAAATCCATATCTGGCATTTGGTTATAGGTGTTTTTTTCTCCCCGTATATAGTTTATTTATTTATTTTTTTTATCCTTAATTGATTAAAAGATTCGATTTTGCACGTTATTTGTGGTGGTAGTAGAGGACAAAGGAGGAATAGCATTCCTGCAACCGACCCCAATAGCTTGGACAAGGCTTTGCTGAGTTGAGTAGGGCACTGTTGGTGGTTAGTTAGTTGTTGATGTATATCTGTTTTTTTCTTTTGGGCTTGCCCGTTTAGGTTTGATCTCAAAGATGTTTGAATGAAATAGCTCTAAAATTGACTCCTAGTCTTAATACCCTCATTATTTGCATATTCACAAAGGGAGAGGCTGCCTTGTTATGGAATTCTGCAGCATAGAGTCGAATTTTTGGTTACGTTTTTCTCTTTCCTTATCTCTGGAGACTGGCACCCTTTTCTTCCCATGTTCTATAGTTCTTCATGCCTCTTGATTGTCTAGCTTTAGTTCCTCTTGGGCTTTGTTTTCCATTGACTCAAGTGATTGACATTCCCTGCTTTCCTGTCAAAATCTGAATTTATTCACTTGACCGATGATAGCAAAGAACAAGCCCGTTGCTGTTGTAGGTGAAATGTATGCTATGGAGTTCGTTGCGCAAAAAGGAATGAATCATCAACTTTGGGAAAAGCTTATCATCAAATGAAGTACGTGTCTTCCTTCCATAAAGTTGTTCATTAAGTTTCTTATGCTCAACAAATTAATGATTGTGTAGAATGGCTGTAGTTTTTCAAGAATTGGTTCTATGAGCACTTCTTAAAACCACAAAAATCTTTTTTTGACATTCACCTAACAAAAAGAAATGCTGCAAGGATACCAAGGGCTCATGCCAAGCATATGTTATGCACTAAAACTAATACGACTTCTTTTCTGAAACTGCTTTAAAAATCAATTGTTAAACCATCTAACCGAGGTGCCTTTATTAGACTACAAATTTCAGAGTTGCCTGGTAGAAAATACTGTACAATATGTAGATTTTCGAGGAAAGTTTTAAGCCTCACAAAAAAGTTCGTGAAGTGACTTCTAGAAGCTGTTGAAAGGCTCATGCGTGATATAATGATTTTAATTGGGTCTGAAAAACATGTTCAGGGCAAGGATGTGAACATTGAGAACCTGTAGCAAGGCTCTATTCTTTTCCTTGGCTCGACATTTGAGAGCATGAAGGCATTGGTAAGCTTATCCAGTCTGTCAAATTTCGGTATTTAACATTTGGAGAAGGTCCTCCTGATAGGCATTTATCTGTAGCTAATCTGCTTGATATTGTCTCTTAACGATTTTTGTTATATCATATTGTACAGATTTGGAATTGGTGTATTGAATAGTCCTGCTAGTGGCGTGGTACAGTGAATGCTGAACAACTTGATGTCATGCACCCTTCAGTCCGAAAAACTAAAGCAAAAAAAAAAAAGGGGTACACAGTCCCCAAGTTTTAAGTGTATATTTTCAATAATGATGAAGCTATTGGTGTTGTTTGATAATTGTGACATTGTAACCTTCTGCATTGGATGATTTGGAAATTGGATCTTAAAATTCTGGAATGTACTGCTGAAGGTCCCAAAAACATCTAGTTTTGATCTCTTTTGTACGAATATCCGCCCCTCAAGATTTTGCGACATGGAATTCATTGGCATGGCACTTGTCTTCATATAAAATTATCAGGAAAAGATCAATCCTTTCGTGACACGTTAAATTTAAAGATCCTTCTTCACCAACTTGATCTTGTGAGTTGGTTATGAATGTTACATTTGTTGTTTACATGAAATACAGGTATTATGCATATTGATGTAAGAAAACTCACAAGTTTGAGGATAAAATCCATCCATATCATTTCTGTATGGATTGAAAAGCCAGCTGTTTTGATGATAAAAGAGTGACCATGATGGTTTAAATACATTGAACCTGCAAAAAATTGAAACATAATGTGAACAGGATCATAGAATATGAAATTAAATCATTTTTGGATGTACAAAAACGATCATATATACCAGATAGAAGACAACATGGAATCAATCTTGAATGCTAGCATACTTTTGGCTGCTGTCCTAATCTTTATGGTCCCTTTTGGGTAATGTTTTGTTGTATTCGACTGATAAATTTATGATGGTAAGAGTTTGAAGATATGAAACAAGAGGAAGAAAAAAAAAAAGCAAAATAGAAACAGATTTATACGTTCCAACTTACAAGGCCTACATGTAACAATACAATGCTGCAAAATTTTTGACAGTGGAAGCCTACTATTCTATTTGAGCATTGCAAAAGTTTCATTTTTTGGGAGTAACAGCTAAATGATTATCGTGATTTGGGATTTCATCGTTTATGACAATACGATCCTAAAACAATGGTTAGACAGATGCGTATCAACTAATTGGCATAATAGCTCTATTCAAGCACCGAGTATCAGAATTCACAGCAGGAGCAGATGTTTCTTAACCAAACACATTCCCATTCAGGCTAGGCAAACTGGGTTGGCTCTTGGGTAGTGGAACTGTAGTTCAAGCTAAATGGTGAATGAGTGGAGAGCCCTGATTAGGACTTTGTATCCAACAGATCAAAAGCAGACCCACAAAATGAAAGTGACACTAAACCTTATGATTTGTACACTGATGCTTGTGTTAGGGTTTTTATTAGCAACTAAACATATTCTCCCACGCAAAGACAGACCTTAATGCTCTTAAACTTTTTTGTCGAGACAGAAAGGATTCTTTTGTAATTACTGGGGGTGAAAACACCAGCAATGCTACCATTTGAATTACACACAAACTGGTTTTGGATGTTATATTTGTGATAGTAGTCATTGGAAATTTGATACGGATTTGATTTCAATACCCGTTCTGCCTCCCAAATAAGTGAGATAAATGTTTTTGGGGGAAGATGAGCTTTGTATGAAGATGGATATTTCCATACTTACAAACCACAGGCAGGGTTGGCAATCAATGTACAATCAAACCAAACCCACAAAACATACATTCAGGAGTTCCTCCTACAGTCACCCACCGGGGGATGCCGGGACCTAATAACATGTAAGTGACACAAACTGTTGTCGTGAAGTAATAACATGAAATTCAATTATGTGTCACAAAAAGAGCAAAAGTAATGGATTAAAGACTGGGATCCATAGGCCAAATATAATTCTGACAAAGTGAAAACATATGAACCTGCAATGTTTAACTTAAAAAACAAGGTAGCTGGAAATTAGAAGACGAAAAATCTTGGGGCAAATTATAAATAAAACATATTTCCAGTTGTATTTTGTAAAGTTATTATGATTACAGTGGCCTACAGACAGTTCCTCGAAACAGCAAAAAACGAAAAAAAGGCCTCAAATAAGACCTGTCCAATGTCGTCCATTACAACCTCTTTGGCACTTTCTAACCATAACTTGAACGGTCTGCTGTACTGACAGACCTTCTATTTCTTCCACTATAAACTTCTCTCTCTCTTTGTGGATTTGATCGCCGGTCATTATCCCATTTTCCTGAAATGAGCCCGGAATTTGTGTTCCAGCTACGCACCTTTTATCTTTTGCTATTTCTTATGAATTATTCACGTTATCGTGATTATAATGTGTATATGGATGTGAGTTCTGAGCATGATAATGGTAATGGTGGTCCTGGTGCTCTGTATGAGGATTGTATTAGCAATTTCACCACCAAAAATTGCACACAATCAACACAGTGAGCACTCAATCCAACCCTGCCTCAGGTATCCTTTTCTCTCTCTTCTCCGCATTATGTATAGACTCTCCCTTGACACAAATGCATAATCACAGCACACAGAACACCATTCATAACTCTCTCTCTTTCTCTCTGTGCGGCACACAGAACACCATTCGTAAATCTCTCTCTCTCTCTCATGTATCTCTATATCTTAAAGTTTTTTTTTTTTTTGATACACAACAAAAGCATAGATTGCCGTTGAACTAATGAGCTTGTCTTGATCTGTGAATTTATTTTTTGTGTTTTTTCTAGTACATTTTGATTATTGATGAGCATAATTTCATTGGGTAGGTAAAGCATCGAGGCCAGCGTAGTAGTGCTGGCAAAATCCCAAAAATATTGGGAAACCAGATCACATTTCACAGAGGATTAAAAGCAGTGTGTTATTCTCCACAAGTTCTTGATTTCCCAAGTCAGGGAATATTATCATAGGATCATCTAAAATTATACTCCTTGTTACATTTTTTGTGTTGATAACCTCTAAAGGGTCTTGCAATACTTACTGCAGTAATTGCTCAGTTCCTTTGCCATACAACTGTCCTTATAAGTGGGAAGAACCTTCTTCTTTGTTCTTTTATAATTGATGCTTTTTGATCTTCATATCATAGGGCATATGCACAACCTCTACTTTGAGTACACACAGGCATTTGCTAGTAATATTATGTATCATCATATCCAGAAGCCATGTCCTGAGCTATGCGTAGACTCAAATGTGATGATTATGACTCGCTTATATAACCATAGTTGTCAAATCGTGTATCGGAAGGCGTATCGTTTTTAAAAAATAGTGTATCGTATCGTATCGTGTATCGTAAGATACACTCAATTTTAAGTTTTAAATAATTATTAATAAAATATATGTATATATCTTTGTAAAAAAGTCATAAACTCGTAATAACATAACATTTCATTAATATTCCACCAACAATTCAAGTTCCCAACATAGTTTAGTAATAACAAAATGCAAAAACTTTTAATTTAAACTTGGATAAATTACACTGACACCCCTTGACTTTTTGGTTTATTACACGGACACCCCCTGACTTTTGACAAATGACACTAAGACCCCAATAGTTAGACGGAGTTAACTCTCCTGATAAAAAGACAACTTTGCCCCTCTGTTTAACCCAACCCAAACCCAAACCTTTGCCCCTCTGTTTAACACAAATCTAACCCCAAACCCCAATATCTCTCTCTCTCTCACCAGCGAACCCAAACCCCAATCCCCCTTTCTCTCTCTTTCCTTTCCTTTCCAGTGTTGAATCACCATTTGTGATTGTTTGTTTGAAGGGAAATGCAGACTCTAGTACACCAATTTTTCTTCTTTTTTCGGGTTTTTGAATTCCTTTGACATTACCAAGTTCATCAAGTTCCATTGACAGTCGTTTACAAGAAGAATCTGTTGCCTGCTTCTCCGGGATTGCATTCTCTGATACAGAACTTCCCTCAATTTCCATTCGTGGAGGCGATGATCCCTCAACAGCCACCAAACTTCCCTGCATTCCCACTTCTGGAGTTGATGATCTCTCAGCAGCTAACAAACTTCCCTGAATTTCCATTCCTAGAGTCGATGATCCCTCAACAGCTAACTGGTTCATAGCTTCCTTGCTAACATTAATGTTTTCTCTTCTTTCAGAATTATGAACCTTTGTATCAGACCGCCATTTTTGTCCTCTGATTCTGCCAAATAATACTCCTCTACTGCCTGAGGACAGTACTCAGGCTCAACCACAACTCCATTTAAATGATTTGGGTGTGTATGTATGTATATACATACATATATATATACACACAGGCAGAGAGAGAGAGAGAGAGAGGATGTGGAAGCGGTTTCCATGGTGTGGGTTTGATTTCTGCCCCTTCGATTTGGGGTTCGATTTCTGGGGTTCGATTTGGTTTGGTGGTGGTTAGTGTCTGGGTGGTTTCCGAAACCCACCGCAGGAGGAGGAGGTGGTGGTTTCTGTGGTGTGGAGGTGGCGATGGGTGGTGAATGGTGATTAATTGTGATGGTTGATTTGGGTGTATTCTCTGTCTCTGTTCTTTCTCCCTCTGTCTCTGTTCTCTCTCTCTGTGTGCTGGTGGTGTTTAGATGTGTTGGGTGGCAGCACTATTGCGGTGGTTAGATTTAGGCAGTGGTGATGGTGGCAGAACTGGTGGTGATGGTGGCGGAACTGGTGGTGATGGTGGCAAGAATAAATTTAATATGAGATAATTGGATTAGGTAATTATTAAGGTTTTAAAAAACTGATTATTTTTAAAATTGTACTAATAGTACCAAATATTATTTAATAAACAAAAAAAATTTAATATTTTATTTATTAATGTAATGTATTTAGAAATTAAACATATAAGTGTTATATATATATATATAGATTAAAAAAATAAATGAGAGGTTGGATAAATTTGGAGGGTATTTTTGGTATTTTAAGAATTATGATTGATGACCTCAGCTTTGACTGTTAACAAGTTTAACGTCCGTTAGTTAGAAGGGGTGTAACTGTTATAAGTTTTAAATGTCAAAGGAGTTCGGTGTCATTTGTCAAAAGTCAGGGGGTGTCCGTGTAATAAACGAAGAAGTCAGGGGGTGTCAGTGTAATTTACCCTTTAAACTTCTAACATCAACTGCTTGAACAACTTTAATATTAATCAGGAATTTTGAATTTAATTGAACAATATTAACAACAAAATTTATTTATTTTTTTAAAATCATAACCACTGAAACGACGTTGTTTCACTAGCTATTGATTTAAAAATAAGTTCTAGCATAAAACGATGTCATTTAAACCCCAAAAAACTAAAAAAAAAAAAAAAAAAAAATAGAATCGTCACGTATCGTACGTATCGGGCGTATTGTATCGTATCGTGTATCGTACGATAGCTAATTTTTCTTTGATATCTTAATAGCTTTGAATATATTTTGTATTAGTATCACAAAAAAAGTTCTTTTGTCCAAATTTTTTGGACCCGTTATCCTCTCTGGTGTCTCCTTCACAGAGAAAAGACTTTTGAGAGGGGAGACAAACTGTGTAAGTAAAGGAAATCTCTATTCTCATTAATGAGAGATTAGAGAGGAGAGTTTATATATATATATATATGTGAGAAAGGAAGTTACAATTGTACAGCTGTGTCCAGCTGTAACACAGCTGTATAAAAAACTAAATAACAAACTCTTACTATTATGTAACTACATCTATCCCTAAACCATCTGTAACAGACTTCTGTTTATCATCCCCCCTCAAGTGAAAGGGGCGGGGAACCACACAAAGTTTTGACCTTAAAAACAAGAACCTTGAACTTGATAAGTGCTTAGTCAATAGATCTGCTATCTGGTCGTCAGTAGAGATGTGTTGAAGAGTAAGTTGTTGTTGAACAACTCTGTCCCGAACAAAGTGCAAGTCAATCTCGATGTGCTTTGTCCTAGCATGAAACACAGAGTTAGTAGCAATATAATTAGCACTTGTATTATCACACCAAAGAACAGGAAGATCTTCTAGTGGCATACACAGTTCTTTCAACAAAGCTTGAATCCATATCACTTCAGCAGTAGCAATAGCAAGGGCCCTGTATTCAGATTCAGCAGAACTTCGGGACACAACTTTCTGCTTTGTAGCAGACCAGGAAACCAAGCTATTTCCCAGATATATGCAAAAGGCACTAGCACTTTTTCGATCATCCGGAGACCCTGCCCAATCAGCATCGGTGTAAGCTTGAATCTGAAAATTATCAGATGCTGTAAGAAGAAGACCTTCTTGCATTGTTCCCCTAAGATACCTTAGAATCCTTTTAACAGCTAACCAATGAGAAGTAGTTGGTTGGTGCATAAATTGACAGGCCTTGTTAACAGTGAAAGACAGATCTGGTCTAGTTATGGTGACGTACTGCAGAGCACCAACAACACTTCTATATTTAGTGACATCCTCAAAAGGTTCACCATCATATTGAGAAGCTGTTTTGCCAAGGGCACCAGGAGTTTTAGTTGGTTTACAATCAGTCATGTCAGTTTTTGCAAGCAAGTCTGCTATATACTTACTTTGAGAGAGATGTAAAGAATCAACAGAATACGAAGCTTCAATGCCAAGGAAATAAGATAAGGTTCCTAAATCCCTCAAGGCAAAGGTGCTGTGTAAACAAGTAATCAAATGAGAAATCTGGTCTTCGGAGCTGCCAGTGATAAGTATGTCATCAACATACACCAATACTATGAGAATCGTAGTTCTACCACAGCAAAAGAATAAAGAACTATCTGTTCTGGAAGAAAGGAATCCCCAAGAATGAAGAGTTGAACTAAGCTTAGTGAACCAAGCCCTTGGTGCTTGTTTAAGGCCATATAAAGCCTTCTTCAACAGACAAACATGATCAGGGAAATGCTCACTCACAAAACCAGGAGGTTGTTGCATAAAAACTTCCTCCTCTAACTCACCATTTAAGAAGGCATTTTGCACATCTAGTTGTCTGACAATCCATTTAGAAGACAAAGCAATAGTGAGAACAATTCTGATGGTTGCTGGTTTGACTACTGGACTAAATGTTTCAAAGTAGTCTATGCCATAAGTCTGATTATACCCCTTAGCAACCAAGCGTGCCTTGTATCTCTCAATGGTTCCATCAGCTCTATATTTCAATCGATATACCCACTTACAGCCTAAAATACTGGCTGCAGCAGGAGGAGCAACCAAAATCCAAGTCTTATTACGTTGCAAAGCATCATACTCAGCTTGCATAGCAGCAGTCCACTTAGGATCCTTTTGTGCTTGACGAAAAGTACTTGGTTCAGTTAATTGGACAGCAGCTAAGGAAAAAAATTTCTTCTTCTTCGTTATCCCATTCATGGCACGAGTCACAACTCGTTGTGGTGTAGCAGTATGAATAGGTGGGTCAGCATCAGAAACTGAAGGGCTGCTGGAATTTAACACTGCTGGATCTGAAACTGCTATTACAGGAGCTGAGGAATCACTATTGGGCAGTGAATCAGAACCTGACCGGGAAGGAGAATTATGAGCCGGAGTAGGCTGACCAAGAGTGGACAAAACAATAGACGAAGAAGGAACTGAGAGAATGGCAGGAGTAGAAGAAGAATCAGAAGTATTTCCAGATGAAGTGTCATTATGAGAAGCAAAGGGAAAGTTATACTCATCAAAAACAACATGAGGAGATATTTACACACGACCAAAAATATTATCAAGACACAAATATCCTTTGTGAATAGAGCTATAACCAAGAAACAAACACTTCAAGGATCGATATTGAAGTTTATGATTATTATATGGTCTAATGAAAGGATAACATAGACAGCCAAACACACGAAAGAGGTTATAATCTGGTTTCTTATGAAAAAGTAGAGAGTAGGGAGAAGCAAACTTGAGTACTCTTGTGGGCATCCTGTTGATGAGAAACACAGCAGTCTGAAAAGCATACTGCCAGTATTGCAGAGGCATATGAGCATGAGCTAAAAGAGCTAAACCGGTTTCAACCACATGTCTATGTTTGCGTTCGACCCTGCCATTTTGAGGAGAAGTATATGGGCAAGAAAAACGATGCAATATACCAGATTGAGTCAAAAAAGGAAGGAAAGATCGATATTCACCCCCATTATCAGAATGTATGCATTTAATCTGTTTGTGAAATTGGTTCTCAACGAAAATTTTGAATTGTTTGAATATAGGTAAAGCTTGATCTTTGGTTTGTAATGGATAGAACCATGTGAAACGAGAAAAGTCATCGACAAATAAGATGAAATATCTTGAACCAGATGTGGATTTGACAGGTGCAGGACCCCAAATATCAGTATGAATTAAGTCTAAGACATTTGAAGCACGAGAAAATGATGGTTTCAAAGGTAAGCGATGACTTTTAGCTAATTGACAAGAGGAACAAACAGCAGTTTTATTATTTGTACTGGAAATATTACAATCTGAGAGAATTTTGTTGACAACATCAGAATTGGCATGGCCTAGCCTACAATGCCATAGCTCAGTTTTATGAACAATAGAAGTAAAGGCAGATACAGAATTATTGAGAGAGGTAGAAGAAGAATTCTGAACTGACTTAGAAACAGGAAATTTATACAAGCCATTCTCAAGCTTGCCTTGAGCCAGAACCCTCTTCGTAAGTTGATCCTTCACAGAAAAAGAGTGAGGATAAAATTCAATGAAGGCTTTGTTATCTGAACAAAACTTTGCGACACTGATCAAATTGGCAGAGATGAAAGGAACATGATAGACTTTCTGAAGCTTAAAAGAATGAGAATTAGAGGTTAAAAATTGAGAACCAACAGAGGAGATATGAAGTGTCTTACCATTGCCAATAGTGACGCGCTCAGGTCCTGTAGAAGGAGTAGCATTGTTCATATGACCAGCAGTTTGTGTTAAATGATGACTAGCTCCGGAGTCCAAGTACCACGCATCATCTCCCACTGTGCCTGGTGCAGCAACCATAGCTGATACAGTTCCTTGTGAATTTGAAGTAGAATTGTTTCCCTCAGCCTGACTTCCTTGAAAGGAGATATCATAACGATGATAACATTAATGGACAGTATGCCCAAACTTTCCACATAACTGACACTGTGGTTTATTGTTTGAGTTGAAATTGTTGTGTCCTCTTCCTTGTCCATTACGGCCACCTCTTCCACGACTACGAGTGTAAGAATTTTGAAAACCACTTCCTTGGCCTGAGTATTGACCTCGACCTCCATTATACTTTCTGCCTCCTCCACCTCTGTTTTGAGAAGAAGCATAGTTAGCAGTCATCATTGATGCTTCTGCAACTGAGTTTTGTTGTTCCAATCGCTGCTCAAAAGAGAGAAGCATGCTTTGGACAGTCTCAAGAGATACGCTATCATCTCTGGTGTTAATCGCAGTTACAAAGGCATTGTAATCTGCTCCAAGACCTGCGAAGAGGTTCATAATCTGATCTTGCTCAGATACTAGTTCTCCAATGACAGCAAGATTATCTGCGATTCCTTTAATCTTCATCAGATAATCAATCATTGACATTGAGCCTTTCTTCGTGGTTTGCAATTCAAGACGAAATTGCATAACTCTGGCTCGTGAGGAAGAAGCAAAAATCTTCTCTAGTGCTGTCCAAGCAGAGTGAGAAGTTGAATGTCCAATGATTTGAGCCATTACTTCTAGAGTGAGAGACGAATAGATCCAACTTAGGATCATTCGATCTTGACGCCTCCAAGCAACAAATTCTGGATTAATCGATCCAGTGCTTAGAAGACGAGAAGGACAAACAGAGCTACCTTCGATGTAATCTTCGAATCCATTCGCAAAAACAACATTATCCATCTGAGATTTCCATAAGACATAGTTTGATCGATCCAACTTTACGGAGAGAGAGTGATTGATCATCGACGAAGCAGATGAAGAAGCAACACTTGATCCGAGATTCGAAGAAGAAGATGATGGAGAAGAAGTCATGGTGGATCACCAGAAAAGTGATTGGATCGCAAGAGAGAAAAAAAAATCTCAGAGCTCTGATACCAAGACAAACTGTGTAAGTAAAGGAAATCTCTATTCTCATTAATGAGAGATTAGAGAGGAGAGTTTATATATATATATATATGTGAGAAAGGAAGTTACAATTGTACAGCTGTGTCCAGCTGTAACACAGCTGTATAAAAAACTAAATAACAAACTCTTACTATTATGTAACTACATCTATCCCTAAACCATCTGTAACAGACTTCTGTTTATCAAGGGGAACTACTGAACCATCTGCTCTTGGTGCCTTGGAGTTAAGAACTCAATTTCTTGTTGTCTTCATACATCAAAACGTGAAGTCTTGAGAAACCAAATGTGTTGGAGTTGCATTAAAAGCTAGTGATTAATGGATAACACTGCCAAGTGCCCTTGCAACACAATTTCTGTATAGAAACATAGGGCTTTGGGCATTCCATCACTTTAAACTTACAACACTTGACTTTTTGTTGCACCAAGAATATCAAAATGTATGCTGAAGACAGTATTATGCTTGCATGCAGGTTCTCTTTTTCATATCTTTGTTTTCTGATATGGATCAACAAGCACCAGGACAGCTTCCCTTGGCCCCACATCCTCCTCCACTACCAGTTTCTCCTGCTTCTTCTCCTCCGAATACTGAGGTTGTGATTTTGTATCGAAATAATTATTCAAAAATCATAATGATTATCATGACTCTTGCTGCTACTGCCATCTTAGCCTGGGAGCTTGGAGAATTTTTTAAACATAGAGGAGACAAATCATGGTGCAGAGAGAAGTTCGTCGTTGCAAAGACAAATCATGGTGCGGACTTTACTTCTATAGCAGCAGCTGTAGAAGCGGCTCCAAATAACAGCCCCCAAAAATTCTGTATCTTAATCAGAAAAGGGGAATACTATGGAAATGTTTTTATAGGGCGAGAGAAGACAAACTTGGTCTTCGTTGGAGAAGGCATGGGGAAGACTACCATTATGTCCAACCGAACTGTAGATGAGGTTCTGGATGGCACACAAGTAGCAACCTTATGTGAGTAGTTTAAACATTTATGTTATGACTCTTACAGTTAGTTATTAACATGCTTTCACATATGCTATCAACTGAAAATTTCATTACAAAATTTTCTTAGAAACTCTTTCTCTCTTGATACTCTTTTATCTTCAAATCCTTGCAATGGAAACTGACATACAGAGCAGAAGACTAAATGGAAATTTCTTATGCAGATAATTCTGCTATGAATCAATTTCATTGGTCCCAATGGTTTTTTCAGTTTGGCTTTGGCCATAGAACCTGAGAAAGTAAAGCCACAAATCAACAAAGTTGAAAATATATTAATTGATTAAGAAACACCTTACCACTGATCTGGTTGTTGTAGTTCAATATCTTATGAGTTATGATCCTAGTGTTGTTTGTTTACTCATAGAATATTAAGGAACGTTTGACATGTTTTTCAATATAATAACTCTGTCTGCCTAATTTTCTTATACAATTAAATGCAACAGCAATACTATAAACATTTCCTCTGCTTCAAGCTATGATGGGTGTCAAAACTCTGTTGTGTTGAATAGAAATTATGAAGGAAATCTTCATTTCTGGGAAGGAACTCAGACTACATTATGGGGAAGGAACTCAGACTACATTATGAAGGCTATATATACATAAAATAACACCCAGTTTGGTCCCCTTTATGAGCGCAATATATATAACGAAGTTTGACCTTCAAAGCTGAAAACCTCTAATTCTTTTATTGCCTGAGAAGTATTATTTTTTCAAGGTGTTTAGTAAAAATGGTACACGAGTTGCCTCACTGTTACCATTATCATATTTATTTCTGGTCAGATTCTTGTATATGGTAAGCCCCTATTCATCATTTTCTTAGTCGATTTTTATTCCAGATATCATGGTAACTTGTAGACCTTGTGGCTGTTGCTACTTTTTCTACAGAATGTGATACATGGGTTTATTCTGGCCTCTGGTATCAAGAATACTGGGAATCTTTTTCAAAATATTTGGTGCAAGTATATTACTTGGATTATTTTCAAATTAATGATAGTAATAAATAGAATAACAAGCCATTTTTCTGAATCGAAATTGACATATGGTAGTTCTGTACTTTAAAAAGTTGCTTTATCACTTTAGTCTTTGAGGCATGTTTTAGGAAGGCTAAAAAAGCTCCTGATGGTGTGTAGTCCGAACAGACATCAGTTTCAGTTTAGACATTCTTCATGCTTTCTTTAAGCCTGTGCCTTGGGATGTTAGAAGGCTGTATCTGAATATCTCGGGTGTTTTCTGTCCAATATGTCGTTTGATTTTGGCTTTAAAAAAAGAGAGAGAAGACCTACCCCCACAATATATTGCTGAATAAAGAATAAAATAAAGAAATGCAGAGAGATGATTTTAGTAGTGATCGATGTATCACTTAGTATCTTCTTTCATTCTTTTCTTTTCAACCTTATAAAATTCAACATTATACAGATTGTATCAGGGTCATGATGTTTTAGATATTTTTGAGGTTAAGAAACAACCATTTAAGTTCTCAGTTTGAAGTGTTGCATTATGTGTCACCATTTTTTGGGTTTCTTTCTATATTTCCATCCTCACTCCTAATTTTGTTTATGGATACTTCCATTCTCCAACAATATAAATTGGTTATTACATAATTTATGAGTCTTCATCATTGTAACTTTTGCCTTTACTACTTCATGACAATTAGTGCATTGTGTTAACATTTGAACCTCAATTTCAAGTGGTTAAGGGAAAGGGTTTCATGGCTCATGATCTGACAATCAAAAGTTCAGCAGCATCTGACAAAGATCACAGAGGGGCCCTTGAGAACTGGGCACATCAGTCGATATTTTATCGTTGCAGCTTCATGGGCTCCCATGCCACTATACGGGCTTATGAAGGGCGCCAATTCTACCGCGACTGCCAAATACAAGGCAGTCATTATTTTATATGGGGAGATGCTCCTGCAATTTTTCAGCAATGTAGGATCAATTCCTTCAAAATACATGCCGAAGAAAAGGTGGTGATTTCAGGGCAGTCACAGAGAAGTCAGATGTCAAACTCTGCGTTTGTATTTCACCTATGTGAGTTCTTTACAATGCGAAGTGTAATAGCTTCATCAGAAGAAACTTACTTAGGTGGTGCACCGGAGGCATATTCAAAGACTGTGGTTATGCAGTCCTTTTTGGATGCCTCTATAGCTGGGTGGTTAGTAAATGATTCTACACCACATACGGTGTATTTTGGTGAATTCAATAATAGGGGACCAGGTGCGAATTTTAGAACCAACTCACCATGCATCCACTTCATTGATGACTTGTCCACAGCATCTCACTTTACTGTGAGAGTTTTTTTGAATGGAACAAATTGGTTGCCACCAGATGTACCCTATGCTGCTGACATAGTCTAGTTAAAGCTATGTATCTTGTATTTTGACAATTCAATCTGTAAGGTGTACACTGCCTTAATATATTTCTTTAAATAGAATGGTGTTCTTTTGTCCTTTTTTTTTTTCAATTTCATTTGCTGTGGAAGAGACGTAGAACAAACTACTATCTGTTATTGAATTATCTGTCTTTGCAATATCCTTCTCTTGCAGTTGGTTATATGTGCTTTATTCTGATTTCTATCCTTAAATGCTTTATTTCTGCTTGTTTGCCCTTAAATTATTATAGGGTTACACTTAGTGTTATCTGTTCCATAGTCTTTTCCTCAGACGAATTAACTGTCTTCCTCCCAGACCTAATATTTATTCCTTAAGTTTCAGATTCAGGCATTCATATTATATAGCTTTTGTTTGAGCATTCTGTGCTGGGAAATTTTCCACTTGGAAACTTGGAAACCTGGAAAACTATTCTTTTCTCTTCAAGTGATTTATCATCCCTTTCTTGGTATTATGATCTCCTAGTGGGGATGAAGTCCGCAATTTCATAAGTGGCCTTTTAGCTAATTGAGTTGGGTAGCAGAAACTTATTCATGGCCTTGGTACAACCTTTTGTATGTCTTGATGGCGTTTTAAGTAGGAGTTGGTTACTCTTGTGAATGAATGTTTTTGTGGTTCCTTTTTTTTTGGGGGGAGGGGGGAGGGGGGAGGGGGGAGGGGGTAGGGGGGAAGGGGGCTTAAACCCTTGACCTCAAGATGGCAAAACCTTCATAAGATAAGGAGTACCATTGGACTAAAGGTCCATTGGTTTTTTGTAATTCCTTTGGATCCCCAAGGATGCCATAGAAGTTGACCGACAAATACTGTTGGCTATTCGATTTCCATATGGTTGCATATTGTTCAATTCTTTGTCTTCTCTAATATTATGTGTCTCTATATGATACGACAGTCATCATCATAAAACAAAATCCCCTTTTTTACTGTTATAAGAGATGAACCTCAATGTATACATAATGTTTAATTAGTTGGTGGCCTCAATTTACTCGTATTAGCTAGAAGAATGCCTACTATACATGCACTCATTTGTATATTTTGTGTATGCAGGTTCTACTAAGAATGTTTGATATATGAAGATTCATTGTAAAAGACACGTGAAAGAGTACTCTACTCTTTCCAATAATATAAATTTCAACCTGGATTGTCAGGTGTATTAAGCATCAGAGCATTCTACATTTACATTCCAAGCATCTTAGAGATAATCATTACTATGTAGCTGAGCTGCCGCAAATTGAGGTTGTCATTTGTAAGGGGGGATGGGTAAGCCGGTGGTTGTTTGAAGGTGTTCTCACAATCAATTGCATTGTCGTAGGAACCTGTTGCCATAACATTAACAGCACTATAGTCACCAGATTTCAAGGCATTTTTTGCTTCCTGAAAATTGCCACCTGCACTTTGGTAATACTCAGCACACTTGTTATAACGGGCCCTAAGACGAGGATCATGTATTCCCAGGGTGAGTGAGTGAATCTTTACGCTAGTGCCAGTGGCATTGTAAATCGCCAAGTCAATTGCAATTTGTGCGAGGCCAGCTAAATTTGCTGTTCCTGTACGAGGATCAGATCCTAGAGACTTGAAGCAAAAGTTTGGATTTTCAGCCTGCTGACAAACACGAGTTACTAAGGGACCACTGGCTGCTTCCGTTGTATTTGGCCTGCAGCCAAAAGGACTGATGAAGAAAAGAATAATAAGTAGGGAAGAACTAATGGAAGACAAGGCCATTTTCTTCAGGTACTCCAGTTGATTGTTTACTTCCTCTGTATATATAGATATCAACACTGCCTCGGGGGATTTGTTTGGAAGTAACTACAGCTTGTGTATCTCTCTATGATTTTCTGTATCTAATCTCATTCATTGGTTTTGGTCTATGTTTCACAATTGTATGTAATTGGATTGCGGAAATCTGTCATTATTTCTTTTGGCATTGATCACCTTGTGAATTTCTCTAGATTATCTGTATCTGATTTAATATGTTGGTATGGTGTAGGTCATTTAAATTAGTCATCAATACAAGCGTTATTGTAATTAATTAGATTGATCAAATCTGATTGTTTGAAGTTGAGTTTTCTTGATGAAATTTACTGGTTAAGTGCAATAAATAAGCATTACCTGATATTACTTCTTGCAGGATCATATACCCAAACAGCCTCTACAATTGCAAGCATTTATGGTTAATTTATTTACCAAACAAAAAATAAAATATTTCCTCAATGTTTTCGCATTACGGGTCAATATTTGTTCCACAATTTGGCGCATAATTTGTGAAAAAGGGGGTAGAAATGTCACATTGTTAGCATTTGAAGAAAAATCAAGGTGTAATGTAAGACTACTTTTTCAGGACAAAGTGAAAATCTTGAAATTTTTAGTAGCAAAGTATCATTAGTCCTTTTTCTATTTCTTTTTTTCTTTGTTGTCTTCCAGTACAGAAAATTGTAGAAAGGAGACAAGAAGCAGACCATGAAATCTTTACATTCAAAATTTTAAAAAGGGGAGAGGGGGGGGTCTAAGTGTTGTAAGCTTATGCTGTTGTGGTGAGTCTTATCATTCAGTTTTGCCTTCTTCCATCAGTCCATTGAAATTTGGGTTTTGCTTGATTGTGTTCTTGCCATATATCTGAGTGGTAAAATCCTTAGAGAAGTTGGTAAATAACCTTGCTCTGCCTGGAGAAGTGGAGCCACCCTAACCTATTCAAATTGATATGATTACTGAACTGGCTACGTGAGGTCGTTTTACGAAAATCTACATTCAAATCGATCTAAGTGCTCCCCCTCCCCCTCCCAAAAAAAAAAAAGTTTTAGAACCCGGCACTGGCTGTTTTATCCATCTAAGAAATATCCCACTGCTAAGTACGAGCGAGCAATGGAGAAAATAATATAGAGTAAACATTTTCGTATAAAACTGACCATCGAACTAACATAATATTATTCCACACATGGAAGCGAATTTTAACATTACTCTCGAAAAATCTGCATTAAGCAGATAGAACAAGCAATAACTAGATAGTACCTTCCAAAAACAAAGAAATAACTAGATGGTCATGGGTGTGTGACTAATAGCCTATGGGCAAACCATTTGCAGCATTGCTCACAATGCTACAACGGAATTCAAATTCCTGAATCTTTTCTGAGAGTTTGGATGAATCGATTAAATATCCTGGGAAGCCACCATTGTTCCAAAATGGAAAGTGACCGTTATTCCCAAATGGAAACCGGCCACGGCCATATGAATCTTCTGGATATCGTTCTTTGCATTCCCTGGCTTCCTCCAAAGCGCGGTTTGCTTCTTCAGCTACACGGTGATAGTCACCCGAATGCAAGTACTTCTTCGCGTGTTCAAGGTCACGTATGGCTTTCTTATATCTTCCAGAACATTTCCTGTAAACTTTTCCTAGTTGATAATCATCTGTGCTTTTAACTAGGCCTCTCAGCAAGTGTTGAATCTCTTTACCGGTCTTACGAGCCGACTTAATTGATTTCTCGATAATATGGTGAGAATCATCAATGGTTCCAGAACCATAATGAGGTCTCAAATCCTCCAAACAGTTACGAGGATTTATCGTGCCATCGCATATTCTCCTCAAATCAACACTCCTTGATCCTTTGTGGTGATGATATTGATGCACCCCCGCAGAGGGACTGATGAACACGAACACTAGAGAAAGGGAAATCAGCAAAGAGAGAAAACCAGAAGTGGAGGCCATAGTTATACTATCTTCTCTCTATGGGTTATATTCTTTTTTTCCTCTTGGAAGTTGGATGAAACTGTGATCATGCAAGGGACTATTTATAGGTATTCAGAGCACAAAAACAACGAAGTCTTCAATTGGGAAATGTTGATACGTTTTCTTACAGATTAAGAGAGTGGTCATGTTGTCAGAAAGGCTTGCATGCAGTTCTCTTTTCCATATAGTTAATGTTTTTTTTTTCTTTTGGGAAACCGACTCTAGTCTATGTTTCATTTCAAGCTAATACTCTAATTAATGACTTGTTAGTGAAGGCAATAGTAATGAGAAATAAAATCTAATTGCACCTCAATTACTCACTATATGTTGGAAGTAGAAACTGAAATTGGTTATGAAATTACTCTCTCTCTCTCTCTCCAATTCTTTTGTTCACATAAACATTTGTATAGTAGTTTATATCAAGGACACAACTAATTAATATAGTGTATATACGTGCGTATAATGTACATATGCTCTATATTCTTTATTTGATCATAATATACATGTCACCGTCTTGTCCATGCTGCATCGAAGAGTGATACTAAAACTCGACATGGGATAACCATGGGTACGACATTTATGCAAATAATGTTCAGATAAAAGATGTTGTAAAATCAAACGATGACAATAAAGTAAAATTAACGAAAAGAACGATAAGAATGCAATCTAAACAATCACACAACACAGAATTTACGTGGTTCGGCAATTTGCCTATGTCCACGAAGCTGAAGGGATTTCACAGAATTTACGTGGTCCGGCTTGGGCCTATCGGCCCCGACCTCCGCTCCATGGACTAAAGCCTCAGAAAAATTCCCATTAAAAACACGCAACATTATTTTGGGTCGGGTCATCATCCAGATCAACACACAAACTAGACTCTACAAAATGAGCCAACAAAAGATTCCTGATTGATTGGTTAAAATGGAAAAATTACTAATTTAATTCATTCCCGACTCATTTGGTAGTCCCTTAATTTTTTTTGACCAAATTTTCCAGCAATAACAAATGGAAGACTAACAGCAGTAACAACTACTCTAATTGTTGGAAGATAAAAATGGACAAAGAAATTAATTAAAAAAGAACTTTTAAACTCGGACCAAAGTTTAGGAGTCAAACAATTTCGATCTTATTAATAGATATGATAAAATTTTTGGTTTTTGCCATCATGTGCATACACCAAAATATTATGACAATACAGTCAATTGATTAGAGATCGCCAAAATGATGCTACATAGATTCACAACATTTTGATTGCTTTCCTGAAGTGAAGGTGGATCAGCTGGTGGTACTTCAAACTCATCCTGGCAATCTTCAACTGAATTCAGGGCAGACGATGCTCGATCATTAAGGCTTTTACCAGAGTTCAAGTGTAGCTTAGCATCTTCAAGGTTATGGATGGCATCACCATAATATTTTGAACATGTTAGATATCGAGCCTCCAACTGACCTGTTGCTTGTTTAATGAGTCCTCCTATCATGGTGTATGTTTTTTTGGCTGTTGCAGATGCTAAGTCGACTGAGATTTGTGCAAGGCCTTTGATATCTGCATTGGAAGTGCGTGGATCGGACTTTAAAGCTTTCAAGCAGAAAGAAGGATTAATGGTTTGAGAGCATAGCTTTACAAGATAAGGATCGTTTGCCTTCTCTATAAACCCTTCAGATAAGGGACTGATGATGGATAGAAACACAAGTAAAAGAAAAACCTGCAAGGAAGAACTACCGAAACTCATTTCTTTTGATTTGGCACTTGCTTTTTCCTCTCTTTTTATCACCTGGAATGGTGTGTGATATGATACAAGGGGAGCTAAATAAATAGTGGTTCAGATGGTAACTAAAAGGAAAGATATTGAGTGCTAAATTTTGTGAGGATTTTCATAATTATGTAGTGCTAAAATTGGCAGGATAGCCTTAAATGTCTTGACTTTTTTTTTTTAATTGGAAGGTAAATAAATGTATGGGTAAGCAAGAAAAAATACAACTGCCACAACAAAAAGTGGAGTAAGAAAATCAATCTAAGAGAGTACTAGGGTGTTCTTCCAGTACTCTTGTAGATTGAGTCAATCTATAACAGGTGGACCTATAGACAAAAACTCCAAGCAAGAAAAATCAACATGGGCTTGGAACCTGCCAACTGTGAGCTATAGCTCTGTTCGGAGGGGTGTTCTTGATCTTTAGAGAGATCAATCTGCTTTGCATCACATTCACAATGTCTTGCAGAATTGATGTCGCATCCCTGTATGCATTCCTAAATATTCTTCCATTTCTTTCTCTCCACACTATGTAGACATCAGTAGCCAAAGATATCTTTTGAATTATGATCTTTAGAAATTTGCCGTGTCACTCATTAGAAGCTTTTTGAACTAATTAACAAGGGCCATGAAGTAAGAGGCCAATTAATGCCGCATTTTCTTTTCATTCCAGTCCATATATTTGCTGTGAAAGGAACAATTGAAAAACAAATGGTTGTGGATTTCCTCCTCTGTTCTACAGAAAACACATGTAACACTAGTTTGCTGCATATAGGCCTGTAGCCTATCCTTTGTGTTCAATCTCTCCAGAACAGCAAGCCACAAAATGAAAATTATTTTGGGAATAGCCTTACCAAACTAGACGAGTTTACTCCAGCACACCTTTAGGGAAGGGGTAGAGATACTGCTCCAAGCTGATTTGACTGTGTAGTGACCATTGGCAGAGGCAGTCCACTTTACTTGATCTGGTGTTTGAGGATTAGGATTATAGTCTGGCATTGAAGTTAGTATCTCCTCATAACCACTAAACTCAGTCACAGGCCACTGCAATTGATTTCCACATATAATTTCCTCCACTTTGGCCTTAGCAGAAGAGTTGAAATGTTCAATAATGTCCTGTGGCCATCTGAGGAGCAAGGGTCCATGGTTACGCCAGTTATCATACCATAAATTAGTTGTTTTGCCATCTCCAATCATGTGTATGATGAAAGGTCTTGCCATCTCTTTCAACTTTAGCAGTTTTCTCCAGTTCCAAGAGCAGGTCTGTAGCATTTTCACTGCCCAAAAACTTCTACTATTAAGGTACACACCATTCATCCATGTTGCCCAAATGCTCTCTTATCAGTAAACAAACACCATATGTGATTAACCATCATCGCTTTGTTTCATTCATGGAGCCTCTTTAGTCCCAATCCCCCTTCATCTTTAGGTTTGGTAACCATTTCCCAAGCTACTTTAGCCCCCCTACTGCTCAAATTAGAGCCAGACCATAGCAACTACTCCAATCTTTTAAGATCTCCCTTAGGCAGTATCAAATGGCACAACCAGTAACTTTGAATATTGTAAAGCACAGATTTTACAAGTATAACAGCCTACCTGCATATGAGAGGGTCTAAATTAATCAAGGATTTGATTCTAGATTCAGTCCTTTCAATCAAAGCAGCACAATCCCCAGGCCTAAGCTTTGTACAAATGAGGGGTATCCCAAGGTATCTTATAGGTAGCTCGCCTATTTCAAACCCAAAACATTGTAGAATCCAGTCTCTCTGATCTGACTCTATTCCTGATAAGAAAATTGGACTTTTCGTGTGAATTTTCTTAAGCTGAGAGATTTTGAAACTTCACCAAAGCAGTTTTTAAGATAGGGGCAGAATTATAGTCACCATGGCAAAATGAAATGAGATCATCAGCAAAGCTCAAATGGACCAGTTTCTGTTTTTTGCACCTCTAGTAAAACTTGAAATTACCAGCTGTATCAATCTGTTGATTAAAAATTTGGGAGAGAACTTCCATTAATTTCTCAAAAACTTAAGATTTGACTTTTTACTTGTCTAACTGACAAACCTATTCTAGTGAAAAAGTAACAACAATGAAAGACCCTAACCATCCTGGATTATTGCAAAATGTATGGTAGGTTTATGCAACTTAAGAAATGGTGCATCAGTTCAGTAACAAAATGTAGGCCTACTAATTATAACACGCGTTGAATTGTTTAGTCTTCGCTGTATAATGATTTATTTGAACTACATGGCAATAGTGATACGTACATGGTACTTGCAATACTGATATGTTTATATGGAAAAAAAATACGCCGAAGTTAGAATCTCAACATTAATATATTTGAAAAAATAACTGATAAGGAAATCCAGAAATGAGGAAAAACCACTTCTTACAAAAATTGGGTTTATTCTACAAGCCCTTCAACCCAAGGGATACCAGGTTCAAATCATTGTAAAAATGGCAGAGGTTTGAACCCTCCTCCTCCCCATCAGGCACCAGGTATCAGGATCATTTGGGGAGGTGGAGCTTGGAGGGGCAGTTTCATATTTGAAGAGTACTCATTAATTAAAATTTGATAAGTTTTCACTTTACTGTGGACCCTTAAACCGCATTCTATATCGAAGAGCACTTGGGGTACTCATTACTGAGGCTTCTGCCAATCAAACTTCTTATTAAAAGATTATTCTTAAACTATTCGATAAGATGATAAAGTTTTACTTAATGAAACATCTTGATCATCAGAAGAAATGATCAGATTTTTATTTGTACTTGCATCAATGCGCGTAAAATACTAAATTTTTCAAGCAAAACTAATGAAAATAACTAAAATGATGCTACTAAGATCTTCCGACTTCTGATTGCTTGTTTGAGTTGGGCTGCATTAGCTGGTGCAACTCTAAATTGAGTTTAATCTATGGCTGTTGCAAGAGTTTCCAACTCCTAGAGATCAAGAGTCGTCTCGTCTCTCTTGCAACATGTTCCTAGTAGAAGGAGTCCATAAGGCCTCCATTGCTCAAAATGCTACAGCGGAGCTCAAATTCCTGAATCAGTTGGGAGAGTCTCGATGAGTCTATTAAATATCCTGGAAAGCCACCATTGTTCCAAAATGGAAAGCGACCATTACTACTAGAGAATGGAAAGCGTCCTTGACCATATGAATATTCTGGATAGCGTTCTTTGCACTCCCCAGCTTCCTCCAAGGCACGACCTGCTTCCTCGGCTACGCGCTCATAGTCACCAGAGTACAAGTACTTCTTGGCGTGTTCTAGATCACGTACAGCTTTCTTATATCTTCCGGAACATTTCTTGTAGAGTTTTCTCAGTTGATGATCTTCTGTGCTTTGTGATAGGTCTCTGAGCAACTGTTGGATCTCTTTACCGATCTCTTCCGCTGAGCCAATTGAATTATCGGCAAGAGGGTAACAATCATCAATGGTTCCAGAACCATAATGGGGACTCAAATCATCCCAACAGTAATGAGGATCTATCGTGCCATCGCATATACTTCTCAAATCAGCACTTCTTGATCCTTTGTGGTTATGATGGTGATGAAAGTGATGATAATGATGATCGTGATGCCTCGCAACAGAGGGACTGATGAACACAAACGCCAGAAAAAGAGAAACCAGCAAAGAGAAGGTGGAGGCCATGGCTATTCTGGATTGTTTATGTTCTTTTCCTCTTGGAAGTTGGATGAAAGTGGGATGATGCAAGTGACACTTTATAGGTGTTCTAAGCGCATAATAAGGACATACTTCAATTGAGAAATCTTTATACGTTTTCTATAAGTTAAGGGAGTGGTTAAATTGCCTGAAAGGCTGTATGCAATTTTTTCACACTTAATGTTCTTTTTCTCTTTTGAGATACCAAATATAGTCTTATGTTTCATTTATGGCCAAAGTCTAATCAATGACTTGTAACGATATATTTATCAAGGCAGTAGTAGTGGTGAGTCAAATCTAATTGAATTCTATTTTACTGTCTCTCTTCAAAGTAGAAACGGAAATTGATTAAAGATAGCAAGTTTTAGCGTCTAAAAGGAAGCTATTTTCTTTTCTTTTTTTAGTGGGTGTTTGGACTAATTTACGCACACCTCAACTAATTATCTTTCCGATCCGGATAAAGGCAAGCCATCCACGCTGGGACTAGGGTATTCATGAGGGATAAATCCCTCATGGCCTGATTCCAAGGAGTTGCGTTGTTAACATTCGAACTTAGGACGTCTAGATTTATAATTCGTCCATGATACCACTTGAACTACCCTTAAGAGTTATTTTCATATTGCAAGACCATCACAGACCAAAGCCAAAAGCTATCACCCTCTACCCCACCCCCACCCCAAACAAAAAAAATATACATATAACTTATCACGAAACAATTAAAAATGTATAAAAATGTAGACCGTACACATATATGCACCATAATCTAGTATATGATCGTAGTATGTCACGTCCTTTTGTTGGAGAGAGAGAGTGGAAAATCCTATGTCAATTATCTTGCTATTTTCGAATGACGTAGATATTTATACATTTGATTTGCAACATGCATAAGTCTTTCACTAAACTAAGCTGGTCCAATCTAATATGTATTCCAAGTAGTTAATTGGGTAAAGTGCATCCAATGGGTGCACAGTTTGGGTCCAACCAACCAACCAACAGTTCACCTTTATTATTTATATATTCGACTACTGGATGTAAACCATGCCAATAACTAAACGAAAAAGAAAATCGATTACTGCAAGTCATTGATCCCCATTAAGAAATAAACTGATTTTGATTCTCATGGGCATGAATGCACATAAAATACTAAATTATTCCTGCCAAACGATTGGAAATAACTAAAATGATGCTCGAAAGATCTTCCAACTTCTGATTTGCTTGTTTGAGTTGTGGTGTTTCAACAGCAGGTCTTTGAAAGCTTCCATCACAAGTATCTGCATCAGTCGAGACGGCCGACGCATAAGTATTTAGGCTATCATAGTCACCAGAGCTCAAGAACTTACTGGCTTGATCAAGGTTACTAATGGCATCGTCATAATTCTCCAGGCACGTGGCGTATATTTCTTTCACCTTAGGATCATTTGTTTGTCTCGCAAGAGAGCCAAGAATGTTGTATGTGTCTTTAGCACTGGCTTGTGCTAAGTCAATTGAGATCTGGGCGAGACCCGGAACGTCTGCGCCAGGAGTACGAGGATCGGATTTCAAAGCCTGCAAACATACAGAAGGATTGTGTGTTTTGGAGCAAATATCATTAATCAATGCAACAGTTGCTTTCACATCTGTGTTAGCAGATGAGAAGCTGCACAACAAACATGCTACTAGTGAAACAGAAACAAACAGGAATGAGCTACTAAAACAAAAGGCCATCTCTACTACTTTCTTTAGGGTCCTCTTGACATTGTATTAGATTGGATGAGAGTTATATAGTGCTTAAAACACTGAATTTTATGGAAAGAGATGTCAATTATGGGGTGTTCCCTAAATTTCTGTTCAAAATAAGTTAGATGATGCTCAGAATCCCATTCCTATAAGGAAGTATTCGATTTGGTCACCCTCCATATATAACATTTCAAACCATTAATACAACCTCCATATATATATAAGGCTTGTTTGGTAGACGTATTATGAGAGGATTAAATATTAGATTGTATTATTTTTTATTTAATCGGGCCTAATACTTTGTTTGGTAAGTAAATTTGATACCGTATTAATTTCAAAAATGTATCGTATATCGTAAATTTGATGTGTAAAATCGTATATTTATCGTATATTTTTTATACGTTAGACCTGTATTATGGAAGTATTTTAATACCATCAAAAGAGGTGGTATTATAATCCAACTCAAACGTATTATCTTACACATACCATTATAACCCCCCAACTGATAAAATCAAACTGTCAACAATGTAACAAATACTGATTGAGGGTATTTTTGTTAATTTAACATTAATACAATAAAATAATTCCTTAACCAAACAACCGATTGGATTAAATAATTACTATCCAACATTTATGTTGTGCATTACCAAACACTAGATAAAATTACATATTATTCTAATACCCTATTTAGTTTTGTCTTTTATCCTTCTGTATTGTATTAGACCGGATTATTTTATCTAATCCATCGATTTCTAATAATGAAACCAAACGAGCCCATAGTATTTCAAACCACGTCCGGTCTTCAAGTCATACTTAGTAGCAATTGCATCTTTTCACATATGAAACTTAAAATTATTCATCCGCCTAATCCACCATAGTCATTGGATTGACAGAAGACCTCATATAATATTGGGGCTTACTGTTAATTAATTCAATGACTAAAAAAAAATTAACATTACTCAGTGAAATTATTGTCAAGCTCACTGATGGAAATATTGTTATTGTAATATCCCATATTTGGGAAAAACTGTAGGGCGGGCAATTATTAAGGGGAAAATTAACCAAAAACAAAAAATCTAATGGGAGAAATTATAGCCTTTTCTTTGGGTAGGATCTTAGTTATGCATGTGATTAGAGAGTTTTTAGATTTTCCACAAATAGTTGTGCACAAGAAGAAGTTTAATTTTTATTTTGGGCCAGACTATAAATCCTTATTAGGATGGGGAGCTTAGTGCAATTAATTGAGATACATGAGTGAGGCGTAGGGATGTCAGTGGACCGAAGCGGGGGCGGGGGGTGTAGTCTTCATCCCCATACCCACTTAAAAAAACTCCGTCCATCCCCGGTCCATCCCCGTTAACGGGTATAGTTTTCATCCCCATCCCCGTCCCCGTCCACGGGTAAATTTCTAATCCCCGTCCCCGTCCCCGCTTTCCCCGTACCCGCCCAAGCCCTAGCCTAAAACCAAGCCAATATTTCTCACTTCTTCTCCTTCCATTGCTTGTCATCAACTACATGTTAAAAAAAAAAAATTATGTACCTATAATATAAATAATTTGGCCTCTATAATATGCATATGATGTAAAAATACAAGCTCAACATAAAAGGGTTTGACTTGACATTTGGTGTTTCCCCTTGGTCCCATCCCCTTTTAATTTATGCTATAATCTTTAGGTTCATGTGAAATGGAATGAATATTAGGAGGGGCTCTAAGAGAAGGTATATTTGCTTGCCAGTGAAAAAAAATCCAGAAGCTAGTACATTCATTTTTGAACGAGGAACTAAATGCATTAAAAAGCTTGAAATTTAGAGAGAAAAAAAAATACCTTCAATCAAAACCAACATGGCGTGGGGGATTGGAAGTTAGGGAAAACGAATTGATTCAACTATTATTTTCAATTAGAAATAATCCAAGAGCATGAGTCAACTAGGTATAGAAAAATTTATGAAGCCATTGGCTATTAATCTACATGCAACAAAATGCATTTTTCATATCACAGCCCAGCAAATTCCCGAAACATATGGAGAAGCTTACAAAGATCCCATGGTCTAAAAGCCAAGTTCATAATACAATCAGCATTAAATATGACATGAGAACCATTTGAAGCAGAGCAGAGGAAGAAGATGCATGTGTAGTATGTGATAATCTGTATATAACAAGGACAGATAAGGAAGAAACCAGGAAAGAGCTGACTCACCAAGTTCCTTATGTACTAGTTGTATGATTGTCCGCTACATGTTGGCGGGTAATCGGGGACGGGGAGGGGCGGGGCGGGGACGGGGCGGGGATAAGGGTAAGTCCATCCCCGCCTTCATCCCCGCACGGGTTTATATGGGTATCCCCGTATACGTCCACCGTCCAATACGTATAGTCCATCCCCGGTCCAAACGGGGCGGGTTTGGACGAATACCCGTTTTTCCCCGGTCCACTGCCATCCCTAGTGAGGCGGTTGATGATTAAGGCCGACCGGACCGGACCGGACCGCACCGCACCGCTCCACTAGGGTTTTATTATCTTAATCAGTCTTCTTGTGCCGCATTGCATAAGTGACGGACGGGTGGGTCAATGATATTGAATTCAATTAATACATTATTAGTTGATACTAATAATTGATTGGACTAACGTATTAATATTATTGAGATCAAGAGCCAAAAACTATCTTACATTATGATGGAAATTTAACATTTACCTTTCAAGTTTCAATTGAGATTTCGATAATTCCGGAGGTTAATCTCTTTGCAAAGAGTATTTATTTTAATTGTAAGGTCAAGGCACCTGGTGCTACTCTACTGGAGTTTCTATGATCCCAAGAGAAGGGTGAAAAAGAAGAAAAGCTTATTTCTGTTAAAATAAGAAAGCTTTAGCTAAGTCATTGAAACTCTCAAAAATGTAACAGAAGAAGAATAGCAAAGATATACCACATCTTCTATATGTGAATGGGTTTGTCATAAGTAGCCATCGCAGCTTCCTTCAATGCCTCACTCATTGTTGGATGAGCATGGCATGTGCGTGCAATGTCCTCACTAGTTGCCTCATATTGCAAGGCCAGCACTGCCTCATGAATGAGCTCCCCAGCATTTGGTGCCATGATGTGGACACCCAATATCTTGTCAGTCTCCTTCTCAGCTAGTATCTTGACAATTCCTTCAGCATCATCGATTGCCTTGGCCCTGCTGTTTGCCATTAAGGGGAACTTCCCAACACGGTAATCAACCCCCAGTGTCTTCACCTGCTCCTCAGTCTTCCCAACGGATGCCACCTCCGGGTGAGTATAAACAACTCCAGGGACCATGTCGTAGTCCACATGGCCTTCCTTACCTGCGATCAACTCCACACATGCAAACCCATCCTCTTCTGCCTTATGAGCCAACATTGGCCCAGGAATTACATCACCAATAGCATAAACCCCTGGCACATTTGTAGCAAATCGCTCATTAACCAGAATCCGACCACCCTTGTCAGTTTCAACTCCTATCTTCTCCAACCCAAGTCCAGCTGTAAATGGAATTCTACCAGCAGATACAAGAACAATATCAGCTTCAAGTGTGCTCTGATCACCACCAGCTGCTGGTTCAAGAGTTAACTTCACACCATCCCCAGAATTGTCAACTGATACAACCTTAGTTTTTAGCATGAATTTCATCTTTTGCTTCTCTAGGATACGTTGAAATTGCTTGCGGATTTCACCATCCATTGTAGGAACGATGTCTGGTGCAAATTCAACAACCGTGACCTCTGATCCAAGACGGCCCCAGACAGAGCCCATTTCAAGGCCAATGTAACCAGCTCCAATGACCACAAGTTTCTTAGGAATTTCTGACAAAGCTAAAGCTCCAGTTGACGATACAATCCTCTTCTCATCAATGGTGATCCCAGGTAAGCTTTTAACATCAGAGCCAGTGGCAATTATTATACTCTTGCCTTTTACTACAGTGTTCTCGCCTTCAAGGGTATCAACGGAAACCTCAGAAGGCGAAATGAACTTGCCATGACCTTTAACGTAGTTTACTTTATTTTTCTTGAATAGGCCTTCGATACCTCGTGTTAGATTAGTCACAGCTTTATCTTTTTGGGCCAGCATGGCAGGTAGATCAACCTCAACAGAAGGAAACTTCACACCATGGCTGGCAAATGAATGCTTGGCCTCATGATACATGTGGGAGGAATGAAGAAGTGCCTACAGAGAAATTCCAATTCATAGAGTTTTCACGGCATGGGTAACAGTTACTAGAAGTAGTAAATTTTGAAAGCAAGACAGTATAAAATTCTAGTACTTCTGTCTAACAAACCATGTCTAGATATCAAACCCAAAAAAGGAATTTGAAAAGAAAAAAAGAATAGTCATGATATAAGAAAAGTAAGTTGGCTACATTATCCATCCGTTGTCATTGGAAACAAAAAATCAGCAATAATTGCATATTATCTAGGAATTACTGAGACATTTCATCCAGATGATATCCATAAAAACCCAAACTTTATCATGTATATGTGTCCACTCAATCTTAAATTACTGTAAATCAAAACCACAACATTTTAATTGCCGATTCAACCATAAGGCTCAACTACATCGATTCCAGTACAAAGTCATGGAACGCATAATGAAACAAAACACACACAACGGCGTACAATCGGAAACTGATTAGACCAAATAAGAAGCCGCAAAGGCAAATGAAACACCAAAAATATGCATCCATGCATCTCAAAATTCCTACTTCCCAGGATCGAGAGTGGAAATATATATAAACTGTAAACACGTACACTACCTTAGAAGGAATACAACCGACGTTGAGGCAGGTGCCGCCGAGAGTACCGCGCTTCTCGATGCAGGTGGTCTTGAGGCCTAGCTGAGCGGCCTTGATGGCGGCGACGTAGCCGCCGGGTCCACCGCCGACGACCACGACGTCGTTCTCGTCAGATCCCGAGGAAGCGAAGCCTCTGGCCAGAGAGAGAGAGTACTTGGAATTGTTGTAGAGAGGATTGGAGAGCAGCGTCGATGCCTTTCGTCTGGCAAAACTCGCCATTGCCATTTTCGCTTCAATTCAATCAATCTGGTCTAAAATACACAGCGGCCTTTCAAGTCTGAAGTGGAGGAGAGGAGAAGAGAGGAGAACTTGGCTTTTTATTTGTTTGTTTATTATTTATTTACCTGTCTGTTATTCTGATTAGTTATTCTTCGTAATAAAAGCTGTGATCTGCTGTAGCTGCGGCCCACGAAGCAGTAGGTGAAATCTGATTGATACTGCTCTTTGTTGGCCTATCGGATAGATGGCTCCTGATCTGATGACTTGGTTTGGTTGGTGTAATAGGGGATGACTTTTATATAATAATATAAAAAGGCAAAGGCAAAGGGGCAAAGATAAGGGTGTCAAACGTGTTAAGTTGAGTTGAGTTATTTTGTGTTGAGTTGATTTTGAGTTTGTATAAAAAATTTTAAAATTTGAATCTGACATGTTTAATAATTGTGTCGAGATGTGTAAACACTAACTTGACCTAACCATTAAACGAGTTATCCAAACCTGACCTGTTTGACATGTTTAATAAACATGCTATTTTCGGGTTAACACACATAACATGATCTTTTTAACCTGTTTAACACACATAACTTGTTTCCACACCTGTTCATTACCATTAAATACACCATTCAATCATTCATCCAAAATTTCAAATAATTTTTTCATAAATAGCATATCACATTTCATCAATGAAATTAACTAAAATGCATTCAAGTTTTAACCCAAAAATTAAAGCAATAACTATACTAGTATACTGTCACAATAATGTTAAAAACTATACTGCCAATTATCATAGTAAAAATAAGAATTAATAAGTAATAATTTTAAGACCACATTAGTCATACATAATAAACAAACCATAGTGTCATAAATGGGTTAAACAAGTCTAAAATGGGTTTAGGTCGAGTTCATGTCCTTATTATGTCAACCCGTTTAAAATATACAGATTAATCAGGTCAAAATCGAGTTAACCTAATTTTAACATTAATTCGACATAATTTTTTTCGTGTTTAAATATTTTGACCCATTTAAACTCATTGACTCTCTTAATTTCGTGTTCGGTTCGTGTCAATTTTTGACAGCCCTAGGCAAAGGTGGTTCTTTGCTTTCAACGAACTTGCCCGTTTCTCCCCATATTGTTCCATTCATGCTCTCTTTTTTTTTTTGGTTAGCACTGGCACATAACATAGAAAACAACAACCACAATTAGCAGCGCAAAGCAACTAGCGAAAAATAGCTGAGCAACTTCTTCACCCCAATCTCATCGAAGCTTCCAATAATTAAATTTAAATGATAATAAGTCTTTGGTTTAATAGGAGGAACAAAATGTCAGGCAGGATCATGATTCACTAATCCATTTGTTTATCAAGTAACAGGCTCCCTAGCTAGATTTAATAGAATGACTGTTGTCTTTCAAATCTTAAATGTACAATTTACACAACAGACGGAAAAGACAATGGATGACTAAAGCTGTACATTTTCCAAAACTGCTGACAGGAATAGAGTTTTCTGTATAGGCGCCTCAGACTACAATATGACTATTCATTTGCATCTATCTATCTATATATTATGTACACCTACAATATCCTCATCAGGAAAAATAATTGAGGGGTATCATTGTCCAATGGCAACCCAAATTTCATTGGATTACTCTAATAAGAAAGCATCCTTCGGAAAACAGCTTCTTTGCAGTCAGTCATCTCCACTGGCACAACACCTCAGAAAGAGTTCACCTTCCTCAATCAACCTTTCTTCACACCTGCATCATATATTTAGTGGATGAAATCATACCCAAATAACTTGATAGGTAAAAAAGTGTCCAGACAAAGAAGTAGCAGATTATAAATCTTTTATTATATTTGACGTAGACTAGGGATGACTGATAGTTTTGACCTGGGATTACCTCTGGTAAGAATAAGAAAAAGAAAAAGAAAAAGAGAACCCACAAAAAATAAAAAAGAGAAACATCCACCCACCAATCTCTGCATCCTTTTCACACCTATAGCATACAGTGAAAATGTATAATATCATCTGATCATAACGTTTTCCATCTGATCATAATGTTTTCTGTACAAATTCCCAGCCATAATTGAAAGGGTGGGTAAAAACTGTATGCAAACATACAGTTTGATACCAAGATGGACCTAAGGTTCTTAAAACAAGTACAAAAGAAAACCTTCATTTGAGTACACAACTTTTGAGCACTAACAATGGATTCTGACTAATTAGAGCACTTTCATGAGTAGACGTGATAAAGGCATGATTTCATACCTTTTAGACTCCGGTTACATAAGCAACTGGAATTTGACATGACACAATTCTCCGTTAGTAATCACTAATCACACTACACGGATACACCAAGTTCTTCCCAAATCAATTGTCACTGCTTCCAAAAGTCGAATTTAGAGGAACTGATGCAGGCACCTGCTGGGGAGACCAGATGCAAACACTATCCTTTGGAGTTATATCAGCACGGGCAAAATCAGATATTGGTGAATATGGTTTTGTCACTTTCCTCTTTAGCATTGCCTGAACAACAAGCAAAAGATAATAGCAATCATAAGCACATGACAAAAACTTGTCTCAGGTATTTCTAGGCTATGTTCATCAATTTATGGAAGAGCAAGTGCTCAATTTTCCTATGTAAGGCATTGCAGGAGTTGAGGGATAATAATTAAGTATCTCTGCTTACCACATAAAAATTCATACAAAAAAGACACAAAGGGCATTAGAAATTCAACCTTTGATTGGTTTGCACCATAAGTGTTCATTGCTTGCTCAATCGAAGAATAAATCTCAACAGCCTGGTTGGAATCGCTGTCACATTTTATAACACGAATTTGGTCCTTCATCTCTAATGATCTGGAGTGTAAATATAGAATAAGCCGTGAAGGCGGAGCATTTGGGTAGTCTTTCTTTCCATGAGTCAATTCCATTGCCGCCAGGTCATCCCACAGTACATCCCACAACACTGAACATGGATCTCTAGCTAGGTTGAACTTCTTCTGTGCGATAACGTTGGAGGTTTGCTGAAATGAAAATATGAAACCATCTCAGTTTGGGCGCTGGAAAATACGATGAGATAACAGGATATCATCACACTTCCAAATTGAATTAACTTACGTGCAACAATATAGTCCTCCGATGAGTGACAATAAGGATTCTTCCTTTGGGGAGTAAAAAATGGTCTTCATAAGAATCTGACAAAGCAAACTTTCCACGTACTTTAAACAGATCAACCTGGCCAAAGAATGACCCAGATTCCGCTAGCTGCAGTATCACCTTCACATTGACAAGAGAGAACGTAGATTAGAGTGGCAGTCGCATTTCAGAAGTTAACCGACAGAAGTAAATTATCAAGAAAACAAAAGCTTACAATTTAGTAGGAGTGCGTCAATAAATATAAGAAAAGTGGCAGTCGCATTTCAGAAGTTAACCGACAGAAGTAAATTATCAAGAAAACAAAAGCTGAGTGTGTCAATAAATATAAGAAGACACTGATGTAAGCACATGAAACAGATCTCAACTTACATAGTGAAAAAAAAGGTTACCAAGTCCAGTAATGATTCTGTCCACTCATGCATGTCCTGAATATACAAACTTTTTTTGATGGGACAGTTCTTTGGGTAATAAGCATATATCTATCCTATCCATCCTGCTTTGAACGGAAAACATGATGATGTAATTTCTCCAGCAATTGTGTTGCTACAATGTGGCTAATCAACATGAGGCACTTCCATTGGCTGCCACATTATACCTCTAAGCCCTAAGATATTACTACTTGGCATACTGAGCAGAAAAAACTTACAGCTGATTATACCACAAAAATCTGAAAAGTAACTCCAGCATATGATGGAAAAAGTAACGGCCCGCAAAAGGGAAAGATATATGAAGCAATACATGCACAATGCGTCACCCCCCTAATAGTTACAAACAGGAACTTGAGGGACTTAGAAGACCAGCAACTAAGCTTACTATCCAAATGTTCAAAAGTAACGTTGCGACATGTAACATAGATTGATAAAGCATCCAACCCGAAACCAATTTGTAATGGATAGAATGGCCCTAAAATCTATAAACAAACGCTGTGTGTACCTAATCTATCAATGTGTGACAATCTATGTCATAACCTCCCTCATGTAGGACCAGGCACACACATGGTCTAATAACCCTAACCGAAACAAGAAATTGAATGGTTGAGAAGCTTGATCCATCAACCATCTAGGCCAAAATTTGATACCATGTTAAAGCATCCAACACAAAAACTATTGTTAATGGGTGGAGTGACTCCTAAATAGGGATGACAATGGACCGGGGAAAAACACGGATTCATCTAAACCCGCACCATTTAGACCGACGATGGACCATACGTATTGGACGATGGACCATACGTATTGGACGATGGACCATACTTATTGGACGGTAGACATATACGGGAATATCCATATAAACCCGTGCAGAGATGGATGCTTGGGTGGACCGAAACTTATTTGCACCCGGCCCACTAAACCCGTTATATATATATATATAAAAAAAAAAAATATTAGGATGTAGGAGTCCTCGGCCCTAACTTGAGAATCAATACGCCAAGAGAGGCATAAATATATTTTTTTATTATTATTATTGTTTATGCTCAATAATGCAATGATTATGTTGTTAACTTATTTCTTCGTTTTTTATTTTGATCATATCATGTGATATAGACATACAGTGCTACAACTTGTACTTTAATTGATATATATATTTTTTAATTTTTTTTCTTAAAATCACATAAATTAATTGTAATGGACTGGGGCGGGGACGGGTGGCGGAGGTGATGGCAGGGACTGGTGGCGGAGGTTGGGATGAAGATTAAAACTTTCTCCGCTAACGGGGGTGGACCGGGGGTGAACGGACTTTTTTTAAGCGGATACGGGGGTGGAGACTACTCCCCCCCTCTGCCCTCACCCCGGTCCATTGATTCCTACTCCTAAAGTACATAAACCAACCTTGGATATTCCTAATCTTTAATTGTGGAATATGAACTCTCTTTACAAAGAGAATAAGAAACTTAAGAAGATAACATGCAACGAAACCGATCTTTCTTCATGGCAATAAAGGCTAGGCTAGATTCCTTAGACAAGGGAAGTAACTTTCGAAAAAAATAAGTCCCCCATGACATTATTACCCCGTTTTTATGTTTACGAAGCCCATTTTTTAAGATGTACTGCCCACGCATGTCATGCATGCCAAATATCTACCTCAATGCACATTGAGTACTAACTGCTCCACATAGAGCTCCAAAACAGAGTTGTTCATATTGTAGAATAGACATATGGGTACATTAGATCAGGTGGGATTTCAAACCCTACCTTAACTTACTAAGATCAGGGAAGCATCAACACAATGAAGGGTAGCAACCTAAATCTGACCTTAGAATTAACAAAATACACCAAATCTGAAGATATCCAGGGCTGGACTCGAGCAGAATCCCAAGAACTGCATTATGAGTGCTAAATAATGGAGGTATGATGCTTCAATTTCTTATGGTTGTAAAATGACAATATTAAAGCATATACATGTTGATTGCTTGTAATTTAATGACATTTCAAAAGATGGAGAGTGACTTGTGCAAGATCTTTAAACCCTACCTGCTATGATGATTTGGAAGGCTAAAGTGTTGAGAAAAGTGAAAGTTTTTGCATAGACTATTGCACAAGGTAAGATTAATACTGTGTATATGCTTTAAAAGAGGAGACCTCACTCTTGTCTTTGTCCGCAATGATGTGTAATGTGTAAAAAGGATTATGAAAGCATTGATTATTTATTTTTGAGAAATGCTATTAGGACCTAATTTACTGACTTAATTTGTTGACTTAATCCACTATGACTTTTAGATTGAATGTGGGCCCCATCAAATATTGAAACTTGGTGTTGATCCAATGGTTCCACTAAAGCCACATCATTAGGTCAGCAAATTAGATCAGATTTTTAGGTCCAAATGGTATTACTTTTTATTTTTACATTGTCCTATATTGCATTGTCATTGTGGTACAAGTTATTTAGCTTGGTAGAATTGAATTGGGAGGTTCCCGTTTCAGCTACGTCTTTGTTTGTTGAAGATTCCATAGGTCTGGGGAGGAGTGATAACGGAAAGACACTTTGGAATTGAATCATTATTGCAACTTTGTGGGTCATTTGGAAGGAAAAAAATGAAAGAATCTTTGAAGATCGAGTTGTGTGTGGAAAGTTTATGGGATCATATTGATTTCTTGGCATCTTTCTAGGCTTCAGTTACTAAAGAATTCAAAGGAATCCCACTCTTTGCAATTTTGACGGTATGACAAGCTTCACCTGATACATAGGTTGTTTTATGTTTTTACTTATTTGAAAACTACCACTAATTCTCTGTTACTCAAATATATCCAAACATTCTCTCTCAAGGTTGTCTTCTATTCATGTCTTTTTCAAACGAAAAAAAAATTGAGACCTCAAAATGTGTCTTGTCCACAAGACTTGGTTGTGATTCTTGCAATAGGTGTTTATGAAACTGATCAAGGGAATCTCTAGAATAACGTATGGGATTGAAATTTATTGTAAAAGCCCATTGCTTGGTGCATTGCTATAAGTGTTGGGCTAACAATTGTACGGTTACGAGTTTGAAATTAATGACAGCTACTCTAGGTAAAGGATGCTTAAAATTAGGTATGTAACCAGTCCATTCCTCCTCATTCTGTATTCCTCCTCATTCTCTCTTTTAACAGTGAACTAGGTCGTGACTTTTTTATAAGCTCTAAATCACGCCTCTCTTCATTTTCACCTTTTCTACTTCTTACTACACTGTCTGTCCTATTTTTCTTTTTTTGCAATGCTTTCTCTATTATTTAAATTTTTCTCACTACGCCACTACCTTATGTCTTGTCAGCGCCGCCCAATATACATGGTTTGCCCCATTCTTCATTAGTGAATCATTTTTTTTACAAAAGGTTGTCCAACCCTGTTTTCATCCTTCGGTGATATGATTCTAAAACATTAATTTGTTAGAGCTCCACTTATAGTAGACGAAGTAATTTACTTTTCTACATCAAACCATAGGGACTATTATGCCATAAAGTAGGCAGTAGCAAACCATTAGTACCTGTCCCTGTGCTTTGTAATCACTGTATGGTCGAAGCAAATTATCACCACCAATTACTCGGGGCAGTCGCCTACGGAGTAGTTGATCTTCTGAAGTAATAGCGGATGCTATCTTCATCCGCATTGCATTGGCACCTTCGGTAGTTTTTGACAGAAGATCCAGAACTCCACTCACAGGTTGTGCAGCTGCACCTATTATTCCTTTTCCAACACCCTGAACAAAACCCTCCACACCAGAAGCTTTGGCACCTTCTAGAGGCTTGGTTAAAATGCCCGTGACTCCTCGGAAAAAACCTTTCGCCAGTGCTCCACCCCCCTCTCTGATAACATCACCAAAGTCCTCCACACCTTTGTTTTCCTGAACCAAAAAATATTTTCTTTTACAAAATGCACATTTGAAAATGAATTAACATAGTCATAGTACTTATTGGTGTTGGAGCATCCAACCCAAAACCAATTGGCAATGGGTGGAATCTATAGAAGTCTAAACAATAGCACATCTGCGCTTTGATGTTTGAAATTTTGTAAAATACAGCACTTCCTGACTAACCTGTCGCTGTCGACTTTGAATGAATTTTTTATCCATTGATAAGGCTGCAACACCTTTGCTCATATGACCAAGAGCACTGCTTGCATTGCCCAGTATATCAACGCCTGAAAGCAGTTGAAGAGGCTGGCTAAGAAGATCCTTCCTAATATTTGAGATGGCATTGCTGGTAAGTACACTTTGCCTCAGAGACACATTTTCCTGGAATTTTGGATTGATCCGGACCTGATTAAAACACATTAAAATGAGTTAGTTCTAGTGCATTCTTTAATATATACTCCCACAACATGTTACTCTACAAGATAAGTTATACCTCGATTTACTTAATTCTAACCTTTGTCTCTCTAATGTTGTATAAACTACCAATCGTTTTTTATGGACTATTAGACAGAACAACAATATTACTCAAATGGTTGGCTGACAGGATGGCATACTAGCTTAAAAGGTTTGTCCACAACCATGAAGATCTGATTCCACTTTGGAAAACCATGGTCAAATTTATGCAAGTCCAAAAAAGAAAGGGGATGGCAGGGGGTGGAAAGGTGATCTTGCAATGATCCCTTCAACTTAATTCTATGATTATCAACTTATACCACGGGCATTTTAATGACAACTATAAATAGGGCATAAACACTTGTATCATACAGCAAGCTGGTTTTTCTCCGTGCTCATATAAAAAATTTTGAAATCACAAATGGAGTAAACACATCAAATTGAGAGTATGACAACAAAAAAAGGATCACTGCTTACAGTCATATTTTCAGTGTTCCCCAATGCAGTCATCAAGGATGACCAAAACCCAAGGACACCACCTGGTCGTTGACTTGGTGACATAGCCATTGAGACTTTGAACCGAACTTCCGAGATGTTAAGTACACTGCCAATCAGGGAAATAACATATGACTGAAGTTCTAAGAAGCAAACGCGGCAACAGACAGTGTCAGGAAAAGTCAGTGACTGTAACAGACCATATCAGAAAAAGTAAGTTTCAACACAGTCACTGCATACCCTATTTGAATGATTGGGTCAACTGAAACAGCAGTATTTTGAGTATCATATAACCGAGTTAGGTTGGCATGATGAATCATCCCATGAAGGCGCCAAATGATTGGTTCATGAATGTTTATCAAAAAGGCAGAATTTTCAGGCCCCTGACGAGAAACAGTTGACATGTATTGGCATGAATAGAATTAAGGACAGGACAAATAATAAACAATTAGGAAAAGAATAAAACTTAACATACTCACTTGAAAACCAATGTATGGATACACAGATAAATCCAATGATCCATTCGATTGCTGTGTCATGGAAAATTTCAAGATATTATCGATCTCCTCTCCAACTCTTTGTGGCCTGAAGAGAACCGGCATTGGAGTTAAAGGCAATTGATTATCCACCTGAATCCCGTGCATTCTTAATTTGAACCTGTCATACAAACAGAAAAGTTTCTACTGTTAGTGAATGTGGATCAGTACTATTTCCACCATTTCGAAGGATAGGATAGACAAGCATAATGAAAAATGACAGCCCACGAAGTGTGCATTTACACTAATTAGCATAATTGTCCAAAGTTATTCCCTCAGTCATGTTGGTGAGCACTATTTTTTCGATAAGAATGTTGGTGATCACTATTAATTATTACCTACTGATTCCGGCATCCAAGCCAGTTGAATATGATAGCAGAAGATTCTGGACTGACAGATATAATATCTCCTCAGGTGTATGATCAATAACGGATAGTCCGAGCTCAGCAATCTCAATAATAACATGAAATTCACAACTTGAGGTGGACATTGATTGCTGAGGCTGTGAGTCATTTCCAGAAGTTTGTGATACAAATGAAAGAACTCTCGTATTTAGAATCGCTGAAGGTTTATTTTCTGGCATCCAGTCGCTGATCTTAATGACATTCATTCTCTCTTCTTTCAGACTAGTAATACATAGAGCTCTACCAGTTTGGCCCACCATATGAATGGGCTTATGATCAAACACCTCATCAATATTGTATTTCAGGGATGCCAAAGGGTCAGTACCATCTACAACTAGTTCCAGCAATAGTTGTCTACCAAGATCTTCCCACAGAAAGGAAGCAGCTGCATTAGGAAGAAGAGACTGCCATGAATTACTGGCACCACCTACTTGCCGAAAATGTAGGGGCAAAAACATAGAACGATTTTCAATCCTGTCAGTAGATATTCACTTGGTTAATATTGCGCAATAGATGTACACAGGAATAAATACAATTCAAGCATCTAAGAATATAATCTTGGGAGATCACAAAACTATAAAAGGAAGCTTAATTATTGAAATTCTCTCTGATTAATAAGAAGAAAAAGTTGCTCACAGAGCAATGGTTTCACTGATATACAAGACATTAGAATGCATTTTCAAGAATGATGCACTATTTCACAAACAAATACGTATTACATCTAATCTAACCCATAAGAGGGTTCAACATTTTGTTTAACAAACTAATGTTCGTCACACACAAAAAAAAAAAAAAAGTCTACTGCACAAAGCTCCTCCTGCCACTACGAGGTTTATGGATGGCCAGATTTGCATTTTTCATCCTAATAACTCTAGCTAATCTCTCAAAAATATCAAATAATTAATACCATTGAAGGATTTATTCAGATGATTATGAATTACAAATAATAGAATCATGAGATATCACCATGACAAATAGTTGGCTTCTTTAACTTCTATCAACTACAAAGATTTATGAGTTATTTATTATTATAAGATTGATAGCATGCATGGATACTGAATAAAGGAAAATGCTTTCTGTAAATACTCTTTACCACTTTTAGTTTCTAAAATATTTATCAGCATCAACAAACACCTAAATCTCCAGTAATTTTTAACCTTAAAAACCTCATTATATATTTGAGAAAGTTTCACTATAAAATATCAATTGATAATATTTTGTTTAATGTTTTTTGGGACAAAAATTAGCCAACCACATTCTCTTTGTCTTTCCAAGTTCGCAAAATTTCCAGTGTTTGACCAAGGAGGTACACACAAACAAACATTCTAACAGAAAATCATGACACTGTGATCACACCTGTAAGGACTAGCTAATGAATTGGGACGGAAAATAACTTCATAGCGTGAGCTCTTCGTTCCACTTCTTACTTCGGCCCTTAAACGCATTTGATCTCTTGTGGTTTCACTTTTCAAGGAAACACAAAAGATACCTTCTGTCCCAACACTAAATGGTGTACTCCAATTGTATCCATCCAGCCGCAACTGAAAATGAAAGGTAAAGTGGAATATTAGAAGGGAAAAAGAAAACACAAGATGTCCTACTATAAGCGGAACCTTGAAGATAGTAGGAGCGGTTGTTAATTTGCTCTGACCTTCAACATTTCAATTTTTCTTGACTGCCACCTAAATTGTTTTGGAGGATCAGTAGGAAGAATCCATTCCAGCGATTGAGTATCACACTGCTGCAGACAGAGACTGTAGCCTACCCGATTGAGAAACAGGGTGTGTGGTTGAAAATGAACAACCTCCATAAAAATGAATAAATTATCATTTGGTAAGTAGGCATGAACCAGAATTTTTTTTAAAAAAACTATCAGAATACAAAAGCATGCTACTTGTGAGATGAAGTAGATAATATCCATATTAGACCCTTCAAATGAGAATTTTCTTGTTCACGCTTACATTTTAGATCCTAGTTTTTCATCCTTTATTTCTACCATTGTAAGCATGAAGATTATACCAAAATCTCTCCTTATGAATCATGTGTCTCATGAAGGATTCAAATTTGTGGCACTGGGATGCCACAACCAATAGGTCATCTAGTTTGACGATATTAATGAATCCAACTCAACACAATTAGCAATGAGAGGAGAGGCTCACAATGCTCATATACTAGTTTGGGAGGTGTTATTTTATCAATGTGGGAAAGTTCTAACATTCTCCCAGGGCCAGGTGTGACTCCCACTCGCACAGGGAGAGGTAGACCTAAGATCCTTAAGACAGGATTAGAATAAGACAAAGTGTGTTTATGGCACGAACAAAGGGGGAATCAAATGTTATGAAATTTAGATTCTTGCCCAAAAACCTCTTGTAGCCTAGCTCTCATACTATGTTAATCAATGAAACATGGATACGGATACGGATACGGATACAGCAATACGTCAAAATCTAAAAAACTAGGATACGAGCATGGCTATGATACGTAAGATTTTAATAATGCAGCCATGAAAATGATTCCAGATTTTCTGGAACAAAACCAACACTAAAGTGTCATGATATTAAATTTATACCTTTGTTCTATCTGAAGTCATCTGTAGTAGAGCCGAAAGCTTGTAGTAGGATCCATCTGAACTGAAGGCATTGATATCAACACGTTGCTGGATTCCATAAGTGCCATAAGATAGGAAATAAAGTTACAAGAAAGCTGAGAAAACCCACAGAAAAAATGAAAAAGAAAAATAAATATCACAATTCCAAAACGAAGATGCTGAATGACTGTTCATCCATCTCACCTTCTTTTCCAGCTCAAGAAGAGCAATCCCAGGACTAAAATTTTCAGAATGTCGAAGAGCAACAGCAATGCCCACTCGTGGGGATAGATACGCATCGTTTCGTGATGAAAACAACATAACCCCACCACGGCCTACATAGTCTTGTGGAGAAAGCATACTAGGTGTTGGACTAGTGTCCTCAACTGCATCAAGTACTTGAATATTTTTCCTTGGGCCAATTTGCTTTCTGTCCATCAAATTAGCAGGATATTTCAGGGCCGTTTTTGCAGATTTAACAGCCTTGGAGAGGAGGAGGGAATCAACATCCCCACTATCTGAAGTTTCAATTTCCACCACTCGATATGCCAAAGACAGAGAGGAATCGTTGCTAATCCAATACGGAACAAAAAACCTTATGGTTTTGGGAGCAGCTGTGGTTCCTCCCATGTCCCGTTCAATGCTTACACGCAATCTCCTGCACGAGTTATGTCATGGTGTAATAAAACCATAGGCAAAATAGTTTGGCATAAATAAGAAGTCATGAGAAAGCGACTAGCTAGCTCGCTGATAATAAAAAAATAAAAAGAACAGACAAGCAATTCAAAAATCTTCCCGTGTGCATATTAACTTGTAAGGTTCGACCAAAAGGCATTTAAGTAATCAAAGTATATAATGAATATAGACAAATATGATAAAAAATCATACATTTTTTCTATCCATTGCTTATACAAAAAATGTTAGAGCACCTGTATGTAGAAAATGGTGCCCTGCCAGACAATGGATGCATAGATTGACAGTGAGGATATGAATTTAAAGAAGAATAAGAAAAAAACTTTAAGCCCTTCTAGGTTTATTTATTCGAGTAATCACTTGGAGATTGGGAGAAGAAACACACATGCTACAGTTTGAAGAAGGGGAAAAGGAGAACAAAGCACCATCTTTGGGTGGGGAACACCATGAAGAGATACAAGAAAAGCACTATTCTCTACAAATATGTTTGATAAGGGAAAGATCTACGTTGCCTAAGCTTTCCCAAAGACACCAGAAAATTCGGAATCATAACAAGGAAACCACAGTTTCACAGTTCTTTTATAATCCAAAGTCTATAATACTCAAGGGCAGGAAATCAAATGATGCGCGCCTGAATTTGTAATATCCAGTGTTAATTAAGAAGCATCACGGCTGATCATCTACTGATCTACTGAGTGCTGCATATATGACATACAGATACACCTATTGAATTTACAGCATCTGCAAAAAGGGTCCTTTGCATTCACAAAACATTGCAAAACAAGAAAAAAGATTTGTACTAGAGATAGTTGTTCTGTTCATATGCATCCTCCGTTTTCGTTTACCAAATGGATGGCAATAGCCTTTGCAGCATGCATGCACAGGAAAAGGCAAACAAAATTCATTTTTGTGTCTTATTGCCCAAGACATTGTCTGGTTAACAAGGAATACATGCCAAGGAAACACTCCCTAGAATATGCATGTCCATTTTTTTGAAAATACAAACCTTTTCTTCTGCTGGTGAACCATCCAAAATGACGAAACGTGATTATTAGAAGAGAGATCCAAAACAAGAACAGGGTCCTGTAAATCAGCAAAAAGGAATAAAATGTTTGTCGAATATGATGAATATCTGAATTCCTAAATTGTAGACAAAGAGGAGGTACAATTACTTTAAATTTGAAATCCTTACCTTTTCCAGAACCCAACTGCCTTGAACAAACAATGAAAGATATATAGGATTCCTGACATCAGCAGAATATATGTGTACAGTTCCTCGTGATGAGACAATACCTCGCTTTCGCTCAATAATATTGCCCTCTCTTAATCTTTCCCAGATTGTGAATTCTGCTGGACAAGGAAGTCGGTTCTCTAATTTCAGTGGAGAGTTGATAGATATTTTCCAATCATACACAGGAGAATTGAGCTCTGTGTGAAGAACTGAGGCATCTGTGCCGATGCTGAGCCAAAATTGCTTACTACCAGTGCTTGAACAACATAAAAGTACATCCTTCTTCTCAAGCTGACTTAACTTGAATGAAGAAATGGGGATTTTACTTCCCTGCTTCAAGGTATTTTGTCTGGAGAGCAAAGCCTGATCAATAGACTGTTGATCCTTTCCCCAGGAGTAGCCAGAACCAACAGCAACTGGGTGCCCCCATGAGTATGGGGGCTGAGGATCATCAATGCAAGGACGAACTTGTAAACAGTGGTCAGAATTCTTGGACAAACTTCTCCAAGGTAAAACAGCAGAAGAACTGGGACTTATGGCAACAACAACATTGTCTGAGTTTGTTCTGTGCCGTTCAGTGACTTGTTGAACCATAGAAATATGACAGAGGAATATATCCAACTTGACATCTGAATCATTTGCAACTGTAGCAAGACCTCTGAAAATTGCATGTTTCTTGCCATTTTTCATAACAACTTCCATAGCAATAAAATCATCTTCCAAAGTCTTGGTGATTACTGACAGAGGAATGAATGAACGAAAACTTTCCCATCTGCCTTCCGGGGAAAGCCCCACCCAGAAACCTGCATCTCTATCTACATCATTCCCATCTCCTATATCACTTTGCATGTTTGCATCTTGTTTCCTTTCAAAATAAGAAGTGGAAACTAGAAGGCATCCATGGGAATGCATGTCATCAGTGTTAACCTGACCCCGAAGGAAATAATAATAATAAGAATGGATGATATAAAATTCACGCAACAAACATGTATCAATGTGATAGGGCATGCAAGATATCTAAATAAAAAATAATAACTCAGTAGCTAAATCAAATGAACTAACTTTTCTTTTCAGGGGATAGGATACAATATCTTGAATCTCTGATGCTTGGTGCAGCATTCTCACTGAAGCGACCTTTTTCAAGGTATTTGAACCACGTCCAATGGAAAATGAAGATGAACCCACAACTTCACCTAAATGTCCAAGCAGAAAATATGAACCAACACACAAAATATAACGAGTTCTGCCTCAAAGACATAATCCACAATGAGTTATCCTGCTTTTTGAGAACTTCAGATTGGATGAAGAACTCCAGAACAATATTGGTACCCATACTAAGTATCAAATATGTACCAAATTGCAAAATATCATTAAAGGTAAGTATCGTTGATTCTAAACTGCCAACTGAAATTTAAAAGAAGGCATGCAAAGTGAAATCTTAGACGAGAGTCGAGCATGCCCATAGTTATGCAAAGAAATCCTTTTTGATGTGACTTTATAACCATTATAACAGATGAAATTAGGTCCAAATCATTTTTTAAAGAATGGCCGAGCATTTTGTACTTTTATTTTCCAAAGGCACAATCTAAATAGCTCAAGTTATAGAAACAACAGACGTATAATCATTGGATCACAAAAATAATTTTGGATTTTAAAGGGGAATGTGCTAAGAAGCAGGTACCTTTTCCAGCTTTTGCTGCAAGGTTTGTCACCTCCACTTCCAACTTAGCCAGTCCCTGCAACAATTACATGCAAGAGACTTCTTTGGAATCAAGTTAAAATTGCAAATTGTAGGAAATCTGGGATCAAATGATGAGATGATTAATTAAATATGTATTCGTTCCATTATTCGAATGCTGAATTTGGGTATCTACAGATTTAAAAAGGAAAAAAATGACGTTGAAACCATGAAAATTTGTCATCTGCTAAACTCCGTATCCTTACAGTACTTGATAATTAGGAATTTGCCCCCAAATGTGAATTTTGGTCTTTTAAGGTTTAAAACCAAAAAGGTCTTGATAGAAATCATAAACACTGGTATATATCGATAAGTTAATGTATTAACAGCTACGATGTGCTCCACAAATAATGGATTCACTCGCAGTATGATGGTATAATAAAATCGAAACCTAAATAACATTCTAACAGACAGAAGTTGAGTAAATACGTGTGAGAAATCTCTAAAGAACTCGAAAACTACAAAAAAATTCTCCTGTAAAGATCAGTAACAAATATGTCGATTCATAATATCTAGAAAAAGTGTAAGCAAATATAGAGTCCTAGTGAAACCATATTGCGTAACACTTACACCTCAGCCATTCTAGTGCCACTCACAAGGCAGATCCAATGACAGAAACTACAAGGCCAAATATACTCAAGTTACTAGTATATGCTTTTACTCCTTTCCAAGAAGTCAAACAAAAATGTAATTTAAGTGCTATCACACATCATTTGTTTTCAGATCGAAGGAAGACTGATAATGAAGCAACTCTGCAGCAAAGCGCTTTCTAATTCTAAGATACGAAGACAAACTCTTCAGGATTCATGGGCAATTAACAGACATGGAAGCAATTTCATATAGAAGAGACAGCAAGCGTGTGAAAGAAAGAGGGGGTGAATGGGGAATCAAATTAACTGCAAAACACTCGTCAGCAGAGCCATAAAGGTAACCACGAAAATTTAACAGCCAGTTGAGCTTTTCCGGTCTATTTTTTGGGGGTCAATGCCAGTTGCAAGTGTGATGTTAATAACCTGTGGAGCTGATGAAGTCATGACCAAAAGACCCCCAGTCTAAAGACATTTGAAATAATTTTTCTGAAGGCGTGTAGAACCAGTCCAGATGTGAGAGTATCATGCTCCAGATTAAATTACAAAAATAGAAAAACGACACAATGGGACATAGAATTTCTGGTTAAATCTTTGGAAATTCATTGAATATTTTAGGAAACCGGTATCCGATGGGGCACACCAGCCAGAAAAAATGGAATGCTCAAATTGTAAGCCTTTCAAATACATAAATTGGAGTCAGGAGATAAAATAATGACTTTACATACAAGTCCAATATCACCTTAATTGAAAGCAGAAGAGGAAAATCATTTACTTTTTTTTTCCTTTTAGGCCCTGAATTTATAAAACCAAAGGATGCAGAAGCAAAAATATATAATACCTTCCGAGGAACTTCAAATACAAAAAGTTCATTCCATTTTGCAGTGCCTTCATCAAGACTACAGGTTTTGGAAATTACTGGCTTAACACATTTGGTCCTTGCACTCTGAGGAAAAAGCTTTTGCTGATTAATCTCCTGACTATCAATGACAAGGCGCAAAGCACAGAAGAAGTTATTGCTGTTTCCATCATCAACAATTGGTAAGCCCTGCACAAGTGAAGGAAGTTCATGTTTCCTTTTCAAAAGCAAGCATAAATCTCGGAATGGATGACTGATTAAATTTGGTGATATTAAAACCTTGGCTTCAAGAATCTGTACAGCAACATAACGCCTTGATTCCCTTGATTTATCTGCAACATTTAACCTGTCGGAATACCTTGGAGGTCGGATCCATACAGAAACACAAGCCTCATGAGGTAACAATTCAAGTGTATCGAGATTTTGCTCTGCTTTCTTCAGATATATATCACACCCGAGTTTATTTTCTATTATCAATGTCTGAAAATCATCCTGATCTAAGGCAGAAAAATTTGAATCCTCTCCATGTCCATGAGAATGACCAGCTTTCTGCAAAGATAGTGAGATGTCAAGAATCCTAAACATCAACTATACACTAAAATACCTAAGAACTTGTGAGAAATGAAAAAAGTTGAATTTATTTGACCTCGTTCTGTTTGATTGCTTTCTGTTCAAGTTCTCTCTGTCTTCTCCATGAAATCACAGTATCTGTAAATGTATCAAGATTCGCCACACTGATATTTATATTCAAGATACTGGTAGCAGCAACACGTGCCCTTCTTCCAAGTCTTGATGGTGGTTGCAAATTGGTATCATATGTTTCAAACCTTTTAAAAGCAAAAGGACAAATTAATGAAGCTCATCATATTAATAAGAACTCGTTTGATATTATATTAACTTGATATATAAATCAACACTTTAAAGTACTAGTGATAATATGTTACTTAAATATTCCATCAAATGGCTCCACAAGTGGCTCCCATGCTTCTAATTGTGTGTTGAAGGTTGAAGCCGCAATAGAAGAAATAAGCACAGCATTCATTGCCTCCAGTCGACCATGTGTTGCAAGCTTGACATTGGTGATTGTGACATCGACAAGTGGTGTAATCTGAAAAATTCAAAATTTATGAACAAATTAATAACAAAAAATAGGAAATTCCAAAAATCAAGGGATAGAAAATGTATTTTCCTTAGGATCTTACCATTCCACATAAGCTGTCTAAGACAGTCAGAGAAACACATCTTAATTTCATCTCAGCAGTTATGTTGTCCTGTGTCTTCGGCTTCAAAGAATCACCAATAGTAAATGCCAATCGGCTGGAAGGTTTTTTATGATCAGAGCGTGCAAGGAAAGTGCAGGCCTACAAAACAAGTTTATTTGTGTTGAGAGGTCTAAAATACAAAATATAACAAATTTGCACCTTTAAAAGAAACAATGATCAGTTCCTTTTCCACATAAAGCTCAGAATGAAAAAAATGTTCTTTTGATCAGCCACTATGAAAAGGGTAAATTACATTGACACACTTTAGGATTCTAACAACTGCAGGGACACCCCTTTGGGTTTTTGAAATTAAACCAACACCCCTCAGGATGTGACAGTTTGTAACGACCTCCCCCTTCTGTTTCTAACATGGTTGATCTTACCAACAGTCCATAAAAAACGATGGTGGTGATGTCTTACCAAGAGAGGGAAAAGAGACATGAAGGAAGCTAGGTTGCAAAGGTGATGGAGAGCGATGGTGGTGATGTGTTTATTGTAAGAGAGAGAGAGAGGTCTGGCAAACAAATAAAGATACAACAGATATGTTGTGATTGTTTGGCAACCCAGTTAGAGCTGCCTAATCCAGGTTCATTTTATATTGGTAAAAACAACAATGGACAAGGTTAAAAGTGGAAAATTGGCAGCTCTGTTGAAGGTCATGGCCAAAACGGGGTCCGTGCCATTTGAAAAACCCAACGCAATGTATGATATTGTCAGATATTCCAAAGGATGACAATATTATTTAGCCATATCAAAAATTCAAACCATGGGTTCAGCAAACAGTAATTTAGACCTGATTTTCAACTTTCCAAATACTCCAGCATTGAGATGCCTTCGAACTCGAAGATCTTGAAATGGGCATTTGAAGAATATTAGCTTCGCTAACCAGATCCATCCTCGGGCAGCAAAATGAATCCAGGCGTGGTGCTTCATCTGTTCGAGAGACTATGCATCCGAGAGAAGCAAAACCAGGGGGAGCAATTGGGTACCAGAAGAAAGCTTCATCCAGACCTTTCCCCACAATGTGAGAAACTTTAGTAAACTGAACTGGCTTTGCTGAGATCTCGGCATTATCAGCCTTGAAAATTATGCCCAGAACAGGTGGTTCCAAGCTGATAGGAAAAAAAATGTAATAACAGATATTGACGAATAAGAAAGCATAAAAAAGATGCATACCAAAGACAATATAATATGAAAGGAAAACATGGAAGATACAAGATCTAACCCTTCAGTTATGCAATCACCCAGTATGCCATAACCAGGACGTGGTAGGGGTCGCCATATGGAGACTGGTCGGCGGAGATCACTACCCTTGTCCCACCAGATTCTTTCAAAGTTTGGGGTTGAAATGTAACAGTTAGTTTCTTTTGAAATTGATCTGAGAATGTCCCATCCAGCTGAACCGGAACTCTGGTTACTTGTGTGCTGATTCCCAGTGTCATTGTCAACAGATAAATCTGAGGTAGACTCTTCCATGGAAGAATGATGCTGTATTGAGTTACATAGAAGAAGATGATTCAGGTCACAGCAACTTTTTTTGGGAGGACAAGAAGCTGAAGGATGGGCATAAAATGAGCCAAGAACATTGTCTAAACGCCAGATGCTAAATCCAGACGTAAAGGAAGCATTTGAGGAAGTACTGAACATGCATTCTGAATAAGTTGTGGATGTCACAAGATCAGAACGTATGCAGTGAACAATGTGATTTGGTGGTGGTTGGCTCCCCACATTTGCAACAGAGCCTATAGCCAAGTATCCTGGTGGAGGAATGGGTATCCATAGTGAACAATCACCGCCAATATCAGAACGGCCTTCTACTCCTTCCAATCTTTGAATACCAGGAAATATGCCTATACACTTGAAACCAATAGGCTTTCGTACACGCCCATATGTACAACACACGGCCATTACTGCTTGTGAGGGAGGAATTGGCCTGAAGACACAGTGGCAAAACCAAACAAAGAATGAAAAGAGAACTGGAAATATAAAACGATATCATCACATTCAGATAATGGCCTAAGCATCGTCCTTAAACAGAGAACAGGGACCAGCTTTTATATAAAATACGAATAAAACAAAGTGGAAAAAATAACCATAATTTGAGCATGCCATGGAATGAAACTGCAGATAAAACATATGTAAAGAAACAAAATGCAAATTGAGTAGCATGTCCTTCTTCAAACATTTTTGTTGTTGGAAAAAGGCTTTATTGAGTTGAGTAGGCAAGTTGAAGAAAAAAAAAAGCTAGCATATGCAAAGAAATACTTTTCTTCTTTTCTTTTTCTGGATCCCTAAATTTTCCCTCCATGAATGCAACCGCAATAAATGCCGAGCTGCCAGTTGACCTGCCCTCATGCATCCACACATTCCCACATGAAAAAGCAGACATTGAGTCAAAGTCTTGAACAAGGCGAACATGTTCAAGAGAGACACAACCCAAAGGAACATATTTTGGTGATGAAATGTTAAGGAAATTTCCTATAATTGATCCACAATAACTTACATTTACAAACCAAACAAGAAAAATGTCAAATTCAAATGATGGAACTTTTACATATAATGGGCCCTTGTCTCATTTGAAAATATAGCACTACTTTACCTTGATGTCACACAATCTCCCAATATGACATAATTCGAAGGAGCTCGAGGCCTCCAAAAAGTAAGGTTGTTAAGGAGCCCATTTTCTGCACATATATAATTCAGTATGCTGTTAAAGTCAAACATATTTCAGACTACGACAACACGAGAACTGGGAACTACATCACAGAATAATGTCATTCCCCCCCCCCAAAAAAAAAAAAAAAAAAAAAACACGAACAAAAAAAAGCCAAAAAGAACTCCAATGAGTCATGCCAAGTAATAGGACTGTGTATGAACAAGAAACACCTTTTGGCGACACCCAAACTCGGTCAAAGTTAGTACAAGGAGACAGAGGATCAGCATTGCCAAATTGTAACGCTGCAGTAGCCTGACTTTGCAGGTTAAGTAGAAGGGAAATGACACTCAGAGAAAGATGGACATATATATCAGTGGATATCAGGGATATGTTTGTTTTATCTTTAACGGAAGTATATCCCCCGGAAATATCCACTGGATCAAGTATAATGAGACCAGAACCAGCCTCAACAGTAAGATCCTTCATAAGTGCTCGAATCCAAGTATCATTTTCTTTTGATGCGTACCTGTTTGAGAAAAAAAAAGTGAGGTAATAATGTCAAATAGGGGATAAATTTATGTAAAAGATACACATTATATAAATATTTGGGAAATGGTCTAAAGTTTTCTGGTCTACTAAATACTAATGGTAGAAGCCCTACTCTTTTTGCCCAGGAAACTCACCAAGTTCTCAGAAACTTATCCAGCAGCATATCTATATTTTCCATAAAAAATGTATTTACTTTTGAACCCGCAAATAATTAGCATTCCGCTTCTTTATGTGTGCTTAACGCTGATAAAAAAAATGTCTCATCCAAGGTCTAATATAAAAGCATCAGAGGCAATAACAATGAAGACTCAGACAATAATGTGTAACAATATTAAAGGTGACTCTATAATTACTGGCCCACATAATACTAACTGAAATCCGATGCAAAACAGGCCGCTTTGGACTATCTGGATTCTTGTGGTATGCATAAATATGAATGTGATCAAATTCAGGAATAATTATTCTGGGGTATAAGTATGCTCGCTTGAGTTAATAAAGATAAATCTTATCCCATTATCTTATCTCTTTCTAGTGGTTGAGATAACTAAGATAGAAATCATCAATTGCATATTATATCAATAATTGTTTGCAATGTAATAGAGCGGTCACAGCAAAACAATAACTTTTCCCCTAAATCTACATTTTTTTGCCTCCTTTACCAAAGAAACAGTCATTACTTCCTCTGCATTCACTTTCTCTCTATTTCCTGTACATTCAAAACCGGATATTATTCCATGAAACTGCATTATCGTAGTTCTTAGATAAAAATAACATGAAATGGATGCATGAATATTTATGCCAATATTTCAGTACTACTATAAAAGAAACCTTGCATTACCTCACCATCTCTAAAGAGACAACTTTCAAAAAATAAAGGCAGAGATGAAATATGTTGACGAAAATGGTCAGTCTTACATGAAGCTGAAATCCATTTTTGCACGGAGAAGCTTTTCACCATGTGAGGAATCATCCAGGGATGACTTACTACTGTCGTAAAAGGTGAACTCAGGAGACACAACCTGGGGAATGTGAGAAATTACACAAATAAGAATAAACACGGTCTTACAAATAAAAAAAAGAGCAAAAACAGAAGAACAATACAAAAGTCCAAAGATCATAAGCAATTCATCTAATATTAAACAAGCTTTACCATCAACTCTTTTCGAAGGATAATGTTTTTTAAAAAGGGAAAAAGTAACTTTATCCCCGTGGTTCACCCCTTGAGCAAAGATCAAAATTCGTTTCGGTACATAGTTTCGATCAACTCAAAAATAGGAATGTTTTGCAAACGTTTCAGAAACATCCCGGGGAAAAAAAAAATTAGAATGTATTTCCGCAACATTGGTCGTTTCGATGTACATGAATGGAAACATTTAGTTTCCATAAAAATAAAAAAAATAAAAAACTAATTTTGATACTTGCCAGGGTAACGCACGCGCCTATTTTGAGAGTAGATATATGTCACATTAGTTCAATCAATCTTTTAGTATCCCAATTTACTTTTTTTTTCTCTTTTTAAGATTCCTAGAAATGTTGCTTGTAGAATTGAAAATTTGATGAAAGATTTTTTGTGGGAAGGAAGTGAGGAAAGGAAAAATAATCAACTTGTTAGGTGAGAGGTAGTTTCCAAATCAAAGTGCAAGGGGGGTTTGGGGGTGGGAAATATAGTGAAAAGAAATATTGAATTGTTAGGTAAGTGGTTATGGAAATTTCCATGGGACCTGGGTGCTTTATGGAATGAAGTTATCAAAAGTAAACATGGATTTCATCCAAAGAATTGGGACTTGAATGTGGTGGTTAGGGGCTCCTTTTGTGTCCTTGGAAATTATTTCCTAGGGTCTAGAAGAGTTCATGAAGCATGTAAGAGTTGGTGTGGGGAATGGTGGCAGAATTCGGATTTGGAAAGATATATGGATGGGTGATTCTTCATTTTCAATGTCTTTTGACTCGGTTTCAAGAAGCCATTGCTAGTATGTATTGTGATTCTTCAAGTCAAGAGGGTTGGAATTTTAATTTATTTAGAGTTTTGAATGATAGGGAAGTGTTAGAGCTCTCATCTTTGTTGTCTAGCCAATCGGTTTCCTTAATTCCGCGGATAGGGGATAAAAGAACATTGATCCTTAATTCATCTAGGGGCTTTTCTTGCAAATCTTACTCCTATGCTTTAATTAATGATCAATCCACTCCTATTTTGAACCCCACAAGATGATTTAGAAGGCCAAAGTACCGGTGAAAGTTCAAGTTTTTGCTTGGACTGTAGCTTATGAAAAACTCAACACTTGTGATTTATTGTAAAGAGAAGACCAAATTATTGTCTTGCACCACAATAATGTATAATGTATAAATACACCGGTGGAAGTGTGAATCATCTTTTTTTACATTGTCCAGTAGCTCTAAGGTTGTGGTTTAGAGTTTATAGTGAATTTAACTTGAGTTGGGTCATTCCAAAGAATGTGTATCATTGTTCGAAACAAATAGAAGTGTTCTTGGGAAGAGGAGAAGAGAATCTATTTTGTTTGAATGTGTAGTTATGGCAATCTTTTGGGTGATATGGTTGGAAAAGAATAGAAGAATCTTCAAAAACAAAGAGAAGTACGTGGAGTTCCTTTGGGGGAGAGTAAAGTTCTTGGCTTTCCTATGGGCATTGACCACTAAAGAATTCAAGGATGCGCCCTTTTTCTCTCTTACAATTTGATTTGAAGGTCGTGTGTAGCTAGATAAATACTTCTTTAGACATATAGAGCGGCAAATTTTTGTTCTCTCTTTATATTGTAACTGTTAAACAACCATCTACTCCAAAAGTTTAAGCTGTTGGAGAGGGGGTGTAACTTAAGTATTTATATTTTAACACTCCCTCACCTGCAGGCTAGATTTTGGGCCTAACACATGAAAATCTTTTTAATAATTAGGGTAGTGGCGAGATTCGAACACAGGACTTCCTGCTCTGATACTATGTTAAACAACCATCTACTCCAAAAGTTTAAACTGGAGAGGGAGTATAACTTAAATATTTATATTTCAACAATAACCATCTCTATAATATGGTGGATATTTTGTCCATTATTATGTAAGATATTCCATTGTTAATAAAAGTTTTGTTTTTTATCAAAAAACAAAAAGTTAAATATCATATTGTAAATTATTTTTTGAAGATAAAAAACACCCTTCTAAGTTTTTTGTAATTATAAAAAAATATCAATGAATCCATTATGAACCAAAAGGACTAGCCTAGTACATTATTAGCTAACTTGCTGATGAATTGTTACGTCATTTTATCTCTTCTTTCTCTCTCGCTTCTCTATCTTTCCTCTCTCTACCCTTCTTCTCACTTCACAACCACTCTAATTTCGTTGTCGGCGTACTTAATCTATCCAATCTGATTTGGCCTCTAGAAATGTCCACAGCACACCAGTTCTTGATCAACTTATCTCCCACTAGCAAAGAGAAGAGCTTTGATAAAGTAATCGCTAACAAATATGTTGTTTATGGTTAAGGAATATGCAGATACCATGACAATCTCCGGGAACTGGAGCAAATATGGATTCTAATAGATTAAGGATTGTACTGCCGAGGATGACGAAGAAACGCTGCAATTTGTTAGGGTTGGATGTGCTCCTTAAGGTCAATCTCGACGGAAAGACATATAGAGATGGAGATGTAGGTTTGGGAATCTGATTACAGACTATTGCTGGAGCCAATGCCTTGGGATCCGATAGCACACCCCTTTGTGTTAATGTCAACAGAATAGTGGTTTGCGCTATTTAGGTCTTTCTTGATATTGGTGATGGTGTTTGGATTTTTTATGTGATGAGGAAAGGGATATATATATATAAAAGATTGCAACAGTCGCATGCCACAGGGGTTTTTGTGTGATGGTGGCCTGTTTAAGGCACATCATGGTGGCGGTGCAATGGTGTTAGCATTGTTATGCCGATGGTGTTGAGTGGTGATGGCGATTTTGAGAGAAAGCACAGGAGAAGAACAACAAAGGCGGGAAGGGTTGCAAAAGAAAAAGAATGGGTGGGGCTCCATCAAAAAAGAAGATGCAGATTTGAGAAAGGTATTAAGGTCATTTAAATTTTACGGTGTACAATGTGTGTTTTAGTCCACAAACCACATAAAAGCTATTTGGATAGCTTTTAATATTAGGGGATTGTGTCCATAAAGGGAAATCCACAAGGGATAAAATGACGTTTGCCAGAAAACAACCAATTAATTTCCAATACTTATTCTATAAGTTGCAAGTTGTACTATTATTTCGAGTAATAATAATAATAATAATAATATAATAATAATAGCGACAAATTCTACATATTGATGGTGTCGCTTCCATAACATTAGACGATCGCCTAAATAAGTCACCCTCTCAATGCTTTCCTTTAAAAGGAACTAGTGAAGCATTTTGCAGTTAGAAATGTTTGCTAGAGTTTTGTGAAGATGGCAATGGAATAGGTTTTTATTTAAGATAACAGTGGGGCCATAATTGTGGAGATAGAGGAGAAGATGGATTGGGATGAGATATTCTTGAATGACATATATATTGGGGTGATAGAAGTTATTCGTAGTCTCTGCATGTATGTATGAAGAGTTTACGACTTCAAATCCCAACACATGTATTTTCAAAGATTGAAATGAATATTCAAGAAGCATCAGTTACAATGTAAAATTCTATGGCCTTGGAGAAAATATTGTAAGAATTAAAAAAAAAAAAAAAGAGTATTACGAGATTAGGTTGCATACCCACATCCAAGAATATATACGTACAAGCACTTATACTAAGTACGGAGAGACCCTTAAACTTAAGTGAAGCATGACATAACACTCCTCAAGTTGGGGCATAAACATCTCTCATTGCCAACTTGTGAACAATTAAGTGAAATCTTGCCACTAAGCCCTTTGGTCAGCCAACCAGTCTTCTGATTTTATAAAGGATATACAAATTAAACCCTTGTTTAGCTTTTCCTTGATATAGTGCAGGTCAATCTCAACAATAAACTCAATAGTGAAGTGAGCTTTAAGTTTTTAACTACCTGCGTATCATTTATTGTAATTACTGAAACATCCACATATACAAGAAACCAGAAATCTTGGCATTAGCATGTTGGTTAAACGTAGAATGATCCACATGGCTCTATTTGTATCCAAATTACTACACAACTTTGAGAAACTAGTCAAATCAAGCTTTGGAGACTGGTTCAACCCATATACGGACTTTTTCAACATACACTCCTTTTGTTTAGTTGACTGGGATGCAAAAACTAGTGGACTCTTCGTATGCACCTCATCCACAAAATCACCATGAAGAAAAGCATTCTTCACATCTAAGAGTTGCAGACTCCAATCTAAATTAGCAGTACAAGAAAAGAGAGCACATATGGAGTTTTTTTGGCTTGGACATGAATAAAAACATAGGCAGTGGTAGTGAGAGGAGTGGTATCTACCTCTTGGATTCTCTTCCATATGGATCCCTGAGAAGAGACGGTTTCAGTCTACTAGTTGTGGTATTAGTTATTTTGAAAATCAGCTCATTCAATGGCATTAGCGCTTTGGCCACTCTTCTTTTTCATTCTTGCAGAAGTTGTTTTTGGTTTTGTTTCTTCAGTTAAATGTTTCTCAGCTTCATTGTGAAGTCTGAGAACTTGCAAAACATAGTCTAATTGTGTTTCTTTTTTTCTTAGATTAAATAAAAGCACTTGACCTTTCTCCCTCACTTACTCTATTTCGATGGGTTATCAATAGTTAGTTACATTTAGTGATGATTGTTCTTGTACTACCTTGGTGAATTTTCCACATGAAACAAGTGAGATCTTCTGCTTTAAAAAATTTCTATAGCATGACTCCTACTCGGTATGCAAAAGTAATGTGCTATGGTATGACAATGGTGGTGAATATGCTGATGGAGAATTTAGTTCATAATTTAGTTCATGTTTGGATAATAATAGCATTATTCATCAGACAACACCTATTAGTACTTCACAACAAAAATGGAGTATATGAGCGCAAGAATTATCATATGTTAGAGGTTGCTCGTGCACTTTTGTAGACTAAGCGTGTTCGCAAAACTTTTTGGGGGAGATGTCTACTTAGGGCAGCTTACCTCATTAATCGAATGTCTCTCGGGTTTTATTTTGTAAGTCTCCCTCTCGAGGTCTTGGTTTTTCATCCTTGTGATTCCTATTCTCACTCAAGTATTTGATTGTGTCTGCGTTTTCATATATAATTCATAGTGCACCAGCAACGTCGAAGCTACTGTGGAATTCAGCAACATATTCAAGACAAGAAATCAACAATCTGTGGATTGAATTGATTTAAGCCTTTTGAGTCCTGAATGTGTCAAGTTGTTTTTCGTCTTCAAGGCTAGACTAGATCCCGAGGTTTTTCTTATTTGGATTTTCATTTCAAAATAGTGTCTTTATTTTGTGTGATTAATTGATTGATTCATCCAAACACGGTATGTTGATGTATCCATGAGATCAAGGATCAAAATATCGCGTCGAAACGTCCAAAACGTTTCCGTTTCTAAGGAGACCGAAACGAATCATTGATTGAATCGAAATTCCAATACTTCGAGGTATTTCGGAATGTTGAGTTTTTTTCGAGATGTTTCAATATGTTTTCAACAATGTTTTGGAATGTTTCAAAATATTTCAAGATCTTTAACTATATTCAGACTAATACTTTAAAATGTTTTGAAAATAAATCCCTAAATTTTTATCCATTTTCATTATGTTTCCAAAACATTTTTGAAACGTTTCCATTTCTTATGTGACCGAAACAATGCGCCGAAACGATATTTTGATCCTTGCATGAGATATTAAGCATATGTGATTAAACAATCCTGGTGTAATGACATATGATTTCATCAGCCTATAGCCACATCCACACTTGATTGATTTATTGTTTTATTCCCATATTGTGAATTAGTTTCTTGCTTGGTAATTAATTTTTAATCTGTGATAAAGGCTTACTTACCCCCCCCCCCCCCCCCAAAAAAAAGTCAGCATTAGGGTATTTTGACATGGTCCAACATAATTTCACAAACAACCAAGGTTTTTACCGCATATAGAGTTAATAGCATGTCCATGTACAGAAATATAAACCAATATAACAAATTTTATTGCAAAACAATGGAAGAGAAGATATTTTCATATATATAAAGTGAAGACAATACTGGATGAACAAACGAGACATGATATCATGCATGTAAATGCAAGTAATTCAGTTCCAAAACCCTACCTGGGCCTCAAAACTAAAACTTTGTGTGTTACTTGATTCATCTTGAATACAATCAGAAGTATTTGAAGTATATGATAATTCTTCCACATAATCTGGACTCCTTTTTGCACAATTAAGAGAAGTATTGTCCTGCAACAAGATTTCAACACCATCTTCCGGGGAGACCAAGTAGCTGCTATCGTTACTCAAGTATGTATACCTCCTCCAAAGGGAACCATTCTGAAAATTAGCAAAAGATGGATGGAAAATTACCCAAAGTCACAAACATACACCCAATGAGAAGATTCTTTCGGCTTGATGAACATAAAAATAAGGAGCGGCAGTTTGACATCTTTCCTCAAATCTCCACATAGTGCCAATTAAAGCAAATACAAATCTAAAATGCATACTACATGTGTAAAAAACACATTCCGTAGAACAGTTCCAAACCTTTCTTGCATATCTTAAGGACTCGTATAAAATCAACAAGGATAATAGCTCACTTCAAGGTAAAAATTTGGCTTCATACACGATAATGCAAATAATCAGTCTGGTAAAAACTGAACCCTAGCCCTATCCCTTCTTCAAATTCAATGTACTCACAAACTACAAAATGATCAAACAGAGATGCTCAGTTTGCACAGGTGCCCATTTTTAAAATTTACAACCCCATGGATTCTCCAGTCAATGGCTAATCCACAAGGCTAGAAGAAGGCCAACATACAGTGTCAAACAGACAGCAATAGATCATGCATTAATGAGCATGACACAAATAATTCAGTTGCATTTGTTGACGTTATTTTATTCACCAAATTAGCACCGAGTCTGAAATCAAAACTAACCAACCATACAAAATAAAATAAAATAAAAAATGACTCTTACAAGGTACATTGCGAGGTTTAAGATTTGTTCTGAAGCAGACTTGGTTCATGAATTTATGATTGTATGTATCTAGTCCAAATGACTAAAAGTAAAAGGTTGCAGCCTTTCTTCAATTATATGCATATCAGCATATGTATATAGTATATTCATACGAATATTCTCAACTCAACAAAGTATTGTCCCAACATATTTGGGGTCGCTACATGAATCTTATATTATCATGAATCATATTTTTTTTACTATTTCAATTAAAGTTAATTTTCGTCTTCCTCTACCGTCAATAGCTATCATATCACTCTTTCTGACCAGTGCCGTAATGGGCCATTTATAGATATCTTCAAACCATCTAAGTCGATTCTCCCTTAATTTATTTCTTGTATGTGCTATCTCTACTTTTTTACGATTATAATTGTTCATAATTCTATCCTTCCTTGTTTTGGCACACATCCATCTTAACATTCTCATCTCCGTCACACTTAAGTTATTTCTTAGTTACACAATACTAAGTACCATAAAGCAAAGCAATTTTATGGTCATCCAATGGAATTTTCCTTTTAGGTTAAGGCAGAGGCAGAGCCAAAATTTCTCCAAAGTGGGGGTCAACTATCGGACAAGAGAGAACAATCAAACGACAATCATCAAAATTCATCGCGCTTTGCAAACAAATAGTGAGTAGGCCTTAGACGGTCAGATTTGGATCGAATTTTGAGTGATCCGACTCCGATTTGAAAATGTAGCTCTAAAATCAATTTGGAAACTCTTTTTTGAATTCAATCCGATTATCTAACGAATTTTTTTTTTCAATTCATATCCATTTAAGTTAAAAAATAGAAATCAGATCAAATCGAAAGTCAACTAAAATTGGATTTTATTACATCTTAATTTTGATTCAATTTCATCAAATAAAACTCAATTTCATCTTATACCTATCTACATATATATAAATTGAATCAAATCGAATTTTGGTATATCCGAATCCGAATTTCTGAAATATTATATAACTGATTCGAACTCAAGTAGTCAATCAAAAATATCAATTCGTCCCGACCAATCAAATTCGAGTTAAAATTTCATCTATTGACAAGGCTAAGTTTTTTAATGTATGAAAGAATCTCATTTATTTTTTAGAATATGAAACAATTCCCAATTTTTTTATATATTTTTTGGTGGGGGCAAATTTTTCTAAATTTATAAATTTGTAAATAGACCCCAAAAATTTTTAGAAATTGTATTAGACGCAATTGCCGCTCTGCCCCCATTGCCCCTACCCTCCCACCAACCCTAGCTCAAGGGGTATGCGTCTATCACAAAAATGACCAAATGCATTCCTTCATTTAGTCTATCTTACTTTAATTCAATAAGTAACATTGTCACCAAACTCACACACTTTATGAGTAATAAACCCTAAATATTTAAATTGTTCACTATTCGGTATCTCTTTATCTTCAATTTTTACTATTTCTCAATTTGGATTCCTTCTTTTATTAAAATTATATTTCATATATTCAGTTTTAATTCTACTTATATTAAATCATTTTGATTCTAGAGCTTCTCAACACATTTCTAGTTTATTATTAATTCCTTCTTTACTTTCATCAATTAATACAAATATGATCCACAAATAACATACACTGTGGGAGCTCATCCTGAATGTGTCTAGTCAATTCATCAATAATCAATGCTAAAAGATACAGAGTCTTAGCAAAACACTAAAAGGCATCCAACCCAAATACAATTGACAATGAGCAAAGAGGTCCACAAGGCTCATATAATTTGGGAAGTGTTATTTTATTAATGTGCGACAAACTCTAATACCCACTTGATGTGCGAGCTCCACTTGCACAAGGAGAGATAAGTAGAACTGAAAGATGAAACTACTGCACCTATGACACAAATTAAAGGCGAAAGGATTACCAAATAGATAAAATTGAGTCTTGCCCACACCCTCTCCCATCGCAGCTTCGATACCATGTTAGAGACACTCAACCCAAAATCAATCTCCTCAACCATATAATCTTGAGTGGCCCTAATCTTTTGATGTGGGACCTAAGCTCTCTTCTCACACAAAAAGACCCATATTTATAGAAAGTTGTTTTTAAAAACCTTAAACCTCAAATATATGTGCATTGCAAGTAATTGGTGACTGGTGAGCCACTTATTCCACTACTACCTCTCTGTACAGAATCTGGAATAAAAATTAACCCTCACACACGAATAAATGAGCAAAACTCATAAGTCATAATAATACTGCTGCCACTCAACGGCAAAATAGAAAAGTTACAACATAAACTAGAAGGTGAACAAGGAATGTTTTGATCACATAGTGTGGAATAACAAAGATAGATCATTTAAATTTGTGTCATAATCTCAGGAAATGTGAATGGCCAAGATGCAAATAAAGGGACACTCTAGAAGGGATTGTTCACTTCATTTCATATCTTGGAAAAAACTTAATTTGGACTAAATAATGCCAACCTAAAATGGAACAAAAATTTTAGTTCAAAGCCCTAACTGACGATTTTAGCCTAAATGACAGCTAAAAAACAAAATACTTTTGCCTAAATGAAGATGTATTTCATTTTCCTTAAGCATTACTCACAACTACTTGATTAGCATCAAATGTTTAAAGCATATTTTGATGCTTCTTTAAGATAAGTATGTCAACAAAAAAAGGGGGAAAAAGGTAGGTACCTCAATCTTCACATTTACAAATCGCAACCTCTTACCACGTCCAATAATAATAATAGGTTGATATCCTGAAGCATGGCCGGCCTTTATTTCTTTTCCTTCTCCTAAACAAATAGTCTTCCCACAACCGTCATATGTATATTCATCAACTCCAAGAGCATCTGCCACTAGCTGTCTATTTGGAGAAAGGTGTACTACATCCTCTCTCTGTTTGTAAAGAGGAGTCGAGAGCACTATGCTGTTGCTCTTGCTAATAGGATCATTCTTAGGGTCCATCAATTCTTCCCTGCCAGTTATCGTTCCCAAAGCTGGCACAAAAAACTCCCCAATAGCAAGAAGGAAATCTGGAACGACAAGAACTCGAGGCTGCTGAACACGAACCACAAACAATTGGGATGCTGATCGCCACCTGCAGTCCATCAAGAACATAGTAGAGTTTGGTTCATCCATGCCGGCTTCAGCTTCTGTGTCTATTCTAGTAATGCCACCTTTATCTAGAGAGAATGGAAAACTTCCAGTTGAAGCTTGTTTTGGAACATCAGTACATGACCCAAGCATCAGGCGCATTTCAGGTTTTGTATCAGGGCGAATGTCCAAAATAGAAAATCTGGGAATGGTTAAATAGAGGTCTGCTTCAGATAACGAAGTCATTCGGTATGACACCCAAAGACCTTCTAGCTGCAACAAATGCAAAACAAGGAGCACATCAAAATCGGAACTAAAGGGATATGATGTAATAAAAATTAAAACGAGCTCAAGAAACCCTCATGAGAATGGGCCAGAACTTTAATGCAAAAAGTATATACATATACTCACAGCAACATGAGCCAAAGGTGACTCCTCATGAATGCCGGTGCACAACTCTAACAAGGCATGGTCCACTGCCACAGCCATTGTGGTAACTGTACGTGATAGGAAGACATGACTATTCATGTTTACCTTATCTGCCAGCAATCTTATTGTATCTTTTGAACCAGATTTGCTGCCTCGAAAACGAGGAGGAAGTCTTGGTTGTTCATTCAAGTTCATGTAGAAACAATCCAGAATAACAGTATATTCTTTGTCAGACATCACGGCATGCAATAAACCCACCTGCTTCAAAGATTAGTAGAAATACAAGATAGTAACTACCAAACTGAATCTATAGAAAAGAGTCGAAACTAGATACAATTCCAAGCCAATTTAAGTAAATCAAAAGAAAATAGATAAAATACACTGACAGAGGAACTCTAGCATAAGTTAAAATTAATAAACGATCCCAGCTCACCGTTCTAGTTCTATTTTTTTATTTTTTGGGTACATTGGAAAATTAAACACAATCAATAACGAGTGCAGGTAAGTCATGTCTTTCGACTAATCTCCTCCCATTTCACCAACTTGCCAGCACTTGAATTCCTATGTTATAGCTCTATTAATTCCAGTTTCTGAATAGAAGAAGTCAAAACAAAAGTAAACTACACCAACATTCCTGAGTTTTGGCAAAACAACACAAAAATCCTGACAGTTGAGAAATGTATTGTAACAAATACACCCCCTCCAACCTGACATTAACAAAATTAAAGTTCTAAATCCCACGTTTGCCACTATTTTCCTTGGTTTTTCAATTTTTATAACTCAATCAAATAAGATTAAAATAATTGTCTCCATGTCACTTGTCATGGGGTCTCCGTTTTGTTTTACAAAAATTGAAGGGGGGTCAGGGATACTGACGCTCAACATAACAATTGGACCACTTTAAAAAAATTAGCTAATGGAATAAGAACCAAAGGAAAAGATCGTCCAACAGAAAGATTACCTTCACCTCCAAAGAAAACGTGGGTACTATCCGAAAAATATCTCTTAAACTGCGCCTAACACAAACATGAATATCTCGACCTTCCCGTATCATTGGTTTACCTATTCTACCATCAATTCCTACGGCCATGTTGATTCCCAAAATCTGAAAATTTGCAGCCATAGTCAGAATTTTTACTAATTACAACTTCATGCCTGAAACTATAATTAAAACAAAATCAGTTACCTCTGCATCAAGAATGTCAAGATGGACAGCCGAAGGATCTTTCTCTGGGCATCCATGCCAACTGAAATGATTTCTCACCCGTAGATGGCCCAGATCAAGTTGCATGAAACTGCATCAGTTAGAGAGAGAAAAAAACATTTACCTATACACAATAAGTGAATGAATGGAAAAACTGTTCTAAAAATCTTACGCTACACAGTACAGGTCAAAGAATAACCAAAGACAACAGATTACAGTTGCTGCCACATAAAAGTAATGCCATAGTCACTGGAAACAACAAAAGAGAAGGGCAAACAAAATCAGAAGTCAAAATGTGTTGGACAAAGATTGATAGGAAAATTCATAAACAAAAAAAAGAGACCAAAACAGATATAAATACTGTGTCCTACATCCAATTTGAAGAGAATTTGCATATTTGTTGGCAATAAAAAGCCTTTAGGTTGGGTCCTAGCATCTTGGTTGGCTACAGGAAGGATTAAGGTTGGGCTCACATAGAAAAACATTTTCTCAATGAGATAAACATGGTCATAAATATTTTGGTAAGAAGAAAAACTAGTGTATAATGATTGTAATCGAACCATACAATACACTTAAAAAATATTTTTACGAAAAAAAATATAGATCCAGTAACACTCGTAAGACCAACTCCACGAAGAGAATGAGGGATTAAAACGAGAAATAATGAAGTTCTGAAATGGAAGAGGGTTTTTTGAGTGCAAATGGGAAAAATACAGAATATGAACAGTAATGGACAAGAAGAGGACCATGTCGATCTGAAAGACAGTCCAAGTAATGAAGAATGAAGATCAGGTGGAAAAAAACAAAGGTTCCACTAAGCCCATCTGGCAGGGAAAAAATTACTCAACAACTAATTCACCAACAATTCGACCTTTAGAAAACATTTATACAAGTCTCTGGAAATCTCAGTCACACCGAATGAGTGGATATTACTAGGTGGTTCAGCAAACTTCACCATGAGATTCCTCCAACAATGTCAACTTAGATAAGCGAAAACCAACATCAACTACATGCCTTCATAGGTGTGATCAGAAGACACAAACTACACACAGTTGTGGTAAGTTACATACTGGGAAATTTTGGGGGAATGAAGAGAAAGAAGTACTTTCAGCAAAATGGAAACATAAAAAAGTCAAACTTTATTTAGACCAAAATTTCAACAAAATAATTGCAGCAATGAGGAAACATAGTGTATATAATGTTGTCAGCTATACCTTTCTCGGCCTTTTGGCTAAGATCAAGTATATAATGCTTTCAGCTAAAGTTTAAAGCACTCGAAGCTTACATAACATCTTAAAAAAAGTATAAACCGATTTGACTACAATACATGGGGATAAAGTGTGTAGCATCCCTGCTGCAAAAACGAAATTCTTGCAGTACTTTAATTTGTAACGATCAAAAAGATTGAAGACATCAGATTATCCAATTTATCCACTCCACTCTATTTTGTGCACATTACCATCCAAACCTGTTCAAAAATCAACCTCCTAAAGATCATAAGAGGGCCAATAGATGGTAAACTACTAACTCTTTGCTCATCGAATTCCTTGGCACTATTATTATTGGAGTGTCCAGTGAAAGGTCCAGCTTTAATGCAGAGGCTCCATCAACCTCATATTTCTGAATCAACCACTCAAATCCTCCAACTTTATCAACAAGTTTAATTGCTTCATCAGTGTCTGGGGTAGCAAGCTCCATGAAGTATGCAGTTATCTGTGGAAGTTATGGCCTTAGAAATTGATACCAAACAATAAATTACTTGACAGACAAAAAATAAAATTAAATAGTAACTTTCTTAGTGCAGTAATTGACCATAAAGAAAAATTGGAAGCAAAAAACAGTGTCAGCTTAAGAATGGATCAATACTCAATAGCTTGCACTTGCAATTGAGAAATAATAGCAATGTTCGAACTTACCTCCTGAACAAATCTATAGAGGAATACAATACGAACTGCAGAGAGACGGCCACGCAAGCTATAGTCATAGCCTTCATAATCATCATCTTGGGCGCTATAAGAATGAAATGTAAACTGGGAGAGAGAGAGAGAGAGAGAGAGAGAGAGAGAGGAGAACCATTTCAGTCAATGATAAAATTTATTGGCTTGAAATGCAAATTTCTGTAAAAGAAATGTCTGGCTACTTGAATAAGAGATTCAGTCCCCTGATTGCGGATGTCACAAAGCCAACCCCAACAGTTATCTGTTCCAAGCGACAGGTCACGGAGCCTCAAGTTTCCCAATGTGCCTTCAATGGATAAGGAACTCGGGTGAACCTTCAAAATCAGAAATAATGAAACGAAAACAGTCAGATAAGAATGACTAGCACAAAATTAATAGATAAAATTGGGAAGAAATTGTTATTCTCTAGAAAACAAGAAAACAAAAAGCTGTCGACCCAATCAAACAATAAATGGCAGTGAGCTCAGTCCTCAATAAAGCTCATTAGATTATACCAACAAACATTATTAGTTCAAGTTACCACTTCAGCAAGCAGGTAAGTACCACAAAGGGAAAGCATGAAAAAAATGCTCGCAACGCATCGTCAACTATGGGAAGCCTCATACCAGCTAGTAGTGCCCAAAATGGGTTTAACTTCCAGCCAACAATACAAGGCCAAACAGCTCAAAATTGTTAAGGGCCGTTAGTCAGTGTTAATCTGCTAAAGTGGTGGTGGTGGTGCTGGGAGAAGCAAAGTGACTAAAAACCTAAACTTCTGCACAATATCAGTGAAGGGCTGGCAGGGAAAACCACTCGAGCTAAATTCTGGTGGTATCATCTAGTATCTAGGTTAACAAGAGGATGGTAAAAAACTGATCCCATTGGCATTTTCTTTATGGAACTGTCCATTGTTGAGATAGCTTTTAAACAGAGAGAATTATCTATAAGTGAGAAAATAGTCATTAGAATATTAAAAGAAAAAAAAAACAGAAAAAGTAAAGCAACAGTAAAACAGAACTTCCCTTCAGGGGATGCAAATGGCCACTAAACCCCTCTAAAAAGTTTGCAGCATGCTTGTCAAGGATATGCCTCATTATTTGGCCCATAGAACTTATTATTTCCAATTACCAATAAATAGCATAATAAATTCATGGTGAAACTGAATAATAAAGCAGAATGGAAAGCTATGATAAGAGACAATGACATGGTTCACCGCACCTTTAGGTCCAACACAAAACTTTCTTGCACAAACATTGCAAGCTGAGAACCATCCTCCTTATTAAGAAATACAGAGACGCTATCAACGTGCATATCCAAATAAAATACAACACGACCTTTCCCATATCCCAGTAGCCCTTTGACAGACGCATGCCCATGCTCTTCTGTCTTGTCTTCTCTCACTGAAGATTCACCATCTGCAGCTTTTGTCACATTTGTGCGACTTACCCCACTGTTTGCAGCGCTCAGATCAATGCCAAGATCAATTAAAGCAACAAGAGTGGGTCGGTTGCAAAAGACTTCCAACTTGGACATGCAAATGCTCATCTGAAAAAAAAAATAGAAAATTAACACGGCGGTAGGGATTCTCATCATTTATTTTTCTTTGAATTTATTATGAACTTAATGATGGTCATGTTAAGTTACCTGTGTATCAATACCATCATAAGCAGGCGAACCAGGATTCCGAGTCAAGAATGAAACAGAGACAAAATCAGATTCATCAGTGCCCTGTGCCTCGTAAAACACATCGCCAGACATGCTTTTTACTTTCCCATAATCCTTGTCATGAATTAAGGCTTCAGAAGAATCCGGCAAAGACATGAAATCTGGTAATGCATCCTTGAAAATATCATCATCCTCTATTGTTGCAGCAGATAACTCTATCCCATGCAGATCTGAGATACTATGGGACGCAACTGACTGGTCTTTCTTCACCACTGAGCAAGCTAAATAACGTGGAGCTGAAGATGAACCTCCTTGAAACTCATCTTTAATTTCCAGTGAGTGCAGCTTCATCTTAACGGTTAGGTCCCCTTCCCACCGAACAACATTCACCTGCAAAGAAACAAAGCTACCCTAATTATCAACGGCAAAAGCCAAAATCAAGTAACAGTTGCAGATCCATACAATTTAGGAATAATTCTTACGTGAAAAAAAATAAAAACTTTTGTAAGTTCAATAATGATAAAGTAAGTGAATTTACTCTCGAAACCCTGAAAAAGCCAAGCAGAAAAAAAGTAGGGCTACCAAGTCGACTAATAAGGATGGATTATTATGCAAAAGTGTTATAAGAGGAAGAATTTTGCAGGGAACATAAATACAACCATGCAAATCTCTAACTCAACAACTCTCTGCAGTTTAATGAGTGTAAATGTGTAAAGCAGTTGCAGTCACCTGCTTTCAGCCAACTTCTCATGACAATATAAGTGAACAACCTACTTGCTTTGTCTTTACAAAAATGGAGTCAAACAAAAACAGTTCTCATATCACTGAGGGTACAACTCAGGTGGGTTGGGTGGATTGAAAGCTCAACCCAATTGGAAAAACACTAAACCCAAGTACAACCCGAATTTGATCCAAACCCCTCAAACGGGTGGTTGGCCAGTGCTTAAATATTTTAACTCGGGTTAACCAACTGGGGCTCAAATCTGGGTTCAGTTATGAAAAAATATATGGATTTGGAGAAAGGATCTCAAAGATTGGGTATCTATAGTTAAACCAGGTTGAATACTTTACCAAATGGGTGGAGAGTCAAAAACTTTAGCCAGAAAAGCAATTCCAATAGTGGTGTCCCAAATGCCTATAAGAACTGAATTCATTGTTGCGGGATAGGGATGTGGACAAAGAAATATATATACATTTCTTCATTTTTGGACAAAGAAATATATATATATTTCTTTCCTTCGCCTTTTGCATTGAAAAAGAACATAAAAAAAATATGGTTCAATTCGGTTTAAAACTTGATGTTTGACTCTCGGGGTTCACAACTTGGTCTAGTATTTGGGGAATTGAACTTGACTTAGATTTGTGGGTTACACAAGTCATGCTAGAATATGGGCTCAATACGGGTTGAACCCGAATTGACTAATTCGAGTTAGGGCCCAATAACCCGAGCCCCTCTATCCAAGTATCAATTTTGTTCAAGGTTAAGTTGGGGTCCAGTTGATCCGTCCAAATTGCACCCCTAGTATCGTCTAACAATGAATCTCCACAGGTAAACATGTCATTCTTCAAAGTCATAGGATTAAAACCCAAAATAACATTAGAACCACCAGGTGCCATGTTCAAAGGAAGAATGCACAGCAAAACCAACAGCCCGAAGAAAGAAACAGACATGGAAAACAAGACCTATAAACAAAAAGGGAGCTATAGATACCCAAAATGCTACATATGATTAACCACCGAAGCAGCCCAAAAAATCAACACCACCACCCCCCCCCCCCCCAAAATATATATATATATATATAGGAATCAGGAAAAAAAAATCTTTCAAATAACTGGAATTTACTAACTTACCGCATATTTTTCAACATTGTATGTGGTCCAGTTAACTAACCGTTGTACGAATAGTCTTAAAAATGAACACATCCATATCTTATTGACCATAGTCCTCTCCTATGGTGCAGATGGTATTAGGGAAAGCAGCAGTTCCATGGAGATGCTGGGGAGTTTTGGAGCAGATTGCTGGTATTTTGCTGGGGTTGGATTACCAGATTTGTCATATCTTCAGAGGGGTAAATTGTGTAGCTGACTTCTTGGCAAATTATGCAGTGCAAACTGGATGCTCCACTGATTTTTCTGTCTCTGCCTCTTTGCCTTCTGCTGGGAAGATGCTGCTGCTTCAGGATCAGAGATGTATGCCTGTTTTGAGGAAGAGGGTTGTTTCTTCTTGATGTATGGGATGTGTATTGTTTGTAATTTTCATTGGTATAGCTGTATTAGCCTGTTATTCTTTGTAATTCTTTTTTGGTGATTAATAAAATTTGCCCTTTACTTTAAAAAAAAAAAGATATCTACTTTTTTACTTGAGACCGAGGAGAAGAACATCACCCAAATATTTTCAAAGCTCCATCAAAAAAATGATTTTCCTTAAGTATGTTGTGGTGCCAATGTATAGAGTAGTTCTCTGCTGCCACTTGATGACACATTAGTAAGAGCATTGTTTTAACTGGAAATTCATGCCCACGATATTCTGTTTGACCCCTTCATATTTTCAGCTTATATTCCACAAAGTCATGAGCATTAAACCATACTGACAACTAACTTTCCCATATATAACATCCATACAAATATTTAACTTCCAAATAACAATTAGACAACAGGCAACAAGAAAACGAAAAAATAAACAGTCATTAGTATACAAGCTGGATATACAGACCTTTCCCCCACTGCCAAGAACCTCAAGTATTAGAGTCTCCTCAGTTGTCTGAAGCAATCCATCTCCAGCCTGCAAATTGATCTGAATAGGGGAAAAGACAGTTGTTTAGCAGTATGCTTAAAAGAAATGGGACTAAATGAGCATATTACAATCAAAGAAAAAACATATAAATCACATGGATGTCTTGTTAGATACTTTTAGAACAATAAATACATAAAGAAAATGAATTACATCTACCTTTCCATAAACTGATAACTTGGTTTCTACTAATGTCCCATGAACAATAAGGTCGGCTGTCTTCAAACTGGAGGCCTGAGTTCCAGCAAACTCTGCTACATCATCACGTAATCCTTCAAGCATATCAAGTGAAGGAGGAGCCTACATCCAGCATATAGAAAAGACTTACATCTGTTTGGAAATCTAATTACAGCAGAGACAACAAAAAAGTGAACAGAAAAAGATCTTCTATTTTACAGAAGCTCGGTAAGTGGCTTGTGTAAGTCCTCTCAGCCAAGTAGCCTTCTCCTCCTCATCCCGAAACTCGATTATCAGTGTACTAAATGATTCCAGAGCCTAAAAACAAAAGGGACAAATTTATTTGCACAAATAATAGAAAAGAAACATCAGTCTTAAGCAGAAACAAGAACAAAGGACATACTTATTATCAACTTTACTCACGGGAAAGAAGGATATATTCATATTACCCCGACACACTCCCACAAAGTGTATCAGATGAGGATTTCAAGAACACAATAAAGTTTAACCCTTACTAACAATACAGGAATTGGGCCAAGGCACAGCCAAGTAATAGCCTTTCATACAGTTCTTAAGTTAAAATAATTTTTTCTTACAATAATTTCAATAGTAAATAACGAAGAAATTTTTTTTTGAAAAACAAAGATACCAGAGGTGCTGATAATATTGATATGAATGACGAGCAAAACAATGAAAGACCAAACTAAAGCAGAAAAATACAAAAGGATAAAATCTTCAAAGAAATAAAAACTTCACAAAAAAAAAAAAAAAACTATCAAAAGTCCAAGAACCATATAAGTAACTCAGAACAACACTAAATTCCACAAATCCGCACAAACAAACAACCCAAAAAATCACAATACAGGGTCCTCATTGTGTAGACATTAAAAGAACTTCAAACTAACTACGTGTGTTTTGCACCTTTGCAAGGGGCTCTTTATCCTAAACAAGTTTTCAAAGATACAGCCTCCTAGTGAGTGCCACTTAACTCATACTGCCTTAGTATTTTACGATACACAATGAGTTAGCTCACCCTAGCAGACTCTGACCCTTTGTCCCGGCCGGCCATTGTAGCACATGTCACCGACGGCATACATAAACAGGTACGTATCTAAACAATCATAGCATGTCACTAATATGGCTAATATATTGTTTTTCTCGTGTGCATATCCCGCACGAGAGAGAACAATTTTTATGAACACATTATTTCAAAGGAATATTTACATTAAAGGGAGCATTCCATTTTTTTTGGCCACCTTTGCAAAAAATGCAATCTCAATAGCATTTCGAATTAGTTGCAAATAGTTAAATCCAAATGTCATTAAATTATTTTAATACAGAACGTGCCACAATAAGCAAAAATCAGAGAACTAAAACTACCTAAAGCAAAACTGGAGATGTAAATGATACAGTCTTACAGATCTAGATTATGAAAACAATACTGAACATAAATATTATGCTTCATCTATGCAGCACCACCCGTAGGAAAAAATTGGCTATTATAACAGGGTGAAGCTAGAATTAGGACATCGGGGGCAATTAATAAAGGCAGAACAACAGAGTTGATAGAGCCACCTTATGAGCCTTTTTCGTTTTGCAGCTCAACCGCCCCCCGCGAGGGGGGGGGGGGGGGATGAACTCACTAGGCACATTCAAGATGATGTCTCATAGCGTATGCTATTTGCAGATATCTAACATCGATCATTAAAAATGATGGAGAGATTGGAAATGATGTAACTCATAGAATCAAAGCCAGTTGGCTTAAGTGGAGGAAAATCTATAGCATATTATGTGATAGAAGTATACCAAAAAAATTGAAAGGCAAGTTTTACCGAACAGATATAAAGACAACAATCTTGTATGGGACAAAATGTTGGGCAACTAAGAAACAACATAGTGACAAAATGAGTGTAGCAAAAATGAGAATGTTAAGGTGAATGTGTGGAAAAATTAGAAATGATCATATTAGAGAAATGGTTGGAGTAACTCCAATTGAGGATAAGTGAGAATAGATTAAGATTTTCGTCATGTTCAATGGAGGCCAATAGAGGCACCGATTAGAAAAAGTGATAGAATTTCTCTTAATGGTAGTAAGAGTAGGGGTAGACCTAAATTAATATTGAACGAAACAATAAGAAAATATTTAACTTAAATGAGTGCGCATGACCGAAATGAATGGCAAAGAAGAATTCATATAGCCGACCTTAAATAATTGGGACATAAGGTTTGGTTTGGTTAGTCGATTGGTAAAGGATGGGGGCAAACACACACCTGGGCGGGGCCTACACATAGTTTCACATATGCATTTTAATGTACAGAAGCACAAGAACTATGTCACCAACATTTTGGAGGACCACCCTTATTGCAAAATCAAACATAAGCAATGAAGCACCCAACGAAGGTAAAAGAATATTGTGCAGATGAATACATAAAATTCAAGAGAACTTCCACTCAAAGTTGGGTTACCAACCTTCTGGGTATCGAGGCCTCTAACACTAACAGCAACACAAGATGGTGAACCGCTAACATTGGTAGGAGGAACTTCGTACACTTGTTTACCAGCCATGCTGCAGCATCCCACAATTAACACACAAATTAGGTGTTTCCAGATAATCTTACTAAGCAGCCACTCACTAAAAAGAGAGTAACCAACAAAAAGAGGTGCACCTTAAGCAACGCTGGTAACTCTGTGAAATTTCAGATTCCAACACATAAAAATACAATCCAGATAACACAAGAAAACAAGGCTGCCATGCTGCAACAGAATAGCCTATACCCTGAATAGAAATAAGTTCCAAAAGGGTTGATCAGTAACATAAGAAAAAAGTTTATAACAGTTGAATTGGGCAAGAGTTGGTGGTTCTAAACGACATATACCCTCCAAACAAGAATTCGAGCCTCAGTTGCAAGATCTGGGGGATTCCAAGGGGCAAGTTCTTCTTGAAAATTTTCAACAACATGTTGTGTGCCGCTTTGCATTGTACCATAGAGTATATTCAATAATTCCACAAGTCTGAAATATCTGGCTGGTGAAAAGTGAATGCCAAGGCTAGGCACTTGAACAGAAACCCGGGTTGATGGGTGACTTGGATGAGGTACTTTAATCTTCATTAGACAAACACAAAGGCAAGCTTAGGACGGAATTATGCCACCCAGCATAACAGCAGTAGTAGGACTTAATAAACCGAAATCCAAGAGGTAAGATGTACCTGATCAACAATCATAGCCATTCCACACCTATCGACCAGAGAATAGACATCACGGGCATCTTCCAAAATATGAGAGATGGAAGGTTGACCATAATAAGTTGGAGTTGCCAGAGTGCACATCTGTCTTTCAGAACCACAATCGGTAAAGAAAGCAGCTATATCCCTTCCAGATATATAAAAACGAGAATACAGACTTCGGCCCTGATCATTAGGCTGACCCTCCTGCTTCAATAAATCCGAGATGTAAAGCATATCAAATACAATATGATAGCAAATTAGAGGACTGAACTGACATAGCAAACCTTGGTGTGCAAAGTAAAATGACCAAAATCCACCAGAAAATGGCTATCACATTTGGAGGAGGCACAAGTTCTTATTGGAACTCTGACTTTTGGAGCATCAAGGTCGATATCAAGAGCAAATCTGTGACGCAAAATTTGTAAATGAAGATGTATTAGCATAATGTTAAAAACCTTCTTCCTAGAAGAAAAACATAATCAGAATATGCAAAACCTAACAGTTAGATACACACACCATAATAACATTATTTCCCCTGCTAATGTGATGCATAAAGCACAATAAATCAATCACCTTCTAGTGGTCAAATGAGTCACAATAGACTAGATAAAAACAAGTTTGAGACCACGAGGATAAATGAGATAATATCAGCCAGGAGTGACCATTTTAACTTTAGCAGCAATATGGAAAATATTTCAAAATAAGAGACAATAGCAATAGTATAGCTGAGGTTTGCAATCAGCACACTCCCACCATTCTGCCACCAAGCCATCCAAACATTCAACGTACTAACCTTAAAGAATGCTATAATTCTAACAAACCCACCTCGTTTGGGATCGATGTACTCAGATCGTGGGCCGTTAAGGGTTTAGTAAATTGTGATAACCATGATCTCAACATCCTCATAAGTAAGATCAGCTACGCTAATCATAAATGCAATTCGCTTGTCTGTTCACGTAACATTACTGCAACACTAAAAAATTTATACACACCCCATCCCTATTGAGCGCATGCACACAACAGGTGTCATATCTCAACATCAACCCAAATCTGTTTTTTTCCATTTTATTGCGAAGTATATCACCCGGAATTGTAGAGTGCCCACCAAATACAAACTGAGCTATAACTATGTAGTTGTTGACTTGTTCCACCATGACTGCCAAACATTGTGCGTGGATGCAGTTGCTAATTCTTGATTTGGCACATGCGAAATAAATACCACCATTGTTAGATCTCTAAGGATTTTAATGAAAGCCTTCCATTTGCTGTTCTTCGTCTGATGATTTGATTCAACTTCTAACCAAAAAGATTTATCTTGGTTATACTACATCTCTTCAACTAGAAGATGAACTCTCATGAAACACTTTCTACCCCTTTAGTTTCTTCATCAAAAAAAATTACACAGAAATCTCCATTTTGGACAGGTGGAAAGAATTCAAATTGCATGATCAGAATACAATTCACCAAGTCGATTATTAAGAAGGAAGAATATGTCCAAAAAGGGAACCTGCTTTGTTCCTCTAATACCATTTGAAATTGCTCTTGAGCTCTACGAGTCACCTTCTCAATCTTATTCTGCACTTGCCATTTAATGATTAAAACTCAAGTTATCAAGAGTAAGCCCAAAATATCTGCAATAATCAAATCATTACCTGCAATGCATTTGCAGTTTCCAGTGCAACTGTGGGGCTAACTGCATTACTCCTCTTCAAAAATTCAAGAAAGCGATTATAACTTTCCATGAAAACCTGGCAAACCATTTCATAGGATAATTTAGTTTTAAAATGCAATCTGGAATATTCGCATAGCCAATAATAAAATAAAATGAATAAAGGGTGCATCCAAAATTTAAGCCTCACCCAACCTACGAAAATTAAACAACGGGATTTTGGAGCTGAACATTAAAAAAAAGGATAGAAACAATAGATATACCAGTAAAGGCACGGAGTTTGAAATGCACAAAATATGGACAATTCGTATGACAGGTAACTAGGCCCATGTATGTTGAACTATGACAATAAACCTTTCCACGATATCAACCAACAAACCATATAATTCAGATGTCCTTGAGAAACAACACACTCAAGATTTTCACCTGTTATTGCGGATAATAATACACTAAACTGTCCTCCCTTTCCACCAGGATTTTAACCTCACATGCAGAGAGACTTAAAAGACTTCAAAACGGAATGCGGGTTATGGAATATTGTCGAAGGAACTGAGAACTTCACAAAAAAGTCACCACATGTTTACTTTCTCTTCATTTCTTTTTTAACATAGAGGAATACAGATGTGGTCACGTGAGACCCCCATCATGATAGAAGGTTTAGATACCAATCATGAAAAAAATTGGAACTTACCAATTTCAGATCACCAGAGTATGGAGGCCCTCTAAAGCCCTTCAAAACATCCACTATATTATGTTTCTAGATACAAGGTCATCTCAAAAAATTCATACTCACTGTGGCATTGAATTGAGTCAATTGTTTTTTTGATGCAACATGTTGACAGAGTATAACCGTACACCACGTTGGAGAGGGTAGCAGGCAGCAGACGCCACAGACGAGGGGAAAACTATTTCCATTTACAAGTATATTGGTGTACAATATACAATAGGATAACAATTTGGGACACAAACATTCTAGCAAAGAGAAGTAATGAATCCTCCTAAAAAATAAGCGAAGGATAATGAACAAATTACCGTAACATGGCAGGGAGAAATTGTTGCTGAAAGCCTCCAGTCCACATTCTCCCCAACTGGTGCATATACAAAACTAGCAGCTAATGCATTCAACTTCTGCTCACTAGAGACACTCTGCAAAACCATGTACTAAACATGTCAATGCACTTGAGTCTATGCCATGTCAGCCACCAAAAATAAATTCAAATCACCAAAGTTGAATAGGAGGAAAAGCCCAAAAGTCCAAAAACCTCTTGAAGCAAACACAAATATACAAGAGAGAGAAAGAAAAAAAAAGAAGAAGAATACCAAATCAAGTTTTAAAGGAATAATTCGATCTTACAGAACAAGACCACAATAGGGAAAAAAAAAAAGCTGTAGTTTTCATCAACTTGAAATTATTGTGGTAACAGCATCTCGCGAATATGTAAAAATTTCAGAATAGAACAAAAATGAAAACAATGCTTAAGCTTTCAACTACAACTTACAAACCAATTTGGTTACAGCAAGTTTGACCGATAACATTAAATACCTAAAGAAGTAAAGCCAGTTGAAATTGTAAAACACAGAAAACAGAGCAAAGTGTATGCGACATAACTTTTTCATATAACTAGCCAAACTTGAGAAACCCATCGGTTATCGGCAAATGAAAATCTTGCACTTAGAGAATAGAAACCTTCAAATTATGTGAATACAAACCTGGGCAAGTGAACCTTCAGGAGCAGACAAACCATAAAATTTCAATGTCACATCACAATGAGTGGTCCTATGTTTAATCTTTGTGGAAACATGAAGTTGCTCAAATCTACCACAAGCTATCTCAGTCTGACTTATACTGATGATTCTGGCAGCAGCTTGGCCAATTTGTACATTTACCAAATAGTGAATCATATTCTGCAGATCCTTTCCAGAATGTGATGTCATGTCCTCATCTGGCTGGTTGCTAAGTAAATTATTAATTGCTTGCCATTCTTCTTTAGTCAGTCTTTCCTCCAACAACTGAGATCTCTCAGAAGTATTCCCTTCAGAGGCATCTCCAGTGGGAGTACGCCTGTGATGATACGGAATTATAATCAGGCTAAGGATAAATGGATAACAGGTAAAAGAATATAAAGTCACAAGCTACCGAGAGGAAGAAAAAAAAAAAAAAAAGCAATCCTAAGATAAGGTGATACAGTTGCAAGAAATCAGGAAAGACAATCAAATTAAACAAACCATGGAAAGGAAAACCAGCTTCTCTTTTTAAGCAATCTCTGTTCAGCTGCTTCTTTTGATTTTACAGATTCAACCTTGGCATGTGCTATAAATCTGAAACATAAAGACACAATCTCTAAGGGTCAACAATCATGAAAAGTAAAGGAGATAGTTCAAATATGAACTGCATTCCACGACACCTAATATCTATAAAAATTCATATGGGCAGAGGAAAAAAGAAAACGAAAAGCAGACAATACAACTAAGATGGAGTGAACAATAATTGAATACTGGACGATATATCTATTGTAAAGTTTACTCCTATACTGAAAAATATTACACGGTGACACAATTACATTTCAAAATACAGCACATAAGCAGTAAATACCTCAAAAAAAATCAATAGATTGATTACTAGGATTGCCACTGAAGACTACTTTACAACTCAAAATACATCAGTCCTTTGCAGTTGTGTGATAGAACTACCAAATTCCAGCAAAAATACATATCCGCAAATTCTATATTCCAGAACCTTTTCCTAAAAATGAACCAAAAAAATTTATAAAAAAAACTGAGAACAAATTATCAATTTCAAGGAGAAGTACCGAAATAGCCTCATGCTTTGACAAACCCTTTCTTCATTCATTTCCACGTCTTCAATTCAAAATTTTGATATAAATGTTCCATGTAATGACCATCTACTACTTCACCCCAACTTAAATTAAGGGCACATCTAGACTACAATTTTCAAGTCCAAACAACTCAAACTTCTTATACACATTAGTGATTAAGCACTTTTGATAGTCTCATGCAGATATCATGGATAACATCTCTATCTTTAAACTACACAAGCACAAAAATACCCCTCCTATCAGGCATGTTAGTATCGATCAAATATGCGATGCATCCTTGAATAGGGCCTCCAGTTTTACATTGGACCGACATGATGATGATAGTGCAATCACATTAATTTTACTTACTACAGTCCTGTCCTGTAGCCATAATTAGGTAACTTTTTTCGATTTTTATAGGTTCAAGAAAGGAATTGAATTTCCAATATGCAACCATAATGGTTAGGAAGAGTTCAAGCAAATTTCCATAAGAAGATATTTTCATCTTTCCTACCTTCTTGTCTTCTTCCTCATCCCTCCCTTGGCCAGAAGAAGAGATTGGGAGTTTTAGAAGTTGTAGCATTCTTCATTTATTACCTTCTCTTCTTTTCTCCACTTGCTTCCTCTTCTCTTGTGAACAAAAGACTTGGAAAAAGTGATACATTGATAGCCAGCATTTAGTAATTTGGTATGAACGTAAGTTCCATATTTGGACATTAGCTCTCTTAGGAGAGGACACAAATTCTTTTTTTCCTTCTAAATCTAAAGCTGAGGAAATTGGTGGTAGGGACTCTCCACCTATATTTGCCTGGTGGATATGTGAATCATATCTTTTAGCATAATCAGCAAATATTGGATTGACAATTGTTGACAATTGACGGAGCTGAAGATATCTTGGTGTTAATTGATTGTGTTCATGTCAACAAATTGACATGGGGTGCCAGCTAAGCATTGCAACCTTCACACATTTGTAGTTTGTTATGAGTCTTTGTTTTGGTTCATATGTATTTACCCACTCATGTTATTGTTCAGCTAATTGAAACCCAGCAAGCTAGTGCATGCCAGCACATATCACCACACAATTTTTTGCAACCGAAATCATGGTACTCCTAATAGATTTGTGTGGAAGTTTCCATTGTAAGCACTACTAGCCTAGTAGATAGCTACCAAGAACTTGACTGGAAGTTTTTGTAATCTGCTAGGAGTGAGTAACTAAACAGAAAGAAAGAACCTACTATGCCATTCAGATGTAGAATTGCCGCATATCATAAGAACTACATGCACACGTTTTGCTGCAGTAACAAACAATAAGTGTAAAATAAAGTTAAGGCATGGAGAATTAGAATCTTTTGTATTCTGATAGACAGCATAAGCTAGAACCACTTTCTTTTTGTGTAACATGATAGATAGGGTAAGCTAGAACTGCATACCTCCATAAGAGAATCACTTTGGGATCAAGATCTTTCTCAATATCTCTAATTTCAGAGTAATCAACATTCGGAAACTGTTGCAATGAACCAGCATACAACTGGATGTAACGTCGACGTAGATGACATAAATGCTGAGTTCGGTCCCACGAGAATCGATAGCTGAAACAGTTAAGATAATTAGAATATAACACACAACCAGAGTGAGTTGCTTATCAGAATATGTAGTAAAATTGTAGGGAAACTGTTTAAAGAAAGAAGAGGCTTGCAGTTTGTTTCATCAATTATAAAGTAGATGGTTACCAACATTTCTTGCATATGGATTATTCAGATGTTACCTCATCTTCTTCTGCTGCAAGGCAGCTTGAACAGCATAACGCCACCACAAACTGGGAGCCTCTGAAACTGGTACCACAGGTCTTAAATGGGAAACCTCAACAAATGTCTTGTATCGTGAAATGACTTCCAGGAGTTTTATCCAGTCGTGATACTGAGCCTGTGACAAGAACCCAATTGATATGCTTAATCTAACACACAAACTGTTCAAAAGAAAATGAAACAGGAAAAATAAGAAAGTAAATTATTGCCTCCTACTTGTCCTCTTCTGATTACTAGGAAAATAAGAGAGAAAAAGCGGAAAAGGGTACAATCAGGGGGACAAGCTCATGGAAAACCCTGTCCACATGACCCAAGGTTCACGCGGTAACAGTAAGGAACACTTGCTGCCAATAAAGATTTTTTAGTTGGTCATGGTGGCAGTCGCAAACGTATTTTCCTTCTTCTTACTTCTTTGGCCAGAGACAGGAAACTCTCCAGGGGGGCCAACAGCACTAGTTGTGCCGCCTTATGTAGTATTACTATATATGACAATAGCAAGTATTTCTTCTTTCAAAGGATTATCTCAGTTTAAGAGCATGTGGTTATTTACGAGAACTTTGTCTTCCTACTTCACAATTTTTATTTTCACTCAACCCAAGAGAGGGAAATTCATTTGAAGTACAATTCTTTCAAAAATCAGGCACAACATAGATAGGTAGAGCAAAGGAAACATACAACAAAATTTATAGAAGAAAGTCAAGATAGATTACCTCTGTGATTGTTAAAGATACATCACTTAAAATAAGAGAAGCCTTCTCAAATGGAACATGTGGATCATTTCTTTCTTGATTTCCCAAACGAAGATATTTAAGAACTCCATTGATAGGTGAAACTACATAGTTGCGATCTCGAGCCCATGTAGACACCATTCCATCACCATTTGCAGATTCACTAATACCATCTTCAAAGATCTAGAAAATATAAACAGAGAATTTGAAAAAAACAAAAAGGAAAAAGGAAAAAATACTAATGTCTGATAAACACATAATCCACTAACATACACGGCAACTAATAATATTGCCTTCAAGCCAAGGATCAAAATGTCGTGTCGAAATGTCCGAAACGTTTCGGAATTTCAACACACCGACACGAAACATGGGTTGAATCCCAAAATTCCAAAGTTTCGGTTGAAACGTCACTGTGTCGGACCGTTTCGGTCGAAACAGTACCGTTTCGATCGAAATATGTCGAAACAGGTCGAAACACCTGTGCTGCCTTTTATATTTTTTTTTTGTTATAAGTATGAACAATTACATTTAATACTCCACTGCATTATAATTATTTACTTTTAACTATACATCACTACCATTAATTTAATTTGATACCCTTCATTATTTTTTTTCCTTTTTATAATTATTCTTTTATGTTATTATTATTTGTTAAATATCTAGAATTAAGTATTTATGTCTTTTAATCATTGTGTACATAGTGATTTTAATATTAATGAAATAATATTATTTATTAATTTGAAGACACAATTTAAATTAATAAATTAGTATTATAATAATATGCTGCACAAATTAGTATTATAATAATATGCTGCACTTAGTATTATTAATTAGTAAATTAGTGTTATAATAAAATTGTATTATTAATTGGATAATATTCTAATTTAAATGATTTCCGTCTCATGTCAAACCTTTTTTTCCCTCAAATTTAAATTTATTCTTATATAAATGAATGTTAACCGAATAAATATGTTAAATTAAACAATTATTTAGCTTATTTTTATAAATAAATAGATTGTATTTTGTATTTCTACATGTTTCCACGTGTTTCCATATTTTTTCTGCGTTTCCGAAACGTTTCCGTTTTTGAGCTGACCGTACTTCGAAACGATATTTCGATCCTTGCTTCAAGCATATGTATGTCACAAGCTGTGCAGAATAAAGTAGGGCCGAGGGGGCACTAGTTCCAATGGGTTCAAACATACCTCAATCCATTCTTTTGGGCTAAGATCTTCCCATTTTTTATCCAACTTCCAGGGAAGGCAATTTGGGTCATGGTACACAGCAAGCCTTTGAAGTTGCAACGACTAAAACAAGAACATGTATGATCAGTCCAAATACTAGAGTTGTCATGCAAATATGGGTAAGCAGTAAGCACATATATTGTCTTAACAAAGAACACCAAAAAATATAAGACTTCTAACCATGCTATATTTAATCAAAAATCTTTCGCATCATTTGAAGAGCTGTGGGTGGATCAGTATTACAGTACATGAAATTTTACTGCTATATCAAGCCAGCAAACATTCACTGTATCTATCAAACTGATAAAAAGAGTGTAAATAAATTCACATTCCAAAGGTCATATAACAGTTTCATAGTAATGGGTGGATATATTGTCTGTTGTACCCCAACCATGGAACACAGATGGGAATACTGACGATAATAACCAAAAATCATGTCGTCAACAGCTACAGTCATGTGAAACTTGATCTGAAACTCAATCTCTAGTGCACTTAAACGTGTGCTTTGTAAGAAAAATCTTCAACAAGGCCTGCATAGTAGTCTGTTTTGAAAAAGTAGGGGGAAAGGACAGAGCTGACCTTCCGCAATTTATCTAGAGCACCACTGGTGTCAAAGGTCTCATTCCCCTGCTCATCCGTTGTCACAGCAGCAAGCTTTGCTAGAGTAACACCACAAGCAAATGGATTTCCTGGATTGCTAAACAAAAATCGTGTTCCTCAAAATTGTGCAGAAATCAAACCAGAGGGAAGATGAGACGGTCCAACAGATCAATATATCTTGAATGAGGTCAGAAAAGCATAATATAAAGAGATAACTGTATCAATTGAAATTTAAATTATAAAGGAAAAGAAACTCGTCTAAAATCAACTGAACTCCAACTGACATATATCCACCAACCTGATAGAGTCCTCATATCTAATATGAACATTGCTAATGGAGATCTTGAGATTGCCAATAATAGTAGCAATCAACGAACCCAACCAAGAATTTCCAGAAGATGGCTGTGGAAGAATAGAAATAAATTAAGTCACAAAACAGGCAACTGTCAACTAGTTTTCTCGCAGATAACAGCAAGTACGACACAAAATCAAGGAAAGCAATTGATTGATTTAGATCCAACACCGACATTTTCTTATATTGAGAACATGCTAAAAAGAAAACATTCTTGAAAGAAAGAAAGTTAGTTTGAGATGGCTTAAAGTTTAATATTTAGATTAGAGTTTGAGATGGCTGCTACAGGTTTTTTATCAATAGAAATCTACACACTAAGTGAGTCCAAACTACTTCACATAAAACCAGTAAAAAATTCTTTTGATTATTCTTGTCTGGAAATCACTCATACAACATAGCAAATGCTAGAATATGCTGCCCAAATGAACTGAAAGAGTTATTTATCACTTGGACTACTTGATCCTACAAAGTTTTGTCTCTTGGCTTTTTGTTGCTTCTTATAAAGCATTCTTCAAAACAACGAGGGTGAAAACAATCTACCCACTCAACAGAAAAAAGAAATCATACAATCTATTACACACTAGATTTTCCTTGACATTTGACCATTAATCAGTGGAGGATCTTCCACCTGAGTTTCCCTAATAAAAGAATCAATCCCTCATATTGTTAGTCACTCTACTCCCAGGATACCTCATCACAGTGAAATCTCCACATAAACACCACTGAGGACTACAAAGACAAAATAAACACCAATTCTTCCAACAATAGACCCCTTTCCCTAAGATAGTTTGTCTTGCATACCCCGATAACCACCACTCAAAACCCTCTGTGAAATATAGAAGATTACAAATTAGCAATGATTAACCTACAAAAGTTTACATCAACTAAGAAACCATTGGTCCAGTGGTACTCCTTGACTTTGGTCCAATGGTACTTCTTGCCTTGAGGCTTTGCCTTGAGGTCAATGATTCAAGCCCCCTCCCAAAAAAAAAAAACAAAAAAAAAAAAATTAAAAAAACTAAGAAACCATTGTTATGCAAACTCAATAAAATATTAGAAATTCAAAGCCATACACTTCCCAGCTTTGATCTTGATATTGCTTCAAGAGTGGCCGATTCTACTTCCTGACACATAAGCAAATAAAGAAAGATATAATTACAAACATATCAAAAATAAAAAACAAATACTAAGCAACAACCCTTCAAGAATCTGCTACCTGCAAATATGTAAAAGAAAATCCATGGAATGGGTGCAAGGACTATGTTTCAACTATGAAGATGTTGTATCCCATAAAAATAGGATCATCTAAGGTGCAATACCAATTAGTTTGGGTTTGGATACTCTAATATGGTGTCAGAGCTGAGCCTTATGTGGTTAGTGCACGAAGTCTCTCACCCCTTTAAAATTCCCAGTATGAATATTTGTTTGTTGGTTAGCCCCACGTTAGGTAGGATGAAATGGGAGCTTGTGACACACATCAGTATATTAGAAGCATCCAATGTAGAGACCAGAGAGTTTTCATGTATGCATATTTCTACCTGTTCATATCATTAATTGAATATCTTTGTTTTGTACGAGGAAAATCATAGAGAATAAAGCAATTGAGTACAAACATTACAACAGACCCCTTATATGACACGTCACACATCAGTGCTGCATGTTTTGTACATATATGTAGCTAGTGAGACTCTTCTGTTCAGTGAACAATATATAAACAAGCCAATACTGATTGGAAAAGTATCACCAATGAGACTCATTCTGTTCAGTGAAGAATATATAAACAAGCCAATACTGATTGGAAAAGTATCACCAATACACCGTATACAGGAACTTTATTCGGTTAGTTTTAATTACAGTTATATTCTCATTCATCTCCTATTTTATTTCCTTATGTAAATGCATTTAGTAAGTAGAACTTACACCGAGAATGACATATGCATAACTACACCAACTTTTTCTTTCATAACTAGATCCCATTTTTCCAACTTCAAGCCATTGCAGTTGAGGAAATAGAAAAAAAGAAAAAAGTACCAAAGAAAACACAGTAACCAGATCAGCCCTCTTTTCCAAATTTCTACCAGGTACCGAGCATCTAGCTAGATTTACTTCTTAGGTGAAGATATCACCTTACTTTGCTCAAATCAGAGCTTATTTAAGAGCACAACCTCCCCCCCCCCCCCCCCCCAAAAAAAATAAAAAAAGCCAAAAAAAAATCCACAACGGCCCTAAGCAGCTAAAGGTGCCCTCTGAACTCCTCGAGCTTGATCACACTCCTCCTTGCTAGATCAACTGCCATTACAATTGAAGACCATATCAATTAATTAAACTCCACTAGAGTTGCCCAAAGAAAGACCACGACTTCATGCATAAAAGCCGTAATGCAAAGTTCCAATTAAGGGTTTGCCTTATTTAAAAGCCAAAACCTCCTTCTAAAAGGATGTGACTAAACTCCCAAAAGAAGGCTTCTTCCAAGCTTTCATCAAGAGCTAAAATTCCCACTTCAATAGAATTATCAAAGTCAGCAGGCCTAGAGTATCCCAATAAAAAATTTAAAGATTGTCACCAAAATGCCTTGGACACAGATTTAGCCGCCAAATTGTGAAACCCATATCCCATAATAAGTGAGCAAAACATAAACACCATCTCACAAAAAGGTAGGGCACATACATTACATAAGGAAAAAAACAAAAAAAAAAAAAAAAGCATTATACACATCTAAAACTTTCACCTCAATCTGTTGACGTTTGGCTTCAAAAAGCTTTTCTCGCTCATCCTCCTACAACAAATAGTAAAAACATGCAATCCTCAAACCCCCAAAATGAAAAACAATAAAAGAAAAGGCAAATTATTTTAGAATGAACAGTAGAAAGTAATCCTCTCTGACAAGATAATTATTTAATCCTGACCTTGAGAGACCTCCCCTCAGGTGCCGGATGAGCAAGAATGAAGACACGATCAATAAGCACAATCACAGGTTCCTTGCCAAGGCTTTTCCAAGGAACCTATCATTCAAATCCAGGCAGAAAATGAAAGTATTAGTATCTTAGACATGAAGTTTAAAGCAGTTAATAAATGTCCACCACTTATTACAATCCCAGCACCACATTTTTCCGCATGTCAAACAAAGTAAAATTCTTAAATCATATGCATAGAATATAAAATATTCAACCTTCCTTTAACAATCATAAAAGTATTAAGTTACTCACAAAAGAAAAACATCAATCTTTGTAATTCAAAATGAGAAACTAAATGGACGGGATAGAGGAAGAACACGTTGACACAATAAATTCCCACAAAATAGGACATGAAAATTTCAGGGAAATACTCATTCACTTTAACATATGTGTTGCCTCTCCAAACTGACAAAGGTTTTATTTGGCATCATATCCTTTTTAAACATTTATGATTAACATAATGTCGCTTTTTTTCCTTTTCACAGTAATATGATCCACATTATAGACATTACACTTCGTTCTCTTAATTAGCGATATGACTATATGACATGTTCTCCACACAAGCAAAACAATCCATTATGGCAAATTAAATGTGAAGGAATAAAAAAGTAATGAACAATAAATCCACTTAACTACAAAAAGAAAGAACAAATATGACATGTCATGCATACAATGGGGGCCTGCCTACCAGCCTAAAACCTAAAAGCTTGCACCTCCATAAACTCACTCAAAGAGTACTAAACCTTGAATGCATGTGGAGAAAACATTAAATCAAGGATCCAATGCACAGCCAGTCAGCAACCCACAAGTAAAGAAGTACCTTTAAAGTTATGGTACCAATAAAACCAGCTCTGACTGTGACAGGAAGTTTTAATGAATTCAGGGCCTCTGCCTTCAGTCTCAAGTCTTTGAGCACTACATCACCTGTGAAAAGCAAATAGGAAAGAAAAAGGGCAAGCATAATTAAGCATAATTATCCATGTAATTAGGAGAAAAACTAGCCAGGAAATTAGGTGTTTATAAAAACCTATCCCATCAATGAGCCCAAAATTAGAAGATGTGGGGAACCTGAAAGAAACTGAAAACGCAATGGAAAAAAAATGGAAAACACCATAAAACTTCAACTGGCTGAACTTTCTATGGAATAAACTGAGTTGGGAGCTTAAACCAAAGGGTATATATCCCCTCGCCCTTGAGGCTTGTCAAAATAACAACTAAACCCCCTCAAATATGGATAATAACAATCCACTCCCCTCGATTTGAGATGTTTGTAATTGGTTCCGCTAATTGTTAGTGTGTTCTTAGATAAACTATAGTTACTGCCAAACAATCTAAATAAATGGTGGCCCAAGTGCAAGAAACTGAGTCAGATGTACGTAGTCTAACCGCGGAGAGATTATTTCAGCATTCTCAATCACACAACATGCCCTCATCCAGATTATAGACAAACTAAACTTATTGTCAAACAAGCTACATTCACATAATGTACTACCTCAATAGTTTCCAAACAAACACTTTCTATATACTCTCTCATTCCCCCTCCACCTCCACTATGCTCTCTACCACCCCCAACTCCACTTTCCTTCAAAAACCACACCTCCGTCCTCTCTCTCACTCCTAGCCTTTGTCATGTTCCTCTAATCTAGTCAGCTTCTCTCTCTCTCTCTCTCTCTCTCTCTCTCTCTCTCTCTCTCTCTCTCTCTCTCTCTCTATATATATATATATATATATATATATATATATATATACACACATATACATACACACTACTTACAAATATCAGTATCTGTGAAAAACTTTTAATTTCTATTGTATCCCTAATTATGGTTATTAAGTCAATTATGCCCACATATATTTTCATCTAATTTTTTTTTTCTATAACTATTTGACTTTCAACTTCTTTTGAGCTCTTTTAGAACTAGTTTTCGACTTCCTAATTCTTTTGAACTCATTTATTAGTATTACACTTACATGCAATTTTCTATATTTATATCTATATCCATATGAAGAAGTGAAGTCCTATCCATGTTATAGTATCATATACATGTAGTTATAAGATTAGAATCTAAGGTCAAATATATGTAATATTAAATTTTTTGGTATGCAATAATATAATAATATTATAAGTCATACAACAATATTATAACCTAATCAATTTATTTGACAAAAAAATGCACTAATTCTATAATATAATGTATTTGACAAAAGCCTAGTCAGTTTCTATCTAAACCACAATTTGTCCCCATATATGAAACTTAAATAAATCTTTCCAATAAGAAATTAAACCAAGTACCAAGAATTCCTCCCTCCAACTAAAGATTCTTAAAGGATACAACTTGCTTATTACATCAGGAGAAAACACGCGTCTTTATGCCAAATGTTTCATATTTTTCAAATGCATATTTCTTCTATCAAAACATCCAACTCAAACTAATTGACGCCGAGTGAAGAAAAGTATAAAGCTCATATATTACCGATGTGGAACAAATGTGAACAACAAGCAATTAATTCTTTAGGGTGGTGAACAAACTCGAAGAGCTAGGGTGCATTACATATGCATAATACACAAAATCAAACCCTTCCTACAAAGAGAGAGGAGGAGGGGGACGAACCTTTCCAAACACTAATTCGCAAGGCCTCAGTTGATAGTCCGTGGACATATTCGCCCAAATATCTTCGAAGCAAATGCAAAACCTACAAGTATGTGAATGTCAATAACTACAAAATCGGCATAATTAAAAAAATATGACTTCCAAAAGGAAATCAAATTAGATAATGATAAGACCATCCTTCATACATAAACTCTCAAATGATAAGCAAACTAATAAAGATTTTGAAAAATGTAACTGCACAAACTAATATTTATCCCGAACAAAGAGTGCAAAAATGTTTAATTGACCAAGTTGAATGCCAATAAACAGTATTAATATTGTTGACGGTTACACAAGAGAGTTGCCAATAGCCAATTGGAAAGATACAATTTAATGCCTTGTTAGAGTGTTACTTTCACTTTCCTATTATGTTAGTTTCCTATTGTCCTACTTCTTTTTATGTAGCTTTCCTATTATGTTTTCTACTTTTCTAATTTTGTAATTGTCTTCAATATCAATCTGATATAAATAGGTCATAGAGTGTAGGAAATACAATTTCTCCACACAATATTGTTTCATAATCTCTTTCTTCCTCTATTCTTCTTCCTCTTTCTTTCTTTTCCTAAACCCTAATATATGTGTATTCAAGTTTCAACTACCTTTATGAACAGGAGTCATGGCAAACCCTTATCATGCACATTGTCCCACGAATGCCAAATGACTCTAAATAGTTTTAATCCTCTACATGTGGCTGTCAACTAATCCTCGAAGTTGGTGCATTTTACGACATGTACAAGGACATCAATTGTTGTACATACTACCAAAAGTTTTGTTTTGCCAAGTTTTATGCTTGCGTGATTTACCTAAAAATAATTCTTTTTATTAAGATGTAATCTTTATGAGCTATATTTTGAAAACCTAGATACGTAATTAGTTCAATTTTTTGTCTTTCCAACGATAGCTAAATAGACAATTTGACATTGTTAATAGGGATTTTGATGATCATATGACACTCATTATCATTCTCTTTACAATGTTGGATCACACACTTCTTATGGTTGAATTCACTTCATGTAATTAAGTTGGTGAAACAATTACGGGTGGTTAAAGCCTCCAACAGGAAACCAAAGACTCACAAACTAGGTAAGAATGGTAATATTGCATCGATATGGGACAAGCTCTAACAATCCCTAGTCCCCAACACGTGTCACCCTCACATGCACGTGGAGAAGTAGACATTATAATCAAAAAACATAAAAGAGACACAATGAGGAGCAATTATGGAAACAACATAAGAGAAACCAATGTCAAATCAAAGAAATTGAAACAAAACTCTTGCCAAAGCCTATTGAAGCCCAAGTTTGATACCATGTTGAAGCTTCCAACTCAAAACCAATTGGCCACGAGTTGGAAGGCTACAAAGACTCGTATACTAGTCTCAGAGGCACTCTGGTGTGAGACAAGCTCTAACTACTTGCAACAAGAAAACCAAAAAAAATAAAAATCTAACTTTTTTGCCCTACCAATGCAAGACCAGTGGCAAAAGGAAGCATTTGCCAAGAATAGAAAGAAAATCGAAGATGAAACACGAAGAAATGTAGCACTTAGAAACTCAAGCAGATTTTCTTCACTCATCCAAAAATATGGACACAATAATCACAGCGACAATGACAACAAGACACATACTCATGTTTATAGATGTTTTGCTAAATTTGATGAAGATGATACAAAGATTCATTTTGACCCTGAATATGTCAAATGGATAGAATCCAGGTTTTGTGATGCAAGGTTTGGACAACTTGTCCACCCTCCCTTACAATTTTATACCACTCTTTATCAGTAAAACATTTGTTTCTTACCAAAAAAAATTACTATCCCAAAAGCACATATAGGAAGCTACGTCCATGCAAAATTTTCAAGAAAATGAACTCTAATGCAAAAGATCTTGATAAGGTGAGCATTTGTAATATTATTGACATTGAAGATCCCAATAATGTCCTTAACATTGAAGATCTCACATTGGACCAGGAAGAAGGATGTTTTTCGTGATGAAGTGATTTTTTTTATACCAGAAGGAACATATTCGACAATCAAATAGCTGCATCACATGATGGAGGGGCTACTAAAAGTTCCTTATGAACCTGTTCGCAGTGCTACATCAAACAATCATACTCCCCAACAAGTAATCTCCTGTTGAGTTCCTCCAAGCCAAACAACACGAGTGAAAAAATTTACGGTAGACTTACCCTAAAAAGTTATAAAGTTGCCTGTTGCCATTGACACCTTTATCCTTCGTTGAGTTTGACAATTGAGACTACATTATTTCCAGGATACAGCTAAATGTCTTCAAGGGTTTACAAGGCTGTATAAAAACTCTAATGCTCTTTTGTTGGGGCACATGAATAAACGATAAATCTTACTATAAAGTCCTTGTCTGGAGGTGTGATCCCATATGTTCATCCTCATTGTGATAGCTTAAGAAACATATGTTTATGATAATTAGAATCAAAACTACTAAACCAGACAACTTGCCAGTATAACTTAATTCTTTTCATCAGCCAAAGACTAACAACTTTACCTCTATATCCACTTTTTTTTTTTTTTTTTAAGAATCTCACCAGCGGATAATGATCAACCACTCATTCGCCGCTCTAACCATTCCTTGAACTCCCACATTCGTCTTAGTTTATGAGGTAACCAACACCAAATGTGAACAATGTACTGAGAAAACAGCATCATTCTTCAACTCAGTCATCCCAATTTTTTGCTCAAAGATCCTCAGTCTACAGTCTAATTCCACTGACTTTACCTACTGTAACCATTGTAAACAATGCCCTCTGTCCTCAAGGTCCACACGATATGTTCATATTTTTCCATTATTCATTATTCAAACAATACCCTCATTCAAAACATCATCAAATTGACAATTGCACTAATTTAGAAGGGAAAAAGTATAGTACGACAACTCAAGAGTGAAATCTACGAATGCAACGCAAACTTGGACATGATCAATGACAGTGTTAGTAGAAATTGCCATGAAACGCAAATAGTAAGTTTTCTTTCGATCAGAAGTAGGAAATAAAGCACTTACATGTGCTTCGAACATGGTGACGCGCAGAAAGAATCTTTAGAAGTTACACTAAGCACCTCCCTTTAGTCTGATCGTTGTGGGGATTTGTGATCGCTGTTGAAGAACAGCCATTAAAGAACACGGAGCTTTCCAAGATCGTCCAAGAATCGTTCAAACCCCTATCTGAAATTATAGGTATATAGAGGAAATCGAACGGTATGAGAAAAGGAAGAAAACAGAGGAGAGGACAGCACAGCACAGGACGGTTTATATCGTAAGCGAAAATTGCTTGCAAGACGGTGGAGGTAATGGTATGACCTGTCAGCTATGTCGCGGTAGTTTCCAAATGGGTTGCAAGACCGTCAAGAGGATGGATTGGACCGCCTTAGGGATGGTCATGGTCAGGAAGCCCTTCCCATTTTTTTTGGGTTTTGGCCCGTTATTAGGCCCAGGCCAAAAATGGGAGGTCTAGTCCTAGGGTTATGGCCCAGCTTGGCACAATTCTTCTATTTTTTTAGGAAAATTTGGAGGCCGGTCCCCCTATATGGACTTAAGTCCGTCAAAAAAACTTATTTGTTATGAAGTCCGTTTTTTATCAATTTTATCATACTATCCATTCCCTTTAGAAGTGAAATAAAACTAAAAATTAAAAACTCTTAAATCTTAGGAGTTTGACTAATATTAAAATCTTTTCTCTCTCATATCTATCTATATTCATATATAGGTTAAGAGTTTGACTAACATTAAAATTTTCCCTCTCTCTTATCTATCTACTAGTAATTGCTCGTGCCTGAAGGCACTATGTTACTCGTAAAAAAATTGCAAACATGCTTAAAGACAATGTATAACCCAAAAAATCGACAATTAAAAAAAATGAACATAAGCAAAAGAAAAGTGGCGCACATAATTCATTTTAAGGGACTGAATAATTTTTTGGGGTCAATAAATTCAAAAAAAATGGGCATAATTTAATCTAAAAAATTTCACCATTTATGCACAATAGATTTAGAACTAATAATCCAAACAATAAAATTAAAAAAAAAAAACAATCACAATTGTATCATTCCAAATACAAAGAAACAAAAGCCAAATGAGAAATAAACAATCATAGTGAGTACAATCCGAACAAAAAAAACATATTAGAAACAACAGAAATAAAGACTTGGAAAAAAAACAAAGAACCTTTGCTCCTCACTTGTAATAGCCTTGCACTACCATAACCATCTCCACCACAACATGGTCAATACCTTGAGAGAAGGACCCCCCCATGAAATTTTTCTTGAGAAATGATGGCATCCTGCACAAATGGGTAGACCAATGGAAATTGATATTTGCAAGCAGCCATATCCATGTTGTAGATGAACATGAATTGTATTATCAGATCATGGACAACTAAACATTATCACATAAATGAGATTATGTATGTACTCATTTCATTCATTTGTTCATTGAAGCAATAATATGATTCCAAATGCCTTAATCTGCAAAGAAGTACAAGTTATTAAATCACTTCATCAATAAACTCAACCACACGAACTCACCAAGAAAAATCATATCATAATGAGGAGAAAAAGAAGATCAGAAAAAATGCATCAAATGACCACATATGCATGTATAGTGTTTCTACTCTATTATTTACACAACACACACGTGCATCAGAGCACCCAAAAGAGATAATCACCTCTTTTCAGCTTTTGAGAGGTCGTTGATTAAACTACCATTCTTAGATTGTGGATTCTTTTGGCACCATTGATTGTTGAAAAATCAAAATCATAAGTAAACTCTATTGGGAAACTAAAGAGTAGTACACTGAAAAATGAAAGGTAAAATTAAGAGCATAAAAGACAAAATAAAAAATCAATTTGTGTTTTACCATTTGAAGATTGTGAATCCTTTTGAACTGTGCATGTTTACACAAATCGCAAGTTATCATACCTTTTTTTTATCATTTCATTCAATGTACTATTTATCTCTCCATGTCAAGTTTTCTTACATTATTGCATTAAATCTCTCTTAGCTTTAATCTAGAACCAAGTCATGGGGAGTACATTCAAATTATAATATCATTAGTCAAAAAAATAATCTTTATACCAACTCTAAGACACAGACCCCCCACCATTAAACGAATAGAATTAGACATATTTAGTGTACATAACTTACACCAAAATTCCTCCCTCAATAATATGAATTTTCCAAATTTGATCATTTGATTAAAAGCCAAAAAAAAATTAGAATTTTATTAAAAGAAATTGATGACACAACAGTTCTTAGGTGTAATTTCATTTGATGCTATTCAACTGAAAACATAAATACAGGTACATATACAAAGTATAACACATATGACAATATGGGTGATGAGTTATATGCCTCTGGTTAATCTTGCTCATTTGAGAGAAAAGAAGTGTTGCTCCATGATTGAATGCTTCGACCTTAAATAGTATTGTTTCGTGATTGAATGCTTCAACCTTAAACGGCATTGTATTAGCCTTACCACTACTCTTCCCATCTATTGCTACACTAATAAATACCCAGTTCATATCACAAAATTCAGAAATCTAATCTAATGAAAACAAATATGCGCAAATACATGCTCACTTCCGTGAATTCCTTAAACTTTGTTACTATTTTAAGGTTTGGCATCTTTCTTCAAACCAAACTTTTCATCCTCATCCTCTTCTTCCCGATTGTCCTTTTGCCAATTTCATTCTATGTGATGATTTCCTGCAATGATTCACAAAATTCAAGAAACCCACAAAAATTGACAAAGAAATTACCTCAATGGAAGTCATGAAACAGAGATCTTTTAATAAAAAATTTAAAGGCAAAGATGAGAAAAATTACAACTTTCTGTGTAAATGATGACTGAACAATTGGAGGTGTTGTGAGCCTTGGGATTCTAGGAGTGGATTTGGGTACTCCGATTACTACCTTGTCAACTATTCCAGTGACCTGTAATGGGAGACAAATGAAAAACATAAATTGAACAATACTCACCATCTTTATGACACTAAAATTTCGAAACACACAAATCAAACAATACTAAAATTACGACAACCAATTTCAATATAAAAAAATCAATTACAACTAATAAAGTTGTTTGGTTAGTGATAGCCATGCTCGTGGGTGGTGGGGTGGCTATGGCAGTGGCTCATTTTGCCAAAGAGTATGGATCTTTGATGAAGGGTGAAAGGGGTTTGTGAAATGGTTTTTTTTTTTTTTTTGAGATCATCGAATCTGATCCATTGAAGAGAATAGCATTACACCACAAAACATGAGTTTCTTTCTTCATAGCAGGAGAGAAGATGAATATCCAGCCAGAAAACCAATCGCCAGGAGAAATGTGAAGAAGATGAATATCTAGCTTTGTTGCAGAACCAGCCATAGGGAGACATATCCAGAAGAGGAATGAGGGCTAATCTACAAACGATGTTCAAAAATTCTCTGAATATTGAAAGGTTTTCCAAGATTCTTAGAAGATCCGTTCTTGCTTCTAACCAGATATAGGGTGAATTACCAGCACATTCAAGCCCAAGATGAAGACCATTACCGAAGGCATCTAGAATCATAGAGGAATCCCAACCGACAAATACATAGAGAACCACGAAGATATCCAGCGAGACACCAGACAATCAAGAGACAACATCTGAAAATCTTCTCTAAGTAGCCAGCTAGAAGACCAAGAGACCATAAAACAAAACTCATGTAGATAAAGTGATATTCCTGATGACCCACCCGACGGTGGAGATAAAGTCGACGGCAGTGTAGCTCGCGGAGCCGGCGGAGATCTCTCTGTCCCTGGCGGTGAAGGGATCGACGGCGGTGAATTTTGACTCGTCGGTGGCGACGGCGTAGAACCGAAAGGAGGAGGTGGAGAGGATTTTGAGAGAGAGAGAGAGAGAAAGAGAGAGTAAGAGAGAGTAAGAGATAGAGGCATGTGAGAGACAGAACTTTAGAATTGGAGAGAGAGAGAGGCGTGAGAGAGAGACTGGCGAGAGATAGGTTTCTTCATGGGCGGGAAAAAAAAATTTAGGACTAATCGTAGATCATTTGATCAAAATTTTTGAGATGATCTGAACCGTCTCTTGTTTCAAAACGATCTGGACCTCTCTTTGTCTTTTGGATTCAAACTTCGCTCTACTTTATTATATAGATATTCATACATGCTCAAAATAATAGTAACATGAACAGTAACATACTCAACAAAAGCAGTAACATAACAGTAACATAATAAAAAAAATAGTAACATGAATTTGAATATATATATATATATATATATAGAGAGAGAGAGAGAGAGAGTTTTGAATTTGAATTTTAAATTTATGATGGAGATTTTATTGGCATATTTTAATTGACCTTGAATTAAGGGATAACAATTTCCAAAATAGGAAATTAATTTAATTTCTCAAGGAATGGTATTTTTGAGATTAAAAAAAAAAGTGGACTTAAGTCATTACATATAATTTTAAACATGGACTTAGCCCCTTATAAGTTTCCTTGCAGGACTTATCTCCAAACAAGTACATCTAGGGGTACTCACTTCCAATTTTCACATTTTTTTATTTTCCTAACTATATAAATCTCTTCACTATATAGTCAAATTGGACTCACCCCATAAATTAAACTTCGGATATCTACAGTTACCTATAAATTACAACTTACAAGTATGAATTAAATATACTAGCTAATTAGGTAGAGTGACGTTCAAATTTACGATTTTTCTCAAACTTACCCCGCACCACTGTTCGAGAGAGAGAAAAAGAGATAATTTTAAAATGATTTTTGATTTGTGTCCCGCACACAAGTCACGTGTGTTGATTTTCGTATCCAAAATTAAAGAAAATAGATTGAAGGTTTGCATTGAATCAAATTATATAAGTAAAGGGTTCAATTGACAAAACATTTAGCTCAAGGGTTTAATTGAAATAGGCAGAATGATTGTCGGGACTATTTATGTAATTCGGGACTACATGCTCAATTCTTCACTGCTGCCTGCGCATTGGATCATGGAAAGAGAAATATTTTGTGTGGTTCTCACAATTCCCACATTAAACCAAATTGGCAACTATTGAACTGAACTATTCGAGGGCCCATGTGTACTTACAACTGCCAAAAGAGAGAGAAAGAAAAAATGAACACTCTTCAATGTTCACATGCCAAAAGAGAAAGAAAAAAAAAAATGAACACTCTTCAATGTATTTATGACTCAAACATAACAAAGGAAATCAAGTATCGAATTAGTTGTTAACCGACTTTTTTTGTTTTAAATTTTGTCTCCGTTCTCTTTTCTGTATTAATCCTAGGCCTTTCCTTTAGCTGCTATGATGGAAGGCGATCACAACAATGCTTTTAGCATTACCCAATCTAATAAACTTCATAATCACTTTGTTATTACCCGTGCCGTGACACAAAGAAAAAAACCAACCTGTCATTATCTCTCTGACACGTGCCCCCTCCACATCTGCCCACATCATTCACAGAGAGACAGAGAGAGTTTACCAAATCTGCAGGTACTAGCATGTGAATATTTTGTGTTGGAAACTGGTAGCCGTGGGTGGCTCTCTTGAAATTTCTACCTAGTGTTTGGATCTATGATTAATCAATATCTATAATGTATAATATTTTCAAATTAAGTCTCAATAGCATTATTCTACGAGTTATGTCGGTTCCATTTCAACACCAATAATATGTAGGCGGTAGGCGGCAGGCGGCAGGCGGCAGGCTCTGGCTCGAATCAATAATAATTGTGTGCATGTGTTTTGTGGGCCAAGAAGAAACCAACACTACCATAACCAATGACACAAAACAGAATCACATCTTGATTCAGGCACGAATGTTGTGCTGCTGCTAAATCTACACGAAATTCCAATCTCCTTAGCCTCCAAACTGCCCGTGAAAGCACACTCGTGACAGGTTAAAACATCATTTGCACCCCCATAATTGTTATCATCTTTAAACTTCAACCTATATAAAACCCTCTTCAAATTTGCTGAGGATTGAGAATATTAAACCGGCCGACAGTGTTGATTGAGCTCCATAGAATCCAACAATAACAGTTAACTCTCTTGTTGATTGGTTCTAACCTTATTTTATAGTAAGGTTGGTTAATGGGTTGTTTTTTGAGTTTACGATTAGAGAGGTTATACATATACTAGTTATTACATGTGCCTGAAGGCACAAAGTAATAAAAAAATTGTCAACAATAAACATATTTGTATTCATATCCAAAATCAAATCACAAACATAGAGAAGAGATAAATGAATTTAAACATCGGTTGTAGTGGGGGTGAGAAGTGGTGGGCGGCAGTGGTGGTGGTAGGAGACGGTGATGGTTGTGGTGGGTGGCAATGACCGTGGTGGTGGTGGTAGCCGTGGGTGGCAACAGTGATAGTAGTAGTAACAACCATGGGTGACGGCGATGATGATGGTGGGTGTGAGTGTGGGTGGTGGGTATTGCCAGTCGTGGTGGTGGGGCGACGACGATGGTGGGCGATGATGGATGCTTCTGGGGCGACAGTATGATAGGTGGTGGCGAATGGCGGTGGTGGTAGGTGTGGTGGAGGTGGATGACAGTAGGTGGCGACAGTGATGGGTGGTGAATGGTAGTGGTGGTGGTAGGTGTGGTGGGGGTGGGTGATATTGGTTGTTGACGACGGGTGGTGATGGGTGGCAACGATAGTCGTGAAATGGTGGTAGTGGTAATAAATATAAAAATGAGATGATGATGGTAGTGAGTGGTGGCGTCGGTGGGGTAGTGTGGTAATAGCGGCAGTGGTAGTGGTGGTGGTAGTGGTGATGGTTGTGGGGCGGTGAGGGTGGTGGTAGTAGGGATGGTGGTGGTGGTGGTGGTGGTGGTGTGGCAGTAGTAGGGATAGTGGTGATGGGGCGGTGACGGTGACGGTGGTGGTGGGGTGGAGATCGTGGTGATGGTTGTTGTGGCAGAAGAGGTGGTGGTGGTGATGGTAGTAGGGTGGCGGCAGCGGAGGTGGTGGTAGTGGTGATGGTGGTCGTGGGGTGGCGGCGGTAATGGTAGTGGTGATGGCAGTGGGGGTGATGGGGGTGGGACGGTTCCAAACACTACTTTTTTTATTTAAAGTAGTTATAAGAAATTATAAATTCTTGAAACACTTTTAAAAAGTCACCCCAAACACACCATTAGAAACTTATTTTCCCTATTAAATTTAGGGTATTAATATTAGCTGTCAGATTAATTTTAAAGTAAAATTTGAAGAAATCTCAATCATGAAAAGCAAAAGTCATGTTATTTATCTTTTGATATTTAAATTGTATTGTACTTTATTATATAGATAGGGACCATATATCATGTGCATAAATATATATAAAAAAGTTTTAGGTGCAAGCAGTGCACCCGTGAATGGTTTAATTCTGTTGTCGTGCACCTACTACATGCTTCCTACTTTGATAGCCACAAGAAGCTACAAAACAATAAAGAGTCACGAGATCTATTTGCTTTTTATGCATCAAGCCACATTCACCACGTTAAAACTTCAGTTTTCAATCTCACCACATTTGCCAAACTACTACAACCACAGAAGGGCATCTCTCTCTCTCTCTCTCTCTCTCTCTCTCTCTCTGCATAACAGGAATCACATGAAACACTGTTAAAGAAGAATGAGTGATGTATCATTACCACTCCCTTCCTCACACTCCGACGCCAGACTTTCTTCATATTCTCTAATTACAACAACTACTTAATTAGGCAGCAAATGCTAATGGAACAAATTGTTAAGATTTCTTAGCTAAGGAAACATCCATACAATGTTTTCAAGCTTCAATACAGAAAGGCACTTAGTCTAGGCACACTATTCTAGAACACTGAAGGTCTCAGAGTAGCTCACAAGACCTTCCTAGCTTAATCTCATAAAAATAAAACACCAGCCAATAAACTATCTCTTTGGTAATAAAAGATATCAGAAATTTCAAACACAAGACATCTGCACCATTAATCATTGAAACAAACAAGTGAAAGAAAAGAGAGAGAGAGAACTCTAAGAGATGCTTTGAAAAAAATCACTAAAAACAAAGAGACCTCTCTGCCAAAATTCCCACAGAAAAGTAAGTCCACGTAGCTTCACCATTTTCAGGAGCCTTCCCAGAGAAAATGATGCTTGGATCCACCTGAAATTGACACGTGTCAGCCTGTTGCATGGAAACTCTGCCTTGAGGCACTTTTGAACTTTTAACTATAAATTGCAGCCTTTGCTTCAGATGGTCCTTACCACTAGCCTGACCACTCTTAACTGTTATCTCCTCCTCTCTTCTTCTCTATATTCTCCCTCTCTCTCTCTCTCTCTCTTCAACATTTGAGTATTTGAAAATAGGGTCCCTAAAGGTGAAATTTTCCAGGGAAAAACTGGAAATTTTCTCCTAGATTGGGATATACTCACATTGTTAAAGATTGCTTAGATAAAGCAGTAAAAAATCACTTCCCATGGACAGCCTTCGTGGGTTTTTAGCTATATTGATCATAACCATTCTGTTCTTGCGGAATTCAAGTAATGTGGAAGGAAGAAATCATATTCACAAGAAGCAAAAGAGCAACAAGTCCAATATTGGGTCCCCTGCCTATTCTCCTACTCCTGAAGACCCTGTTTCTCCATCCCCTGCTTATCCTCCTCCTGTTCCTTCGGACCCGAGCAATTCTCCGGGCCCTTCAGACCCAAACGATCCGGGCAACTCGAGCTCAGATTGCATCTTTGATGTGACCTCTTTTGGAGCTGTTGGAGATGGTTCTACTGATGACACTGCTGCCTTCAGGGCTGCCTGGAAGGCAGCTTGTCAAGTAGAATCAGCTGTTCTTTTGGCTCCATCAGACTATGTTTTCATGATTACTTCGACCATCTTCTCAGGGCCATGCCAACCAGGACTTGTGTTTCAAGTAAGAATTTGCACAAATTTCAGTCTCTTACTTATTCAAACTAATTTTTTCTTCACAGTTGATGTGTAAAATTGCTTACACTTGTAAGATTTGGGTGTGACTAGGTTGATGGGGTCCTAATGCCACCTAATGGACCGGATGGCTGGCCGAAAGGAGATAGCAATAAGCAATGGCTTGTGTTTTATCAACTTGATGATATGATTCTATCTGGAAGTGGTACCATTGAAGGGAATGGAGAGAATTGGTGGGAACTACCGTGCAAACCTCACAGGGTATTTATCTAATTTCACATTGATAGTAATCTAGTGCATTTCCTTACCCTTAAACCATGTAATGGAAAAATGAAATGCTAGTAAATGCAATCAAAATTCCATTTCAGGGTCCCAATGGATCGACATTGCCCGGACCATGTGACAGCCCAGCAGTGAGTAAAACCATCCAAAATCCAACTCTTTGTTCAATCATTGACATCTTTTTAGAGCTAACAAAGTAATCGATTTCTCACTGTTTCAGTTGATTCGTTTCTTCATGAGCTCCAACTTGGTTGTCAGTGGGTTATGCATCCAAAACAGTCCACAGTTCCACATGAAATTTGATGGGTGTGAAGGAGTATTGATAGAAAATCTGACCATTTCTTCTCCTAAGCTTAGCCCCAATACTGATGGGATCCACATTGAAAGCACCAAGTCTGTGGGAATATACAACTCAGTTATTGGCAATGGTATCAAGCTAGTAGTATTTATCTAATCACGAAACGAGTATTGCGTATAATATTCAATAATAGCTTCTGCTTCATTTAACAGGAGATGATTGCATTTCAATTGGACCTGGTTGCTCAAATGTTGACATTGAAGCCGTCACTTGTGGACCTAGTCATGGTATCAGGTACATTGCTTCTTTGATATTCAATAAAAAACTTGGCAAAATCACAAGTAGAATTGGCTTCAATTATGTTCTAGATTTCCTATGTAAAAAGCACAAGAAATTGTTATGTTTCAAAAGAATGATTTAAGCCCAATGACTGTTGGTGCAGCATTGGGAGCCTTGGGGTGCACAACTCTCAGGCATGTGTTTCAAACATTAGCGTTAGTAATGTAATCATAAAGGATTCAGACAACGGGGTCAGGATCAAGACATGGCAAGGCGGGACGGGTTCTGTAACAGGCATATCATTTGAGAACATCCAAATGGACAACGTTAGGAACTGCATAATCATCGACCAATATTACTGCTTATCCAAGGCCTGTCGGAACGAGACCTCAGCTGTTTACTTGACCGATGTGTCCTATAGGAACATAAAGGGCACTTATGACGTGAGAAGCCCTCCAATACATTTTGCCTGCAGCGACTCAGTGCCTTGCACGAATATAACTATGTCGGAAGTCGAGCTTCTCCCAGAAGAAGGGCAATTGGTGGATGACCCTTTCTGCTGGAATGCATATGGAATTCAGGAGACGTTAACAATACCTCCCATTGATTGTTTACAAGATGGAGAGCCGGAGACAGTAGCAGAAAGCTCCACATATGGATGTAAATAAGTATAATAGAATATTACTATTACAGTATTGACTATAGAGCCCAGATGCCAATAGCTTAGTCTCCATCCCTTTGGGGTTTGTTTCCCCCCGATTGAGTGATGAGATATATATAGTAGATATGGGTGTACTTTTGCCCCCCCACTTTGTATTATTAGATTAGATAGAGTGAACTTTATTTCACTTCACTGTATTATTTGTATGAAATAAGCAATCATGCAATTTTTACCAGAGCCTTATTCCTATTTTTGAATTTTATAAGATGAAAGGTATAAGAGATAAGTACTTCACCCGATTTTGAGCATTAAATTAAGAGGTAAAAATTTGGACTTAATTGAGCTAAATTACATTAAGAAAACTTATTTGGCTCAAAATGCATTTTTTATAAAAAAACTAAAAGGTCATTTATTAATTCATTATACTCTTTCTATCCATTACTCTCTTCTCTATTTTCCCTCGAAAAATGTTATATAACTCAAATGAAACCCAAAAATTAAAATCTAAATGCGTATCATCCCTTGGATGAATGTGGGATGAGTGGGCCCCACTGAAAAAATTGATAGGACCCACTCATCCAAGGGTAATATGCAGTTGGGTTGCAATTTTTTAAGTTTTATTTGAGTTTTGTAGAATTGCTCATTTTCTCTCTATCTCTCTCCGTTACTCTTTCTATCTATTTCCTATTTTTTCTCTCTTTCTCAATCTCTCCCCATTGATAATTTATTTTCTTTTCAAATATGTAAAGATTTGATTTAATTTTTTCATTTATCCCCCTATTTTCTCACACCGTTACTATTTCTCTCCTTACTCTCTCTCTCTTTTTTCTTATATAGCAACGTTACAATAACACAATTACACCAATAAATTACACTAATTAGTTACAATTGTTCTATAATATACCAAACAATTACTCATATATTCTAATAAATCAAACAGTTACATCAAACAATTACAAAAAATTATAATATCAATACAATTTGTAATTCAATTGTTTACATAAACTAAAGAGTTACATTATTTAGTATCACGACACGTTTACCATAATTATCATTACATCAAATAGATACTATAATTATATACTAATTATAATTTTTCCATAATTATTGGATTTTTTAGTTTGGTAGGCTCATCTTTTATGAGATTTGTTTTATTATATTAATAGTTTGAGAGAATTACACTCAGACCCCTTAAGATTTGTTACTTAATTATTCAGATCCCCTTAAATTTAAAATATTACAAACAGACCCCCTAATATTTGTACGCGCGTAACACTTAGACCCTTGCCGTCAAATGTCTCTTAATATATCTATTAATAAATTACACTCAAATCTCCTGAAGTTTATGAGTATGATACTTACACCCTTCAAGTTTAAAATGTTATACTTAAACCAAAAATACTCTAATTAAAGATAGAATATCAAATATTTTAAAATTTAAAACCAAAATTCATGTTCTATTGTATCATTCATTGAAATAAAATAAAAAATAAAAAACTAATTTTTTATTAAAAAATTATAATTAATATACAATTATACTATCTATTGTAATAAAACTAAAAAAATCAAACAACGAGTCATTCATAATAGAACATGAATTTTACAACCAAAATTTAATTTTCTTAAAAAATCACAATTAGTATACAATTATATTATTTATTTAAAGTAATGATAAACCCAATTTGGTGTATATAATTGATGTAATCATGTCGTGATACGAAATGATGTAAATCTTTAGTTTATGTAAATAACTGAATGACAAATTGAGTTGATGTTATAATTTTATGTAATTGTTTAGTATAACTGTTTGGTTTATTATAACACATGAGTAACTGTTTAGTGTATTATAAGGTAATTGTAAGTAATTGGTATAACTGATTGTATAATTGTGTGTATTGTAATATTGATATAAAAAGAGATAGAGAAAGAATAAAGAGAGAAAGAGTAACGGTGAGGGAAAATAGGGGAGAGAAATGAAAAAATTAAATTAAATTTTTGCATCTTTGAAAAAAATAAATTATTATAAGAAAGAGAAAAAATAGGAGATAAATAGAGAGAATAAAAGAGAGAGAAATTAGAGAAGAGAGGGTGAGAGAATAATAGAGAGGGAAGGAGAGAGAGTCATCCCATAAAAATAATAGGGAGAATTACATTTACGTCCCCTTAGATTTGTCACTTAATCACTCAGACTCTCTGACATTTGAAGTATTACACTCAGATTCCTTGAAATTTGTACGCGAATAACACTTAGACCATTACTATAAATATATTCATTAATAAATTACATTCACAACCCTGAAGTTTGTAAACATATATTACTTAGACCCATTAAGTTTAAAATATTATACTTAGACCAAAAATACTTCAATCAAAGATATAATATCAAATATTTTAAATTTTACAATTAAAATTCATGTTCTTTTGTATCATTTATTGAAATAAAATAAAAATTTTAAATTCAAATTTTTCTTAAAAAATCGTAATTAGTATACAATTATATTGTCTATTGGAATTTAATTTGATCGTTTAAACGGCCAAATTAAAATACCAAACTATTACAATTGAAGCTAAAAGATATTGTGTTCATTACAATTTGACCCCTTGTTTAATTTTTTTAGTTTTATTCTAATAGATATTATAATTGTATACTAACTATTTTTTTTTTAAATTAATTTTTTTTAATTTTATTTAAATAAATGACATAATAGAACATGAATTTTGGTTGTAAAATTCATGTTCTATTAAGAATGACTTAGACCTTTTGTTTGATTTTTTAGTTTTATTCCAATAGATAGTATAATTGTATACTAATTACAATTTTTTTAAGAAAAAGTTGAATTTTTATTTTTAATTTTATTTCAATAAATGATACAATAGAACATGAATTTTGGTTGTAAAATTTAAAATATTTAATATTCTATATTTGATTGGAGTATTTTTGGTCTAAGTATAACATTTTAAATTTAAGAAGTCTAAGTATTATATGCGTACAAACTTCAGGTGGTCTAGGTGTAATTTATTAAATGATATATTTACAGTAGGGTCTAAGTGTTACGCACTTACAAACTTTAGGGGTCTATGTGTAATATTTTAAATATCAGAGGATCTGAGTGATTAAGTGACAAACTTCAGGGGGTCTGAGTGTAATTCTCTAAAAAAAATAATAAGTGAAATGGACGAAAGCCCAAACATCGAGTATGACGTCGTCATTACAGTCTTCAATTCAAATCACTTCTCAGACGAAGCTGCTAAATAGAGTCCAGTCCAGCCTCCGACAGTAACTCACCCTCACTCGCACCCCATAGCTTTTCTTCTCAGGTAATTAAGCCAGATTTCATATTGAATCTAGAAATCGTTTCGAAACGTTAGCCTTCAGTTGTGTATTTTGCAAACCAGTGTTTGTTTTTAGATTTATGGCGTTTTTCCTTTCAGATTTTTGTTGATTCGATTAGATTTTCTTATCAAAAATTTGCTTTCAGTACTGTTTGAGTTCATATATAGCCTTGAGTGACTAGTAGGGATCTGTATAGCCATAGATTGTGGTCTGTTAGTACTTTTGAGAGAAATTTGTAGCTTGCTTCTTCACACTATGCCATGGGTTTGGCGAGTGGCAGCTTCATATTATATGAATTTCAATAGTTTACGGTGTTTTCTTCCTAGAAATTTATGTGTGACGAATTAGGGGAAATATTGCGGTGTTTGGTTGGTTGTTTCTGTTTTTTTTTTTGTCTTTTTCTTCTTACCTTGTGATTCTTTGCATTCTTCATTTGGTTGAACGATTGGGCCATTATTCAGGAACTTAATTACTTATTTGCTTTGAATTCAGTTTATTGATTATTAGGATTTTTCTAAAATGCCGTCTCTGCAAACAGTGCTGCCACCTGAACTTGCCAACAATGCCATCAGAGTTAGTTTCATTCATTCTTTATCCTTTTTTTTTTTTTGAGGAAATAATTCTGCAGTTATGTGCATACATTAATCGTAATTCGAAATGTACTTGTGTTTTGTTATTCAAATCTTTGAATTGAGTATAATTTATGTTCCTATTATTATGTTCTATTTTTTTATTAATTCATATATTGGTGTTTTAGCTCTATCGGGAATGCCTCCGAAGAGCTAAATATGTCGGTCATCAGGTACGCAATATTTCTCTCTTTCTATCTCCCTTCATCTTTTGTATTATCTTGTATATATCAATGTTTTAAGCTTGGTTTTGATTTGATTCTTGAGAAACTTAGATCAGGAGTGCCAATGAGAATTGGTTTTGAAAGGATTCGTCTTTTGGCTTCCTTTTGGATTTGAGTTTTTCTAATTTTGGGAGAATTCATTTTTTTTTTAAGGATGAATTAGAAATTTATTTGTGAGATATATTTTGCTTTTGATTTTAATCTTTACTTTGTGTAAAAAATTTTGGAATCTTGTCCTTCATGTGTTTTCTATTCAGTTTTACTAAAATCTCTTTGTTGCTGATCCAAAAAGGAAAAAAAAAAAGATGAATATTTTTTTCCCCTAACCTTAACAGATTTAGTTTTGGAAAGACAAAACACTAGATACCAGTTTGTTCTATTTTCTTGGTAGTTCAATTTAGTGTCTGACAATTTGACTTCTTAAGTGAATGATTAGCTATACTTTACATAGAACTCATAGTTGAGGCTCTGTTGGGGTTCTAGAATGAATTGCTGCCCAAACACCTAGAAGGGAAGGAATATTAACATGGTTCTTCTACTATAATTAATCTGCAGCAACATAACACGGAGCTTGTTGTTGATATGGTGAGGCAGCAGTTCAAAAAACACATTCGTGAGACAGATCCAGACAAAATTCAGAAGCTGAAGGATGAGTGAGTTTCATTTCACATTGTTATTCACTTGATCTCATTGGCTACTTTTATCATTAGAGTCGATCACAATTCACTGCCATTCCCCAGACCAGCTCCTTCAATGATTTATTCGGTCTTTTCTTCATTTCTTTATGCTTGTCTGTAGTGAACCCTCCCCTAACCCCCACCCACCCACCCACCCGCCCGCCCACAATATTCATATAATGGTGCTCATGTTTTGGTCAGTAAAGCAAATAGGGCTCGAGCACCAATTAACTCATAAACACATGCACAGTATATTGTGATGGCAAAAGAATTTCTAAAGTTCTTACTTGTATGCTTTATGGTTTACAGTGCAGCGAGGGGACTCATAAATCACATATTGTACGAGTCTGAGAAGTTGTCTGGCCGCAAATTCAGCAAGAGCTGTTGATATTACTTGCTATACACTACCTAAAATTTTCATTGGTGTACTAGTCGAAGTTTTTGGCCGTTATGAAGTAATAAAGCAAGTGGTTGTAGTGCTTCTTACTGAACGTTAGAGTACATGGTTATATGAAATTTGTATTTTTTGGGGGGATTCTCTTAAACATTCATTATAGATGTAGAAAGGAAGAGTAACAATTTGAGTAACTTCGAATATGCATGTGCATAAAACATGAGGAATATATCACTGTCTACTAAATGCAGGGTTCGAAAGGCAATCACAGAATGACGGAAAGAAGCAAATTTGAATATATCACATTAAGAACTTATTAGCCTTGGTAATGTGCACAGAAAGAACTATCAATCTTTCCAAACAAAGAGAGTTCCATTTGCCTTGCGAATGGTAAAAGTTGCATTGTTTTTTTAGCCCATGAATCTTCGCAGATTGAAGGCAACAAAATGAGAACTTTTGTTGTTGTCTTGATGGCATTGTTGTAGCCTTTGCCATTTCTTTACTTTTGATGGACCCTGGCGAGGGTGACGGGTGACCCATGGTTTTGCCCTATCCATTTGATAAAATCCAAATGGCCATGTTTCAAGATAGAGCACCCCCAAATGGACAACGTATTTACTTGCTTTTAGCATCCAATTTTGATTAAAAGACAACGATACAAATGTCATTTTACATTTCATTCTTCATCAGTAAAGTACAAGCTACAAGGGTGAAACTTTTAAACCCAGGAATTACAATAATTTATTACTGATCACTGGTAAATTCTAATGTGCTGGAACAAGCAGGATTGAAGGAAATAAGTCACTTGTTTTTCTCCATTGTACTCCTTACACGTTGTAAAACACGTACAAACTCATAAAATAACGTGAAGTCTAATCCTGCGAGGCTGCCACCATCAATAGCCGAATTGGGACCCTTTGAAGAGTGAGTATCTGGGTTCTGACAGATGACAAAGTCAAAAGCACCAAACTTCTTGAATAGAGCCTCAAGTTTGTTAGTTGCTAGTCTCTGAATGTCTTCAACCTGCACCAACTCGCCACTTTGTCCAGAATTATGCCACCACTGCTTGAGAATCCTCCGCTTTGTTTCAGAAGGCTCCACCGAGACAACAGCTTTCAAATTGATACCAAGCCGGTGTAAGGAAATTTCAGCTCCTCCAATTCCGCTGTATATAGATAACACCGTCAGTCCTCCTGGGAATAAATGCTTCAACACAGAGAGATGATACCCCAGTGTGTCTGTCTGGAAGCAGTGTTTGAGGGATTGAAGTCTTTCTGTTAGGCTGAACGCAGCTGATTGAGTATGATGCAATGGGTAGCCCAGAATGAGCTCTAGATGTTCTGGCTCTATGGGGGCCAACTTGTTACGGGCAACCCACAAAAGATTCAAGGTCCGACCCTGATGGAGGAGATCTCTTTGCTGCTCGACTGACAGCAGCCCTCTCGAATCAATCAATGTTCTTCCAAGCCTATCGCATAGTTGAGTGATTCCAGTAGTTTCAGAACTGATGCAGCTCAACTGCTTTCTTGTATCCCATGATGGCCAAAATTTCTTGGTATGCGGTATTGCTTCTTCAATGGTCATTGGTGGCTTTGGAAGGATGTGAAACCTATTCTCAGTAGGAAGATTGTGTATGTAGCCTTCTTTCCTACTCAAGGCTGAGAAGAACTGAGTATTTACAAATTCTGGCTCAATTGCATACAAGAACTGTGATATTTTGACCCAAGAGTCGTGCGATAAATTCATAACGTTTCCATAAAAGAAATACGGAGATTTAGCTACCATTCGGTCAAGACTCCTGCATGAATTGGGCTTGGACAGTTTGGGCATCCTAGATACATCCGCTTGAGCTGCTTTACGATGGAGCTTTCTGGGTGCTACAGGCACCCGAGAGCTGGCAATTGCTTCAAGCCATGCCGGCCCAAACGAACTGCCTGAGTCATCAACGTACTCCTCTTTTGGCATTTTCAAGCTGTATGGCTCATCAATATATTCTTCTTTTGGCCGCTTCCCTTTGTATTTTTGACTTGCATCAGTATCCCGAAAATTAGAAGCAGCATATGGACTATATTCCTCCATTTTTACCTTCACTGTGCCAGGGAAATGGTGATTTAGGCCATATTCTATACCTCTACCCAAAGCTCTACGTTGATAGTCAGCACTTGAACAGTTCAAACGGAAAGAGGTTGAGGAATACTGCAAAAGATCAAGGAAAAGTACCACTAGGAGTTAGTGTACTAACAGAATAATGACAAGACCATGCCTCAATATTGTGCTGATAATGGAAACCAAAAATCAAATATTCCTTCTTTTAAAAATTTCTCCCAGGCAACCAAGCTCAGATGGAGCTCCGACAGTTGGCGCATCAAAACCTAATGCATTGAGATCATGGGCTAGCATGACAAAACACTTCCTATGTCAACTCATACATAGTTAATATAAATTATATAATTATTAACGACACAGCAACCTATTTATCATTTATCTTCGGGCCATAGTGAATCTATAGAATGCAGTGTCATACAAAAATTAGGTTCAACAGGTAGGTTGCTGGTCTAAACTCCACCAAAACACAACCCAAACAACAATCCCATCCATCCCCAAAGAAGGAAAAAAAAGAAAAGAAAGAAAAAAGAATACTGAAAAAAATGAACACATAATGTCTGATCATAATATAGGACAATAACCTTCTCGCTCCCACAAGAACTAGCATTTTGATCCGCAACGATTGAGTCTGCGAGCTCTGAAAAGGGAACTTCTGAACCTAAAAGACAAAAAAAATATTCGTAACTGCTATGTTGGCAGCAAGATGAACTAAGATGTAGTGCCCGGCCGAGAACACCCACAATACCACATTAGCAAATTTCTTAGAGAACCATGTCATAATTGACCAAATTTAGCAAAGTGATAGCCTTTAATTTGGGGAAGACAGCATATTAAGAAGCAGGATACAAGCGGAAAATTTCCACCACAGGAAAAAATGAAAAGAAATAATGTATATTTCTGATTAACAAACATGATACAGGAAAACACACATTATATGATTTGGCCAAAATATGAACTTGAAATGCCAAATACAAAAGTACACAATAAATTGGATACAGTAAAAGGTCTACACAAAACAAAACATGAACTCTGATAACAAATAATTGAAGGGGCCGAACAAAAATAATCCTACCAGGAGCAGAAGCACAATAAGGTTGCACATAAATGAAAGAAAAAACATTAATTGAGAAAATGCATACTATAATCGAAAAATTTATCCAAAGTCTGAAGATGATATGATAATCCAACTCCTGCAGAATGGATATCTGAGAGAAAAAGGTATCCCATTGGAAAAGAGAAACCCAGAAAACTTAAATCCTGCTTCCTTTCTATCTATCCAACTCCTCCTCATGGGATAGTGTTAAACAAAGTGGCCAATTGATTCAAGACGAGTCCTAGTCAGTAGTAAAATCTTAGTCAAGATGCAAAGCCACCCAGTCATACCCTGCGAATACGTGAAACTGCAATTTGAGAATTAAAGGATACATGCCAAATAGGTCCTCTGTATTTCCTGGCGATGATGTATGGAATGGATATTTTTGTTTAGACCACCTTCTCTTCTATTGGTCTTTTGGAATTGCACTATTGTGCCCTACTTGCTCTGCAAGGATGCTTTCACGCAAAACAATAATATTTGGCCTGCTTCTGACAATCCCATGGTTTTGAATCAAGAGAGAGACTTCAATAGATGGACAAATCCATTCAATATAACTATAACCCAGCCAGATTTGGTGCATTAGCAGGCATTCTGGCTGAAAAAGGCTCAGTACTCATCACTTTGGAACTCTAGAAGACAGGGCGTCTCAGACAGGGATTAAAAATGGTATCCGATATGGCCTTTTGTTTACGTCGGGGAGCGTAAAGCTTCGCTCAAATAACAATTCACATGATGATCAAGTTCATTCAGGCTTCAGGGGAAGTACTACTCTCCTAGTCCACATTTGGTCAAGATGAGAAATAGAGATTACTGGCACAACATGGACAAGGTGATAGATCAAGCTTTTAGTGAGTGAGAGAACTGTTTCACAGACGTCAGCTTATAGTACCTGTCACTAATTGTCCAGTCAAGTCTACCAAAAACTGAGGAGATTATGGTTTCTTAAGAACAGCTGTAATCGACATAAAATGCATTCAAAGAGGAGAAGAAAGAACTTGTTGAGACGATTGATGGTTAAAAATTGCAGCTGCACCAAAAAGGCCGAGACATTTCAGGCCTCTCAGCATCGACTTAAAGCCCACCAAACCGAGAACAGATCAGCAATCAATGGAAAGCATTGGAAATGTCGTTTCACCTCAATTGGGTGATATGATGAAGTATTGCAGACATGAAAAAACCAGGTTCTTATCTTATGCACTAAAAAACATTTCACCACTCATATTAACCATGCTTATTAAGACTCGTGCCCAAACAGCAAATTCTCAATATCACATAAATCACTACTCACCATACTTCTCAATAGCGGCTGAAATTTCATTCTCAGAAAAACCCATTTCAAGCAAACGAAGTGTCTTATCCATAGTTCCAAATAGGCTTTCCGTGTTGCTATCCTGGAAGTGACAAAAAGTTGACAGTTAACCAAGTACGGACACAGCCATATGTTTTTAATGCATCATGGCGTAATAGAGCTAAGGAAACATGCAAGCTATCAACCTACAAATGCAACTCTCAAACTAAGCTGGTCAAACTAACACTTAAATATGATGGATTGTACTTGAAGGTTATACCTTTGAACCAGACTCAAGAGAGTCAACTACATTATTTTATGTTGATCACCAAAGTAGACTAATTTTATCATTATGAATAAAATTGGCTGTTCACAAGGTAGAAGATAATAGATGACTAGTTCCTTCTCTTTTTCCCTTTTCTCATCTCCACTCTTCTCCAAAGATCCATGCCAATTGTACCCATCCACAGTTAAGCATGCCCAAGATGCTCATTGCGTTTTGAGGATATTTGTGTATGTGTGTGTGTAAATATCCTCAAAACACAACCAATGCAATTATAGTCATGAAACAGTCATCACTGACCTCATTTCTTTCTCCATCATTATGATTTGGGTAATTTACATCCTTTTCAGGGTTTTCAGCCATCCGAGCAGCAAATATGAAGTCCACTACTTCATTTATAGGGGCGTCTTCACCTGTTATGCAGCAAGAGGATAAGAACTTAGATACATCAATGATTAACCATACTATCCTTTCATATTGTCCTTTCGTACTAAGAGAAAAGAAACAAAAGTAAATCTACAATGGACTACCATAGTTTTGATTAAGATATCATAAATTGCATTTTTATATTTATGTGAGAGTTTAAGAATCATGAGGAGTCTTCTAGTCTTTCTTTTGTATTAGAGATTTATATATAGTGTCTCCCATACCTAGTTTTTATAACTACGGAATATTAGAGCAGCAAACTTCTTTTCTCCTTCTCTTCTTCTACGTATATCTTTTCTTCTTTGCAACTTTGGTCTAAGCTTTCAGTCAGACTACAAATACTAAACACGTGTTTGATAAAGATTTGCATGGAGTGTGTTGAACTCACCAATGTCTTGAAATCTAGAAAATCAGACATGGTGATAAGAATCTAGTGTCTAATACAAACAGAGCAAATTGAAAGTAAGTATAGGTTCAAGGTCAAGCCCAAAGGTCAATCGTGCCTAAGCATGAGCATAGACTCACCTTTAGTAATAATGTCCAAGAACTGAGATTACAGAGCATGTTATATAGAGAAGGATTAGGCCATGATCATGTAATATTTCCAATTGTACTCTTTTTGGAAACTTGGCTTTCCGATGGGAACCCATCCTTCATCCGCAATAAATCTTACCTTGCCCAGTCCCACTTCCTCCTTTCTCCATAGGTTGGGACAGGTTTGGGGAAACAATTCAATTTGAGGTCGGCACCTATCACATACCAAACCGATTGCCATTCCCAATTATATGTATTTCTAAAAGTCTTTCAAGTGTTAAAAAGGAGTATAAATGCACAAATGGTTGGTTTGTTTTTTCGAACATAAATCATTAAATACAGAAAATTCCACATACCAAGCTTATCCATTGCAAACTCAACTTCATCCAAAGAGAAATTCATCCTTAATAAGGATGCTTTTTTGTCGTCACTAACGCCACCAAGTACATTAGGTTCCTGCATGAGATTGAAAATTGAGCTAGAAAGCAAGCAACTTAAAGAATCCAAAAGTTGACTGAATGAACTTACCAAGACAGTGGTTATGGCCTAACAAATGGAAAATAACATTACTTCTTATTTTTCTTGCTCTTTCTTATAAGCAAAAGAAATCACTAAAGAAAGACAAACCGGGGGTAAAACCCTTGTCTAGGCTAGCATAGCAGACAAGAAAACAAAGAAAAGAAAAAAGTTAAATACAAGCTAAAAGATTTTTTTTAAAACAAAAAAAAAGGGCAAACCAACAAAAAAACCTATGACCATAATTTCATATGGAATGAGGAAGAGCGTTATTAAATTATGATCAAACCAACGTATGACCAGGGTGATCGAGATGACCAGTGTGGTAGGAAAGACACATGGAGTGCTTTGAAGGGCTTGTGCTGCCAACTCTGTAACCTCAAGTTTCAGGTGTTGAGTACAGATCTTTTGGTGAATACCTGACTTATAAATGCCACCTTCAAGGGCTTATAAATGCCACCTTCAAGGGGTTGCTTTTGCACCCCAGATGCCTCTACATGAGAACTCCAAACCAACGCCTCCCATCAAAATACAACACAAAAAGAAAATTTTGAACACCCCACTTTTATCATTCTCCACCTCATTATCTTCCTCTTGCACAGACTAGCCTCATAAAGTATACCAACACGTTTATTCCTGCTAAGCAGTTCATATCTCAAATTCACTTAACTCAACTCAACAAAGTCTTGTCCCCAAAAATTCTGCCATTGTACTCAATTGAGAGTCATACTTTCTCTTAAACCATAAGTATGAGAAAGTCATCTATAAGTTTGTCCAAATCACCTAACTCAATTCTCCCTTAATTTATCTCATTTATTTGTTATCTCCTATATGTCAAAACTCAAATTCATCCAAACAAAAAAAATAAGCCAATATGATTTTGTACGACAAATAGCAAAAAGAGACGATGCAAAGTAGCCTCACTAAGAGAAAGATCTCAAATAAATAAATAAAGCAAGCAAATTTGCGCAAAAAATCATTGAACAATGACAGCCGATGAGAAGGTGAAGAGTAATAAACAAATACAAGCAATCTTTAGGAATAGTATTTTAGCCCCTATCTTTTAAAAAGATGAGGATAGATAAGTTCATGAGTTGAGACAGAGAAGTTCTAACTAATCAAGTAGGAGTTTATCCACAAGAGTAAGAGATAGTATCAACCCCAATGATCAAAATTTCGTTTCGAAACAACCAAAACATTTTCGTTTTCAAAGAGACCAAAACGAAATAGTAATTGAATCAAAATTTCAATATGTTTTGACATGTTTTCACTAATGTTTCATACTGTTTCTAATTATTTCGATATGCTTCGGTATATTTCAATCAATATTTTCAGAATGTTTGGAAAATAAATTCTCAAATTTTTTATCCATTTTCATTCTATTTCTGAAATATTTCATAAGTAAGCGAAACAATACACCGAAACAAAATTCAATCCTTGATCACCACCGAAGAAAGGAGGGACAAGTGCAGTCCCATTCGATTGAGAGTCACTTATATAGTGGAAAGACAGAGTACCAAGCACAAACTTACCAAGACAACAACCTTCTTCGGTAATCAACCAAGCGAAAGGCCCGCCTTTTTCTAGTTGATTGGTAAACCATGAATATCTTATAGTAGAAATATCCTTATTTTCCAAAGCTTCTCCGGATAAGGAACTACTTCCCGATCTATCGCTTTAGCATTTTTTGTTTAAAAAGGGATTTCCACTTTCATCTGAATAGTGCTCAGATTAGGTCGATTAACCAGACCCCAATAAGATAGCTTTCTTAAGGATGAACTGAACTGAATCGATGCCAAGGAAACTGATCCCTTGTCAATTCTGAAACGAGTAGAGTATCAAAACTTTTGGACGTGTCCCATCCGAGCCAAAGAGTTGTTAAGTTGGTGGGTTAAGCAATCATTCAAATGGCTATTTTGCATGCTCAATGGTCATGTTTGTTGGTTGTGTTCATTAAGATCAACAAGATAAAGCATTGGAGAAACAAATAATCCATTAAGTGCTCCAGAAAAGCAAAGTTGAAAGCAACAATCAATTAAAATAAACAACTATTACTTACTAAGATCACTGCGATAGACCCCCATTTTTTATTAGCAAACCAATAAAATCCAGCACAAGATAGGGGACAAGAAAGAACTATTACACAAGCATATCACAGAAGAATACCTCTTTTGGATGAATATCTGTGTCAAAATTGGGGTAACTGCTTGTATCATTCTCATCACCAAACAAGCTATCAAGGGAATCTGATGATTCAGAACATGGTTTTTTAAGGGCCTGTTAAAGTTCAAATCAGGTCAATAGCAATACATGACAATTTCAAATGATATAGGAAGGAAACAGTGCAAATCAAAAAGAAAAATATAAATTTTGTTGGGTATAGGTATTTGACATAATGTGTTTGTCGGTCAATGCTTGGTTATTAATACAATAAAAAATATACATGAGTACTATTTTAGAAGCGACAGCTGTTTTATTTAGATTTTTTGTGACAATCTCTAGAAAATTTTCCCAAAGCATTGTGTTTAAGTCAATAGCCAAATCCGCACACATTCGATCTCAACTACTCAAGAAGGATTGTTCTAGAGAGTAACATACTTAACATATAATACCTGCTTTGTTATTATGACACAAAATAAACAACATAAAGCATTATTAGTTATTTTTCCTGAAAAGAGGGGAAATTTTAATTTAGTCACATGAGCTTGTAAAGCCATTGGCTTTACTGGAAGGATCCATTAAGCTCTGATCATCAGCATACTTTCTTCCTCTTTCATTTTTACCATTATTTTTCTTTCTTTTTTTTTTGGTTCTGGAGGGGGAGATGATGAATTATCAGCCTATGGTATAAAAGTTGAATATTTCATTTGATGAAGAAATTATATGCGGCATTTCTGCAGATAAAAGCAAAAGTAAAACAAGATGAATTTTGTTAATTAAAGACATCATAGGAAGAAACTAGAGATTCGGTAGTATATCAATATCTTATATGATTTCTGATAAGTCCTTGTAAACATTTCATGAATAAAGTAGTAGAGCCCACAAAATTGGCACATACAAACGAAGAAGGAATCACACTGAAAAAGGCAGTGCCAGTACGTGGCAAATTTAGGACAATCCAGAGTAGCATGACCATTTTTCAAGTCATGTGGTTAGATGGTGTGTGGAAGTACAAGTTTTCAACAATTGATAAGCATACCTATCGGCATGCAACAAATCATAGATTGAGTCTAGAGCTTCCAGATAAAAGGATCATCTTTGTAAATCACACCACGTAATGGGAAAAAAACACCAAAGAAATAAGCATATGCTTTACGAGTGCCCCCACTTGCGAACGAAATTCAGTACATTCTTTCCTAAGTTTAACACAAGTGTGTCCCCGCCAACTTACCAATAACTAAACCATGCACCTCCCTTGAAAAGCATGGTATAGAGTATCAACCCATATCGCTAAGACTGGGCTGAGTCGTATCTGACTCAGTACCTTCTATTATGAAACCAATGCATGTTCTATGTAAACCAGCAATCTCACTCGACTAGTGGTTGACTTGGACACATCTCCGATTTACTCGGCCAAGTTGTCTGAGTTATCGCCCTACAATGTTGCGATATATTTTCATGAAGTTATGAGATGACTTGAATCTATTGTCATATTGAACTTTTTCTTTTATCTTGCACTTCTTGTGTATTGCCCCATTCCATTCCACATGCCACGACCAATAAGTTCAGTACCCTCTAAGTCGATGGCCGATAATGCGACCTTGAGCCATATTTGGAAGTGCAAGAATTATGTAATCACACAAACAGTTAAATGTATTTCTTTTTATTTCTGTAAATAATAACAACTCAAATTCAAAGGATCTGGGTGCCTTTGGCTTACTATTTTATTTATGTGTCATTAATTCATTTGGAGAGTAAAGGAGAAAGTTCTTGTACTTTCCTCAAGTTAGTCAAAGAAAACATGCCGTATTTACAATAAAACTTACAGAAAACACATTGTGCCGAACAAGAGATGTTCACTTACAGAATATGCAAACAGAGTCTCCAATAACAAGTCCGCATTGTCTTCGCCTACATTGAAAAGGAAATACTCATTGCTGTCAACATAAAGCAAAAACATAATTTTTTTGATCGGATAATAATGACATGTTTAGGAAGAAAAATAAAATTTTACAAATGGCGTCAATTAACAAAAAACATGACAACAACTTGTGACTCACCCATATTGCTACAAAAGTGAAATATATTAACATTGAGCCTGTGCATACCCTTTTCTCGAATTGCTTTGTCAACAAGAGCTGGTGTGAACCCCATCCCTATGAAGGATGATCTTAAATTGCTCCCAGATGAACTTGCAACATTGTCCTAGAGAAAGATATTATCCCGGAAAAAAAAAAAAGAAGAACAATAAGAATCTACACGTGTCAAGCTCTGATTTTAACTTGGAGGTAAATATATATCTGAAAACGGCTACAACAAGCCGAGCAATTAGTGAGTGCTCCATAATGGGCTAGTTGAAGCTTGTTTATTTAACAAGCAAGCTGAGCTCGAGCATAACTAAGGTTCGTTCAGTTACAAAGCCCAAGCTCAGCTGATTAGGTAATGCTTAAGTTCATGTTACCATCTTATTTTGGATTAGGAAATGTCAAGCATAATGTTCAATCAAAAATAAAGTTCATGTTGTTGTGCTATTATTTTCTGACATTAGTATGGAAGTACATAAGATGGTGCAAATAGAAAAGCTGTTTGAAAAAGACACTTAGCTGCTATGTAAAAAGGGAGGGGTGGGAATAATGCTATTGACAATCCAAAATTCAATTCTGGCACACCAAAAAATTATTTGTTTAACCATCCTTTGGACTGCCAACTGTAGATATTGGAGTGCTAATATCCTTTACCCAAACAATTGCATTTAGCAAGGGGGTAGTTCTGGTGTACTTGAAAGGCAAGGCCACTTGCCATGACCAGTATCAACACTCCACTGTATAAAATGTGATAATGTTAGCATAAACGTCATGTCAAAGCTTAACATTACGGATCCATGGTAAATATGAAGCACATATGACTTCCCCATAACAATGTACAACCAGGAGCGAGAATTCAACATATTCAAATAATAACAAAATAATAATGAACCCATAAAACACATGAATACCTCCATATGCCTTGAGTGCATGTTTGCATATGGCAAGTCATGATGCAATGCCTCAATCTTAGGTATAGTTCCAGTATGACCTTCCACCTCTGATGATTTGTCACTGTCTGAATAATCTGTTATCTCACACTATAGAAGATAAATAACAGAAAAGTAAATACAGAGGGAAAAAAAAGTTTCATCATAGCAAAACCCAAAATCTAATAATAATACGTACCATCCTGACATGAAAACGTGACAGCAAAGCAAGAGAGACCTAGTATGTAGACTATCACAAAGTGCACAAACCAAGCCTACTGAGCCTTTTCTGAACCCCTGCCAAATAAAAGGGAAACAAATAAACCTGCGAATAGAACAGCGGGGATACATAAAATTTCAAAAAAATCGGAAGTCAGCATTCTACAATTTGTGATGCAATGCACTAATTGTGCAAATTTGAAAATGTGGCTGACACATGCTGAAAAAACAACAATCTAATCACTGTTCCATCAATGGAGCATTCATTTCCAGTATGAACCAAATAAAATACAGAACAGTCATCCCTCTGCGTCTTCCTCACTTTTCTTTTCCCTTAGTAACTAAATATGCGGAAGAAACAAAGTCTTCATGTGTTTATGCAAGTCATGTTGAGAAGAAGTCTTTGCATTCATCTTTAGATCTACAACTTTTGCAAAGTTTTGCACAAAATGGTTGTTCTCAAACTCAAAACACTTATACTTTGTTTGGTACGACTTTGTTTGGTACGATGGAAAAATGAAAGGATGGAAAGTTAGAAGAATAGAAAGTTAGAGGGATAAATAAAACATCATGTTTGAAAAAGAAAGAAAATAGGAAGGATGAAAAAGTGAATAGATAAGTTTTTCTTCCAACTCATCAAAATCAATCCCTCCAAAATTAGGAGGAAAAGTTGATGAACAGTTAATTATGTGTGTTGAAAATTATGTTATTTGTCTATATATATTTTTATATATACATACTAGTCATAACCCGTGTCTGAAAGCACGATGGAATATAAAATTCAAGCACCTAAAAAATCGATCTCACTATATTAAATTTTCTCAACATGTGTATACTATTGTGTATAGATAATGTCTGAAATAAAAATTATGTTAAACTATAAATTAATCAAATATTAAATGATTAAACATGTGATAGAAATGAATGATATGATATCTTTTTGGTGGAATATGTAACGATAAAAATTCAAGTTATTAGGAGTTTTATTATATAGATATCATATTTATCAATTACATATTATGTATACATTAATTTCATATACAGATATAATGATAAAATATGTATTTATATTTTTCCTAAAAAAATATAAAAAAAAATACTTTTCCATCTTAACAAACACAAAAAAAATCAATTCTACATATTTTTCATCCCTCGCACCAAACACAAAGGAGGAATCACAAGATTCCTCTCTTAAAAGATAGAAAGTGTATCATTCCCACTTTTCATCCTCCTATTTTTCCATCCACCCTACCAAACTGACCATTAACAGCCCAATCACTGATTCAACAGCCTCTTCCCTTCATCATAACTCAAAACTCATATCCTCCATTTCCCAATAAAGAATTTATAGTAAACTAAGATTTGTCCTTCAAGAATGAGTACACAAATGTTTGGAAATGAACAGACACACTTCAGGATGTGGATGAAGCAAAAGCAGCTGCAACTCCAGCGCTACTCTAATCCAATCAACAATTTCAGAAAATATAAGACCTCAATCCACCAAAAGAAAAATGTTAAATAAACCCTGTACAAAAACAATCCTCGGAAACAAAATGCACACTAATAATCACAATTCCAGTAGAGCATCATCAGCACACTAACCCCAAAATCCATTCAGAAAATCAATACACGTCTAACAAGGGACAAAGAATGAAACGAAATATATTTTTATACGTATGACTATTTTGTACAGTTTCGGACATCTCGGAATTGAAAATATTTCTAAAAAAAAAAATAGAACTGGATTTTTTTTTGAAATATTCTGATCGAACCTTACCAAAACACATCGAAATATAAAAAATTCGATACTCAATTACTGATGTGCTTTAATTTTATATGAAAACGAAAACGTTTCACGGCCTCAATGGAAAAGAAAAAGAAATTTTGATATTTCATATTTTCCTAATTTTTCTTCACCCAAGTCGATGAAAACAACGGCTCTCGAAACAGCGAATATCCAAAGGAAAGGAATGCGGTGGTCATGGCGTACCTGATCTGAGTTTTGACCGGAGATTTGGCTGAGAAATTCAAATTCCCCTGTCGGACTAGAGGCAGGTACACTCGAGTCAAGTTGAACACGAAGATCAGTGTGCAAGTCACACCCCAGTTTTCGATGGAGCTCAGAACACCAAGGTACTCTACCAAAAAAAAAAAAAACTATTTGGGTGTATGGAGGCGTCTGTGTTTCTGTGGAATCTAAAGTGGAATCCACGTGCACTCTAATATGCAAGTCAAAAAGCAGGGCATCTCCAATTCTTCATACACCAGTGTGTGAAGATCAGAAGGAGTGGGCCCGTATGGTTTTGTACTTTTGCATGACATGTGGGTCCCTACTTTTTGCATGTACCTCTTTCTAATTTTTAGTTTCAACGAATTGGAATTTGGAACGCATTCTGATGCCGTAATTTGTCATGTAAAAGAAATGAAAAACAGCAGGAGGAAACAATAAAAGGGAAGGAGGGTTGTTATGCTAATAATATTTATGTAATTATCATTATTATATTTTTTTAATTAAAATTTTATTCCTTCATATATCGTCTATAATCTATAATATAAAACAGGACGGCTTCAACAAACCGATCCAACGGTTACAAATCATTTCATCCAACGATTCCAGATCCTCTCATTTCCCCCAAAATTTATCATTTTTCACCCATAATTATTTTCAAAATTTTGATACCCAACCAGCAAAGGCTCCTTGGCAACAACGGCTCCCTGTCCTCTCTCTGTCAGTCTCTTCTCTCTCAGTCTCTTCCCCAAATTCATGCTGACTGGCGGCGGCTCCCTGCACAAACACCCCCCATCCCCTCCCCTCTTTCTGTTTCTCACTCCCCTCAATCACCACATCCTCTCTCTCTCTCTCTCTCTCTCTCGCGCGCGAGCATCAGCGCCCAGCCCCAACACCACTCAGACCAACAGCACCAGCCCCAACAGTGCCCAGCCCCAGGCTCTCCAGGTATCTCTTTCTACCCTTCTCTCTTTTCACACCCAAACCCCATCTATCACACCCATGCACAACACTCAAACCCAATCACCCCACCCCATCCACAGCCTCCCACTCCCTCTCCCTATCTCTCTCCACAGCCGCCTATAAATTGTTCGACAAAATTCCCCAAAAGATATTTACAATCAATGATCAGACTTGGGAGGAAGAAAAGTATGGAGAGGTTTATCAATCAGTGAACAAAGATGGCAGCGAGAGTTTTGATGTAGCTTTGTTCTGATTGGGTGTTGTTGTTCCATTCGATGACAACCTCAATTTCCACCAAGTAAGTATCTCGTATACTGTTTGATAACGTTTTTTCTACTTACTTTTATGCAAGCAAACAAATACTTATGGGCAAAAACAAAAGTATTTGCAAAAGTTATGTGAAGAGATTTTTTCTCTCATATTGAAGGATTGGAGAGTGGAGACAACTAAGGTTGGTTTCTATGTTAAAGGTTCACTCCACCTAACTTGGTTTTTGGTTGAATGCTCTAAAATAGTGTCAGCACTGAACTTTGGTTGTTTGGTGAGCCAAGACTTTCACTCATTTGAATTCTCTGTTTGATTCAGTTGCAATATGTCGGTCTGTCTGTTTCAGTTCTGTTTGTTAGCTCAGGTCGCACAGTAGGGTGAGAGTGGAGATCCTATATCTCACGTCTTATTCGCTTTATCTAAGCTTAATTGCATGTACAACATATCTATAGATCACTTTTTCAAATAGTAATTAAATATCTTTTTGTTTATTTGCATAAACCAAAGTACTTAAAAAAGACATTACCAACCGATGCATTAGCTTTTTTTTGTTGACATGTTCAGATTAGTATGTTGTGAGCAAATAATAAAATTTAATTAAAAGTAATGTTGACAAACCCACAACACAACACACACACTTGGGCGTTTAATTTGGGTGTTAAATAGAGTTTGTGAAATTTCAATTTGTTTTTTTTTTTTTTTGGTTTTTGAATGTTATTTTTTTCAATTTAATTCTTCATTGTTCGATTCTTATTTTACTCTTACTCGCTGCCATCTTTGTTGAATTTTTCTATCTAAAGTTCACTCGCTCTGATTTTGTTTTTTCTTCCAGTTTTACATTTGCCAATTCATTAGTGGATTTCTACAAACGTATATATGTGCTCTAGGTTTACTGAATGCAAAGGTTAGCAAATTGGAAACAGCCCCAAATTGTGGATGAATCAGCTTTGTGGTTCTTTTAATAGGATTTTAATTATTGAAATGAGCACTTGGAAATTGATAAGTTTTAGATGCATAGCCATGTCGATTTTATCGGTGTTTGTTCAGTTTTCAACCTTTTTATGTTTATTTGCCTTTTTCTTTTGTTTGGGAGCATATTCATGAGGCTTGGCTATTTATGGACTGATTCGAACATTTATTAAAAATTTTTGTATCAACAATTGTAATTTATTTTGCATTGTAGGAGGTTAATGAGACGTGGGTTAATTTATTATAGATCTATTGTTTATGAACTTAGAATTCGTGGCTCATTGTTTATATCTATTTGTGTGTTTTATTGTTTATCTTAGTTGGATGAGAAATTGCAAACAACAAAGGTCCAGGAGATGTTCCGGGCAATGTCTTGCTGGTAATCATTGTTGATTTAGTCACACAAAGTTGTAGTTGTTTTGATAGCTTGATCACTCAATGGAATCAATGGACTCGATAATTGTAGAACTTATAAGTGAGGAAATTTTTTATAAGGTGTCTGTTTTTGCGATGTTGCAGCGTTGTTTCGGTGTTAGTGTTAAATAGCTTGAGCAGTATACTAGAATTATGATCATCTCTCTACTTCGTGCATCCCAACTTTAGCAATTGAATTAATATTGATTTCTTTTTTCCTTTTCTTTTTGTTTGGTTTGTCTCCTGTGGATGTGATTAATTCATTGTATTTCATTTCTTCATGTTGATTTAGTCACACAAAGTTGTAGTGGGTGAGATAGCTTGATCACTTAATGGTTGGACTGTAATTTCTTTTCATAACCAATGAATCTTATATCGTCAATTAGGGAGTCGTATTTTTGGAGATGACTTTTTTGAAATTATTTGAAAAATTGTAATCCCAAATTGATTTAAACTTATCTGCAATTCGACCAATACTTGAATGGAGTTAACTTATTTTAATGCACCCTTATTTTTTTTCATTGGTGATATTTTTGCATTGCATGATGCCTTTAGGCACGGGTATTAGCTTGGCAAATTGTTATGTTGTGTTTGTTGGTAAATTATTATTTAGATGAAGGATTGTGACATGAATGGTTAATATTATGATGTTGAGATTTTCTTAGGCTATTATTTTTAGAAGAAACTCTGTTAAATTTTTTTTAAAACATAGATAAGACTAGATTGATGTGTGTATATGTTCAGTGTTTGATTGTTTCGTGTTCAAGATTAATGTTCTTTTTTTTTTTTCTGCAGGCACGGATTATGGGGGTAGTTTATGTTTTAAGCTTAGTACGCGTTCTAAATTTTATGTTGGTTCTATGTAATTTCCAGTCATTAAAACTTTAGAGAATAATTTTCTTTTTTCCTAATTTTCGATTTTAGTATAATTCCAGTCATTAAAACTTTCGATATTGTACTAAGAGTTACTATTCAAATTGAGTGAAATTAGTATTTATTTAGATGAAAATATGACTTAATGTGGTCATTTGTACTAAGAGTTACTATTCAAGTTGAGTGAAATTAGTATTTATTTAGGTGAGAATATGACTTAATGGGGTCATTTGGGATTGATCCCAGTTTTTTAAAGTCATAACTGATCTATAAATAGCAACATTCACTTGTTAGTCCTCCATCACATTACACATTTGCAAACTTCACTACTAAAACAAACCCTACCTTTACCTTAAGGCTTGGAGAGATGACCACCAAGGCCCCTTCTTCAACTACTCTCTTCCTCTTTCTCAACCTCCTCCTCTTTGAATTGAGTTCAATCGATTCAAATTGGACAACTATAACTTTGTTTTTTTTTTGCTTGAATTCAATTTTAATAATTTAAGTTATAGTTTGTGGACTTTTATTTTCTCTATCTTTATGGGTTTTTGTGGCCTTTTTTTTCCATTCACTTTGGTATGCCTTCACTGAATTGACTTTGGTTGACATGAATGTCTTCGTTGATGTGGTGTTGTTGATGCCTCCATATATGCAACACTGTTGCAGTTCCTGGTGGGGTGATTGCAATTTAGGTTCTCTGTTATTTTATTTTGTTTCCTTTTTTTGAAACAATTACTCAGAAATGTGGAATACCTCTGCATGTTTGGCTGACAATGGTATTCCAAGGATTCACATGGTTCTCCATGTGCTTAACAGTGACTCTTAAAAGGCCTAGATATTTTTTGAAGCATGACACTTATTATTGAATTCTACATTAGCAATTATAATTTCAATAATTGATGAGAACGAATATGCGGGTTTATTTGAATTTGGTTTGGAATCTATTCATGGTGGTTTGATTTGGGCAATAATGAGGATTGAATTTGCTTGAAATTGAGTATAATATTTGTGCGTGGATTTTGGTTTAGCTTTGTGGTTGATGGTTACATTAATTCAAGAAACTTTTAAGACTCTTATAGTTTGGTGGCAAATTATTGTGCTCTGGTACTGTAAAACAAGTTTGGGACATTTATATATCTGGATAATTTATCTGAAATTTGGCATCCATGTAAAATAGGATGACAACTTGATTTCTCTGGTCAATTTCAAGGTTTTTTCCTCGAAAATTAGATTTATATGTCGGAACTCAGTGCTTGATTGTATTGCACAGGTTCTTTGGTGCTTGGTGATTTATTAAAAAGACTTGAGAATTATTGTTTAGGGCAAATTTTTGGTGATATGTGCATTTAAAAATTATCAGGTCTGTTCTTTCTCTCCCTATCTCTTTCTCTTTGCCTCGCACCAAAATGGGTCTTTCTATTTGTTAGGTTAATCATTTAAATATCGTTAACCCATATGCATTTGTTTTTCTAATAATTTTAATTGGGTGTTTAGTTTGGGTGTCTTTTAATTGGGTGTTTAATTGAATGTCTTTTTTTTTTTTTTTAGTTACGAATGTTAGGTTGTTTGTACATATGTTGAGTTGAGAATTATTGAGTGTTCATTTTGTAGAATAATTTATTTTTAAATTGGGTGTTGAATATAGTTTGTGAAATTATAATTTGATTTTTTAGTATCTTGATTTGATGAATGTTACTTTGTATGAAATAGGTTTTTATAGGGTTTTGATTAATTATAGAGATTGTATGGCAATTAGTATGAAATAGATTGTGTGTTAATTGATTGTATGTCAAGTAGTATGAAATAGAGGTTATGATGTGTTTTTAGCAATTTTACAACAAAATGAATGTGTATTTAACGAATATTTTTAATTTTTTAATTTACTCTGTTTCTTATATTTGTAGCCATCATAGTGTACTAACCACAACTGCAAACTCTCAACATTGAAAAATGAAAGATCTCACCATTTTTGGTCGTGTGAGTTTAAACATCTTCTATTTTTTTTTTTTTTTTTTTCGGGCACCTCAAAATATTCACATATTTATTTCACTTTATTTTAACGCATTTTTTTACAGATTGATGACGACTTAGAGCAAACTGTAAGATGAGTTTCATTTCACTCATATTCTTAATAATTTATTCTCATATAGTTTGTGTTCATTTACCTGTTAAATGCATATTCATGTATTGGTTCAATTGCTTAAGAAAAATAATGTTGGTGTTGTGATCCGCAACGAATGCGAACTCAATTGCATCCTCATTTCTGAGGTAGTGTCATGACACATCAGTTTGTTTATAGATTAGACTTTTTTTTTTCTTTCTATATAATGATTTCATTTATCTATGCTTACTATCTAAAAGGCAAAGGAAAGAGCAGTCGTAACTACAAATGTAAAGTGTAAAGGAAAAAGAATAGCAACCTCTTCTGACAAGGAAAATGTAAGTACTTCGTGCCAGGTGGTATTACATTGCCAACATTTTAACAATGTTATTTTATTGATCAAACGTTTTATTGATGTTATTTCATCTATATAATTGGGATGAAGCAGTGCAAGAGTTAAAAAGATTAAATGCAACCCATCTTTTTCAATGGGGTTGTTTGAATAAGGTAACTAAATTTATTTTTTATAGTTTATTTTTAATTTTCAAGTTTATAATTTTAAAATTCATGTCGTGTACTAAATTTAACTGTTTTTGTAAATGTTAGATTGTTGTACATTCTCCTAATTGGAAGCTGCGGATTTGGATTGATACAATTACATTCAAGGCTGTGATGGAGAAACTGTTTTTACAATGACGTGCAGATAAATGACTCATTTTGATAAACTAGATTAATGACTCATTTTGATAAACTAGATTAATTACGTTTTTTGTTCATTCTTTAATCTTATTTATGTTTAGGCACAACTATGTGGATTTGTGTGTGTTTTGTTTGTTTTGTGTTTAGTACGATGAACTAATTATACATGGTTATGAGGATATGTTTAGCTTTGATGTGAATTGATGGTTGAATATGGAATTAAGTTGTGATGTATATGATGATTGTGGTGGAAATAGAATTGAATTGTAGTGTTACGGGGCATTATTATGATTGTGAGTTTTGTAGACATGTTGAAATCTTCTTGAAGACGTATTTTAATAGGAAGTTTTGCCAAAATTTTTGAAAATTTAGTGGTGGCTTGATTGATTTCAATCTATTTAATTAAAGCAAATGTTGAAAAAATTATTTCAAATTAACCATTTATTTTAGGTTGCAAAGTGCCTTTAGGCACAATAATATTCTTCAAGTTCTAATTCAAGTTTTCGTTACTTCGTGTTTTTATGTAAGGACAATTATGATATCAACTTAATCGAATTTGCGTGATTTTTTGTTTACTCCAGAGTTTAGTATGATGAACTAATTTAACAATTATGAGGATACGTTTAGCTTGATGTGAAATTGGTGATTGTTTTGGTGTTTGGGTATGAATCGCTGATGTTAGGGGATTTGATTGTATTGTGCATTCAAGAGACTCTGATTTTTTTAGATAGGTTGAGATTTTTTTGGGTTCTTATTTTTAGAGTAAACTTTGCCGAATAGTCTCCAAATAATATTTGGTGAATATAATAATTTCAATTGTTTAAATTAAAGCAAATTAAATTAATTTTTTTGGGAAATTAACTGGTTGGTTTACGTTGTACCGTGCCTTCAAGCACGAGTTATCCCTAGTTAAATCAATAAAATATATCAACTTCTTAAATCTCAATAACATTATTCATTAATAAATCTCGCAGGGTGAATGATTACCTCTTTAAACAGACAAATCCTGTCCAAACACCTCAATAAAAAAGCTTTGATAACTGCTGTTTATCATTTAGCTAATGTATCACGAGTGCCAAATCAAAAATAAATAAATAAAAACAAAAGCAGCAAGAAGAAAAGGTCACTTCAGTTAAAAAGCGAAACCAGCTAGACAATTCTCATATATATCTTTGAATTGATTGATAAGATATGAAAACAACGCCAAAGATCACACACTCTATTTTCCGCTTAAGACCGACCAGACAACACCACCTCCAGTCTAGTACCAGGAAACCCAATACATCAGAACTTAGTGCCGATAAATACTTCATCATCCCCATGCCACCGCAGTGAAAAGGGAAAAGAAACAACAGAGTAAGTGTATTCCTTATGACCTACAACTCTAACCATGACCGAAATGTTACACTCCAATCTGTAAAATCAACGACAATTGGGTTGGGTCCATAGGCATACAACTGCATTCCACATGCTCCTGAGTACAGTAACTTGAAGTGCTCCAGATATTCCAAATGTACCTGTATCAGCCTTGCTGAGACCCAATCTTGGTTGAAGCACCTGGCTCGTTAACCTGGCGCGTACTAGGATCAAGGGATATTGTCCCAACGGTTAAGAAACCAGAACGTTCAGCAAATCCATTAACTTTGATAGGCATGGACCCTACTCTAACTACATCAACTGGTTCAGCATTTGCCGCTGTAACAGTAACAGTAGCAGTAGCAGCAGCAGCAGCAGTGACCTCCAATGGCTTTGATTCCGTGTTTCTTGGGTTGATAGTGAGTGAACCAATCTTTAGTGTGTCATTATTGTTTACTTCATTTGCTACATTTTCATTTCCAATACTAGGGTTGCTCGCATCAGGATCTAAGGAAACCTGCTCTGAGGGAGCCGCCATGTACTTGTCAGAGTTATGCTTGGTAATCTTCTCATATTCGCTAGAAGGCAAGCTGAGCACAGAATTTAGCTTGCGGGGAGGATCTAATAATGGTACAAGGAATGGAGTTTCATAGGCTTTGATTAGTAGCCTGGCTTTCTCTTCCTGCAGGATCTTCTGTCTATTTTCATAGTACATAAAATCATCAAGCAACGATGTCTTCGATATATAGTTTTTGAATATTTTCAGCATCTCCAAGCCTTTTTTATACCTTATCTGCACGTAAACAAGAAATGTTAGACATACAATATAATTTGCCAAAAGATCACATCCTCAGATCTAAAGAAGCTACAGATCAATTTTAGAAGTAGCCCATTCAATGTTTGGGAGGGGTGTTGCTTGGGGAGCGAGGGGGGTTGTAAGTCTTCAATTAGATGCAAAATCCTGGTCTGCACCAGGAGGGCCACACTATTATCATTTATGTTGATTGGTTCAGACAATTCGACCATGTGCAATGAAGAGCCAACTATGTTAGCAAGGAAATGATATCCTGAAAGGTTCAGTTCAGGAGCCCCCTACAGGAGCATGATTCATGTTCGTAGCATAAAAAACAACGGTGTCTTGTCTTGATTGATAGAGTAAAAACATTGATAGATTAAAACAGCGATAGATATATTCCCCATAAAAAATGTATCAGGGAAAAGGAATGTTGTAGCCAACCCGAAATAATATGTGATTAAGGGTTTGAGTAGTATGTATGAAAAGACAAAAGCAGACACTATTTCAGAGAGCATAGAAGACTCAGACATTTAGAAGACTCAGACATTGAGATCCTCAAAATAAGAGAGAGATTCTAGCTATAATTGGGCACCACCTACCAAATCCAAACAAGTATCATAGCAAAAATGCAACCAAAATAAAGAGAATATGCAGCAATAATCAACAACCAAGTAACAAGGGAAGCTTAAGATATATGTAAATATTGAGTTGAAGTCAAGAAAGAAACCTCCTGTGTATCTCTGCTGTTAGTTACTGGCTTATTCTCATTGTTCTCCAATACGATTTGTCGGAAGTTGGGGTTTGGTACATCTTTTATAATATGCCACTTGACAGGAAAGCTCCCACTCCATTTATCTTGCTGCCAGAAATCCACGTCCTTATGAAAATCTACTGGACCAGTCATCTCAGCAACGCCACAGAACTGACCACTTGCATTCACCTTTATTCCACCAAAATCAAAAAGGGCTCCAATAAGTGTCATCCAATAATAATGGTTGATGATTTGAAAACTATAATTCAAACATGGATGACAAGAAAGGCTAGTGTTTATTAAGTGCAAACTACTTAAGTTCAACTCACAGAAAAGAAAAGAAAGATAGGACAGCCTCCTGGTTTTCCTGCAGTGATTCTCTGAGCATCTTCGTAGGCACTGTTAAGCTTCTTATTTCCATTGGGTGTAGATGACCATACACTGTACTTGATACTCTTGTGCACATCATCCTCACTGTAAGATTTTATTACAAAGAACTTTGCATTTGCATAATCAACAGGGAAATCGTCCTTGTTGTACTGATCGGTATAGATAATGATGTTTCCTTGTGCATCACTATTTTCAGCTATGGCGGTATAGGCTTTCACAGTCAAATGATTTTTTGATTTACTAGTTCTAGGTCCCCGATTCTGTTCAGTATATGCATCTGGACTGCCATTCACATCATTTGGAACTCTGCCATAGTAGAACTTGGACCGAATCCTATCCACCGTTGCCGGCCCATGAACACTTGATCCAAAATTAGACAGGCCATTACCAGAAGGGAGAGCAATTTTTAAATGGTTACGATTAGGCATAGGCTTCCCACGCGAGATGTTATCTACAGAATGAACACCTCTTCCCTGTAACAGAAGCACCAAAACTATGATTCAGAACTTCAAATATTCAACCAGTAGATATCATCATGAAACTCCTTAAAACAAGGTTAATTTCCAATCTAGGGAAAAATCATTTCAAAAGTACATATCAGGTGTACGCCAGACAGGGAAAATATAACCGCACCAAACGACAAACAGCTTAGTTTGAAATGAAAAAACTGACAACTAGATACTTCAAATAAGCTTTTAGTCATCTGGGGACAAGTAGAATTCAAGTACCACAATGGCCTCACTCATCCATTATAAGAGTCCAATAGCCTTGGTGCAACAGACCTCCCCAAAAATTAACATACAAAGTTTTCATACCTGAAACACTTGTGGCGATACTGGACAGGAAAAACTACCAGAAGTAACACTTCCATGTGTGGCGGTATGCTTGCTAGATCCAGCATTAACTTTAGGGCCTTCCGATACCCCAGTGAAAGAAATGTTTTGATTCGAAAGAGGCTTTGAAGGGGTCAGACCAAAAGTTGCAGCTGCTGAGGAGAGGTTGGATTTAAGACCTGGGCCATCAGCTCTATTAGAAATGGAAGCAGCAGTGTTCAGAAATGGGTCTGTTGCACCATTTCCGATAATATCTGGCCCAGATTGAACAACCATGGGGAAATAAGCAGGCGAAGAGACAGGGTTTTCATAAGATGGGATGGTGTAGTACTGTTGTGTCCCTACAAACGGGCCATCGACTCCTATCATAGCACCAGGAATGTAGGGGTTGTATGGGTTATATGGAGACTGTGCATATCCATAGCTAGGTGTATAATATACATATGGCATATTTTCTGTCTGTGAACCCTGAAAAAGAAGAAATACATGTTCAGAAGACTAAAAATGAAACAATTCAAAGTTTCAAAATTTTATGGGTGAATTATATGTACATATATGAACTCACCGCGTACTGAATATCTTGACCATCCACACCAAAAACCTTATGGTGGTCATTCCAATCGCCGGGTGATTCAAATCCTGACCAGAATAACACAAGAAGACATGTGAATAAACAAATATAAATCATCATTGTCATCTTGAATACAAGGAGACCAACGGAGTTACCTGTACATATATAACCATAGTTGGTGGCGGTAGGATAGTACAAGCCCTGATCAACAACAAACTCTGGGGCTCCTTCGTTATACATGACTTCAAATTGTTGGGGAAGTGGGCTTGTTAATACGTAATACTTTGAATCTGAAGGCTAAGATGCAATGAAACATATCAATATTCTACACATCGACATAATCGTGCGTACTATACACAACAAACATTATAGTTCTTTCAGGATGTTCACAAAATGTTTTCATTTCATTTAAGGAAAATGAAGACAAGCTATGAACGAAAAAAAATCAGATAAGCATCTGCATGTCCATGTTCAGGAATGTTAATACACTTCAATCCCAGGACTGCCGCCACTGCAGGAACAGATGTCATAGAGTCTAACACATGACAACCACATATCAAAGTAATAGGACCAGTAAAAACATACAATAGGAAATATAAAATAAAATAAAAATAGAAAAGAAAAAGACACTACTTCTTCTTCATTTCCAGGTAAGCCCAATAGACCCATAACAGAAAAACCATAATTGCTGCATTACTCATGTCAACATACTCAAAACCAATCCAATCTTTAGCATAAATCTTGGCTAGGTATCGACAATTCTGATGCTGATCATGATCCGAAATCTTAAGAGTTTGAGAAATTGAGCTTCAAAAGCTTTGACGGTTTTCAACATAATCAATCCATAGGTTGAATTATTGGCCTTTTTTAAAGAGAGAAGATAATTTCAAAAATAGGGTTTTGGAAGGGTATCAAAGAAACAAAAGAATGAATTTCCTTTTACTTTTGAGTCCGAAATCTGTTGGTTTTGGAAGGGTTTCAAAGACAAAGATGGAGGGGCCAGAAAGAGGCGTTGGAGTTTAAGAGAGGGTTCATGGAGAGAGAGAGATATGCAATGATACGGGTCTGGGATTCTGGATGGCAGGTGTGACAGGCACTGGTGCTAGTGTACTAGAAGATGAGAAGAGAAAATCCAGCTGGAAATAGAGAGAGGCTTTTGATTTCTTGGTCAATTTATGTTTCCCTAATTGTAATACATGATTGCCCCCTCAGTTTAATACATGATTGCGGTCATCAGTCTACTTGACACTGAGTTTGTCCAGGTAAAATAGAAATATGAATAGATCAAGCCACTAAATGCCGACAACCAAACCAAATATCCATACATGTGTGCATGATGTATTACTACAAACTTCAATTACTCCCAATATCCTAGACCTCAAAAATAAGTAGAATACAACGCCATATAGATGGATAAGACCTTTCTAAACAGTCACACAATTAGAGATATCACCCACTTCTCTTGTGCCAAGTCTCAAACAGACGCCAAACAATTTAGAATACTCGTTAACAATCGATAAAACTAGAAGCACTCTAGTTCAGTATGATTTTATGTAGGACAAACGATAAGAATGCATTCCCACTAATAAAACCAAAAACCCTAAAAGAAATCCCAAAAACTCCGACTTTCCAAAAAGACAGTGAAGAACTACAAAACCCCTAAAATTACTCAAAAAGAGCTGTGCAAGCAATCGGTTCTCAATAATTGCTCAAAAAAAATAAATAAACAAGTAATCAGTTCTCAATCAATCTATGCATATCAATTCAGATCCCGGTAAAGTTACCTTCCAATACTCCAAAGACATCCATATAACAACCACCAGAAAAAGTTATGCATCTAATTTATTGTTAAAAGTCTTATAATAAGAGACGTAAAAGGATCAAATATAACAATACCGCCGACAAATAATAAGAGATCTACACATATGCGTATATATGTATATACAAGGAGAAAGAATGAATAGAGAGAGAGAGGGGGGGGGGGGAGGGGGAGGGAAGGAGAGAATTACCAAGAGAGAGAGAGAGAGAGAGGTTGATATTCAAGCCTTGGTTGACCGAGGAAGTTGTTGGAGGGCAAAACTGGACAAGGTGGAGAGAGAACTGGAGGTTTTAAGCAACATCCTCGAGATTTTGTCAAAGTAGACGCGGCTAAGGAAAAGGAAAACCCTAGCCCTAGGAAGAAACCGAGAGAGAGAGGGAGAGAGAAAGGGGGTTGGGTAAAAGCGCGGTTTTTGGCTGAGAAATAGAAAAAAAAATGAAATAATAAAGACTCGGTGACGGAGAGAGAGAGATTCGGTAAAGCTGGCACTATAAGAAGCGTTTTGGGCGCTTTTTTTGTATACTTGCTTTTATTTATTGGTTGGTAGATTTCCGAAACTGCCCTCTGCTCGGACAAGCCAGCGAAGCGATTTTTGGTGGACAGGACAGGACACTCTCAAACGACGTGCTGGAACCAGCAACATATGGGGTCGTTTCTTCATTTCCCGAAACGTCTGCTGCATGATTGAAGACTCTGTAGTAAAAATGACTAAAAATAATCATATTACTTTGATCTAATTTTATTAGTTGATTTAATAAAATCATAATTGATTAAGTTAATAAATTAAGTTTGGTTTCAAAATGTTATATATGTATATACTAGTTATTGTCTGTGTCTGATGACACAAAGTAATAAAAATGGTAAACAATAAACATATTTGTATTCATATCTAAAATCAAATCACAAACATAGAGCAGAGATAAATAAATTTAAGCATCGGTTGTAGTGGGAGTAAGAGGTGGTGGGCGGTAATGGTGGTGGTAAGAGACGGTGATGGCGGCGACGGCGACGATGGTGGTGGTGGTGGTGGTGGCGGCGGTGGGGGGTGGTGGTGGTAGAGGTAGTGGTGGGGCGGTTTCAAATACTATTATTTTTTTAAAAATATTTTTGAGAAATAATTTTTATAAGTACTTTTAAAAAGTAACTCAAAACACACCCTTAGGGGTCTATTTTTCCTATTAAATTTAAGGTGTTAATATTAGCCATTAGATTAACTTTAAAGTAAAATTTAAAGCGATCTGAACCGCTAATAACAAAAGTCATTTTGTTTATCTTTTGAGATTTGAATTGTAAGCTACTTTATTATATAGATATTTTTTTATATGGTGTTTAGACTTGTTTCGACTACTCTCTCGTTCAACTACTAGTATATTTCATTAAATTTTATATAGTCATTGATAATTTTCAAGTCTAGTAGCTACCAAACTGAATTGATGGGGTCCACTAATTTAAGTTATTTGCCTGTGGTTAATTTGTGATAAAATAAATCAATGATGAAACGATATTAATACTAGACGATTGAATACTCATTCACATAAAGAATGTCGAAGATATTTTTATATTTAATGAGTAATTTCTTGTTGACATCTTTCCTCTTTGAAATAACCTGCAATCTAAAATGATAGACCCTGAGAGGGTGGTGCATGGTGATCAGCAATGTCATATAGTCCATCTCAACTTTACCATGAGAAAAAGGGAAGGTATTTCTAGGGTTGTTAAACAAGTCAAGCTTGAACATGTTTTTAGGCTCGTTTATGTGTAAATAGTCAAACGAGCCAGCTCGTTTATGTGTAAATAGTCAAACGAGCCAGCTCGTTTACGTATAAATTAGTCTTAAATTAAGCTCGAATTCATTTCGATTATCACCCCTAGATGCTCCATTCTTCATATTTTCATGACCCGAAAATTGACTGTGGTTAGGGGCACGGGGCAAACATGCATCAATTTTGTACCCCCTGTCACTCTTTTATTAGCAGTTTAAGTGTGGGGCCAATGTATTATTAGAGGTGAAATGGAGCAAAGTGTTAAATCACCATAACACTTACTTATAAATATTAGTATTTGTGATTTTTTTTTTTAATTTTTTTTTTTATTCTTATAACTATTGATTGTGGGGCAAATTTTTTATTTTGTAGTTTTAGTGTGAGGCCCATGTATTAGCTGTGGAATTGAGCAAAGTGTCTATAATCATAACTAATCATTATTAACTATATCTCAAATTCTTACTCAAACTTAAATTTAAGTAAAAATAGACTACAAATAAGTTTTAGTCATTTACTTAAACTTATACCAAATGAAGGAAGACTCAAAATTTTACTCAAATTAAGAGAGACTCGAATCTTTATTCAAATATTCAGTAGTCAGGTTTTATTATTTTTTAAATATCAAATGATCATATTTCACATTTCTTTAAATTAAAGTTTGTCTTCTTTTAAAATTGTGTTTGACCTCTCTTGACTCTGAATTTGTCTTCCTTTAAACTTGAGTTTGTCCATTGAGGTATTTTACATCAAATTAATTTTTTTATTTAAATATTAACTCAAATTTAAGTACAAATTTGAATTAAGAAGAGAAATGATTTTAAAAATAATAAATTTTAGTTTATCCCCCTAAAAACGTTGTCTTTTAATCTGTTTTTTGAGTAAATATATTGAGTGTCACATGTTACCAACTAATAATAATGCACCAAAGAAAATTAGTAAAACCCAATATTCCAACAAAGTAAATATTAGATGGAGTGCTTATTAAAAATTATTAAAATAGTAGAACTCCTAAATCCACTTAATATTCTATAATTTATTGGTGACGCTACATATATGACGATGATGACGTAGTACTAACGTTATATTGAATATTTTTCTCTCATTTTTCTTTGAATTCTCATAAAAAAAATTATTCATTGTAATAATTACATTACAACATATCCAATAATAACTAAATAAAAAAAGCAAAATGAATCCCTCTCCTTTAAATAACTAATTTTCTTTGTAATAATTAAAAATTACACTATATAAAAATGCAAAGTTCACTTTATTCATTTATTTATTTATCAGGCGATTGTACAATGTTAACATGTTAAAACGGTGTATTTACAAAACCAAAAGAAACATGTTTTCTCAAATTTATTTTGGGAAAATTTCATTCACATCCCTTATAGTTAAGTTTAAATTCAATGACATCTCTTCTCAATTTTGAAACTTCACTGCACACTCTTTTAGTTTATACTTTTAAATCAATGACACTCCTTTAACGATAACTTTTGTCTTTGCCAGTAAATAAAGTAAGAAAAATGATTGGATTAAATATTTTGTAAAAATGCCAAAATTATCCTTTGTTATGTCAAAAATGCACACTCTCTTTGGTGTTGATTTGATAAAATTAAATAATAGTTTAATATTAAATTAAAGAAATAATATTAATTTGATGAAATAAAATGTTAAATTGATATAACTAAATACTAATTTGATAAAATTAAATATTAATTTTGTGTTGATTTGATGAGATGGAATGTTAATTTATTTTAAATTAAATAAAGGACATTAATTTGATAAAATTAAATATTAAATTGATGAACCTAAAGGCTAATATAATATATATCTATATCTATATCTATCTATACTATTAATAAAAGTACCTTAAGTGAAAAAATTTTGATTCACAATTTTACCCTTATAAATAATTATAAAGGTCATTCTATCATTGTATATTTAAATATTTAAATTAATATCATATATTTATGTGCTTAAATCTCCAAATTATCCTTTAACATCTACTAATAAAAGTACCTTAAGTGAAAAAATTTTGATTCACAATTTTACCCTTATAAAGAATTATAAAGGTCATTCTATCATGGTATAGTTAAATATCTAAATTACCATCATATCTTTATGTGCTTAAATCTCCAAATTATCCTCTAACATCTTTCTAATTATCTATTCTCTTTGTATAAATATCAGCATCTATAAAAATTTTAAATTGACTATATTACCCTTAAAAAATATATGCATCATTATAATTAGTAGTATATTTTATACCAATTAACCTAACTAATTCTTAATTATAGTAATGTGCCAATATGATTATGATATTGATAATTATTTTTATTTTAATCAATGAATTATAAGTAGAATCCAAATCAAATGAATTTCAAAAAATTTAATTTTTTAAACACCACTAAAAAAATCACTCTCAATCTCAAAATTCTAAAAAATATATCTTTATTTTTTTTTTTTTTTATCATCTTTCTTATAGTTAGACTAATGAATCGTTGGGACAGACAAAGTCTTCATAATTTTATAACACAACCTGAACAATAAAAAAATTAGTTTGATAAATTTGAGATAATATTTAATTTAGGCACAAATATACCATGAACGATAAATAATAAGTTTGGTAAACTTGAAATGATATTTAATTTTGACACACATATACCTAATATTTTTTATTAATTTTTTATGTACGAAATTTATTTACGTGCAACGCACGAAATGCATTACTAGTATAATTAAAAGGGGTGCATGAAAATTTCATAATCGTAAGACGTGTTATTAAAGTTAAGTTTATTTACAGTGGATGTTGTTAAAATTAGGTCTATTTATAAGGGGTGTAGATAAAATTTACCCTATAAAATACTCAGGGGTATTTCTGTAAATCTGTAAATCAACAATTGCGCTGTAATTCACAAGCACTGAAAGAAGGTGACAGTGAAATTTCAGAATTAAGAAGGGGTGTTATTAAATTTAGACATAACTAAAAGGTGTGTGAATGAATTTTTTCCTTTCATTTTTTGCATTAAAAATAAAAGAAGAAGAAGACTGTTTTGAAAATCGCCGCCTCTTCAAATCCAAGGTCGGCCCTAGGCTTAGGCCACTTAGTTGGCCGCCTAGGGCCCCAGGTTTTTCAAAATTTTGGGGCCCCCTGGTAAAGAGTTTTAGTTCTGGGTAAATATATTTTTGATAAGCTAATTTGAGAGGGACCAAATTTTATTGATAGGTCCATTAATACTTCAACAACTTACCTCTCAAATTACTCCACTTGTCAGCTACTGCTAGACTCCTTGTCAGCTATAGAAGACTGCAAGACTTTTGCAACAAGGAAGATAGATATGACTAGAGACGTCTCTCTCTCTATCTCTCTCTCTGAAGTCTGAATCTGAACAAAAAAAAAGACCAAAGTTCTCTATTCTCTAATCTCTTCTAGTTCAACAACCCATTAATTAATTGATAATGATCAAGATTCAAGTGTCGGAATTTTTGGGGCTCAATCTACTATAATAAACTAGTTTGTCAATTGTTCTCTCATTTTTTATTAGAAATTTTATTGAGATTTTTAGAAGTTTACTGTGCTTAGAATTTTTAATATGTTGATTTCATATATTTTGATATTATTGTTGATTTAAAATGTCTCTTTTTTTGACAAAAACTTAAATGCTTGAATCTTGATAGTTGATTGCGGTTATTGAATCTTGATGTTGTGAGTGTGTTGACAAAGCCAACTGATTTACTCTTTTGCAGTACCAGGTTGTGTTGTTCTTTAACTTTTATTTAGTTTAATTTAATTTTTTTAAATTGTGTTAAAAATTTTCATTGTTGTAACTGCAAGTTATATTATTAGTATGTCTATTCGAAAATATGATTCTAGATGTGAAAAACGTAAAAAAAGAAAACAAGATGAATTTATTGAATCTAAAAAAAGAGCACTCGATAAATTTGTTATTAGTTATAAACCAACTACAACAAAAAATTCAAATGATGATTCAACGATTGAACTATTAGATAATATAGCAAAATCAACGGAATGCCAAAATGATCTAAAGAAAAATGAAATTGGTAAAGATTGTGAACATGTTAGTGAACAAGAAATTGGTAAAGAATGTGAACTTGTTAATGAAGTCGAAAATGATAAATCAAAAAAAGAAATAGAAAGTGATAAAAAATGTAAACATGTTAGTGAACTATTAGATTCTATTCCAATAAATATCTATAATTTAATCCAGGACAATGAAAAAATATCGACATAAAATTAAGAGACTTATTAGTTGAAAGAGGTCCTATTAGGGAAAATGATTTTGACTTTCCTAATGATGAAATAATAGACATTTTTCTATTACACATTACACTCGAAGATTGTCAAATGAAGAAAAATATGATAGAATATATTCAAAATATTTAGATAGAGTATATTGCTTTTGTTGTAAGTTATTCAAATCTTAGTTGTAATCTCAAAACTCATGAAACATCACTAACATGAATTCATGGGTTGATTTAGAAATAAGATTGTTAAAAAATAAAACTATTGATGAAAATATTCAAGACACAAATTAACAAAGAGAAAGATTATTGGAAAAAAGTACTTGTAAGAATTTTAGCTGTAATAAAAAACTTGCTAAAAATAATTTGGCATTTCGTGGGAAGAATGAGAAAATATATAAAGATAACAAGGGAAACTTTTTAAGTTTAATTTGAATGATTGCAGAATTTGATCCAATAATGCAAGAACATGTTCAACGAATTCAAGATGGTGAAATTCATAATCATTATCTCGGGCATAAGATACAAAATGAATTAATACAAATGTTAGTTTCTGAAATTAAAAGTGTAATTATTAATAAGATTAAAGAAGTAAAATATTTTTCAGTAATACTTGATTGTACTCTTGATGTAAGTCATCAATAACAAATAACTTTTATATTGCGATGTGTAGATATTTAAACAAGTCCAATAAAAATAAAAGAATATTTTTTAGATTTTTTGGAAGTAGATGATACCTCTGAGAAAGGCCTTTTTGATGAACTTATAAATGTAATTAAAAAAATTGGACTTGATGTAAATGATGTAAGATGACAATGATATGATAATGGATCTAATATGAAAAGAAAACACTAAGGTGTACAAAAAAAAAACTACTAGATATAAATCCAAGAACGTTTTACACACCGTGTGGATATCATAATCTTAACCTCGTACTTTGTGATATAGCTAACTCTTGTCCTAAAGTTATATATTTTTTTGGAGTATTACAACGTATATACTCATTATTTTATTCTTCAACAAAATGATGAATTTTTTTACAAAATAATATATCTATGTTAACTGTTAAATTATTATCTCAAATGCGATGTGAAAGTCGTATCGAAAGTGTTAAAACAATCAAGTATCAAACTCCAAAAATACGAGATGCTTTAATTCAATTAGCAAAAATTAGTGAAAATCCTAAAACAATGACCGAAGTCCCATGCTTAGCTATATATGAGATTGAAAATTTTGAATTTTTATTGGGTATGAATATTTGGTATGATAAATTATTTGCCCAATTAGTAAAATTTACAATCCAAAGATATGCATATTGATGTTGTTATTGATCAATTAAAATGACTTATTTCTTTTTTGGAATCATATAGAAAAAATGGATTTTACTCTGCTTTAATTTCATCAAAAGAGACTGCACTTAAGATGAAAATAGAATCAGTATTTCGAGAAAAAAACGTAAAATTTTTAGGAAAAAATAATTTGGTGATACAATTGAGAATGCAATAACACTATCAGCTGAATAATTTTTTAGAATTGAGTATTTTTTATTTATAGTTGATCTAACTATTTTTTCGACCAAGAGTAAATTTGAACAATTCAAAATATATAAAAATATTTTTGGTTTTTTATTTTGTTTTAAAAAATTTAAAATCCTTAGATGACGATAGCTTGAAAAGTTACTGTCTTAACCTCAAATTTTTTTTGAAGTATGACTTATTTTCTGATATTGATGATTTATATTTATTTCAAGAATTGATTGTATTAAGAAAAGTCATACAATTTGAAATTAACACTCTAGTTGAAACCATAACTTATATAAAACGATTAGATTCTTTTTCAAATGCATGTATAAATTTTAAAATATTGTTAACAATACCGGTAACAGTTGCTTCGACAGAAAGAAATTTTTTAAAACTTAAATTAATAAAATCTTATCTCCAATCAACTATGATACAAAAAAGATTAAATAAATTAGTTATATTATCCATTGAAAAAGATATATTAACAAAACTTGAATACAAAAATTTAATTAATATTTTTGTATCTCAAAAAACTAAAAAAATAATTTTTAAATAAATATATTTTAATAATTACTACCTATTAACAGGCCCCACTTTATATTGTCGCCTAGGGCGTCCAGATTTGTTAAGCCGCCCCTGTTCAAATCCCCAAGAAAACATCGCCTGAATATGCAAATGTGTCCTGTGACCCTGCCGCATACGAAACACAGTACTGGAACTTTCTCAAATGTTCTCTATTTACCAGCTCCTCTCTCTCTCCTCTCAAACATTCATCGCCTAAATCAGGCAGAGATTAAACAACAGCACTATATCATTGTTTACTGCCATTAAACTTACGCAGGAAGTTAACGATGGCTGTGGAAACCGACGCTGCAACTGCTACAGAGTTGGCCCTCGCTGATACCGACATCAACTGGGACAGGTCTCTCTCTCTGTATATATATGTGTGTGTGTGTGTGTGTACGTACTCCTATATAAATAATATATATACTTAGATATTGCTCCAGGGACAATTGCTTTGATTTAGTTTGTTACATGCAAATGGTGTGTTCTACGGATCATATCGACTTCATTAGTTTGTTGGTCCAAAACTGTTCTGTTGTATTATTTTGAAGTGAATCAATACATTTACGAACTTTGTCCATGATCTCCGGCTATCTCCAGCTCCAATTGTATGGTTTTATTGTTCTTCTCGTTATTATAGTTGTCGTTCTGCAAGCATTTCTTCAAAATTTGACACTTGAATTCAAATGTTGTGAGCATGGGAACAGATTTAAAATTATATTGGGTAAAAGCTAGCGTGACACTGATGTTCCCCAATTTCATAGTTGATGTCGAGGACAATCTGTCAAAGAGAAAACTATGTCAGAATCTACAGTTGATATCGCTCCAATTGCATATTTTATTACTGGAAGAACGAGAACTTTGTGTTATTGCTGACAATGTTTACCTGTGGAAATGGTGTCAATAGTTTACGGTGGCTCTGTAGCGTAGCACACTATTCAGTTATTGAAAGCAATCTCTTCTGGAAAGCCATCAATCAACTTAGGCTGATATATCTGCTTTAGAGGGGTTTTTCAGTTTCCCCCTTTTTTTTCCTTGTAAAAGCCTTGCTTTCCTATAAAAGAAGTCGTTTCATTACCCAAAGAAAACAGGGTAGCACACCGAGATATCACACTTATGTGCACAGGCCTATGATGATGACTAATGTAGAAATAGGCTACATAAGTTATAGCATGGCATATGACTCTCTCTCTCTGGAAAAGAGCTTGCATCAGGTGCTTGACATAATGGTAAAAAATTCAACTCAATAAAGCTTTGTTCCAGCATTTTTGGCCTCAGTAATGTTTGACATAATGGTGCTGTTACACAACAATCTGGGAGGGTTCAAACTTCAAAATGCTCTATCTGCTCCCAATTTCTTGTTTGATGGGTTTAGGTCTGTTTTTCAGTGGAATGGTTGCTTGTAGAAATTAGAGTCTTTTTGTTTTCTCACTTGTTTGTGCTGATTATCATTTTAGGACTCTATGTGATGGTGATGGTTGTGTAAAATAATTGTTCACTAGCCTACACCTGCTAAACTTTTGACTTACTCAGTGAGGTTGGTGGCTGCAATTTGTTACCGCCCTTTTTTCTCTGTCTATATGCATCTAAATACCTTGCACATTTGATAAGAGTAGTTTTATGCTATTGAGACAGGCAGTAGAGCTGATCGTTTTTGGGTCTTAACTAGGTTGGATAAGATGAGATTTCATGTCATTGGGGCCATCCTCTTCACTGCTCAGTCAGCGTTAATTCATCCAACAGCAGTTGTGAAGACTAGAATGCAAGTTGCTAGTTCTGGACTCTCTCACATGAGTGGAATATCTGTTTTTAGACAAATTCTCAAACATGATGGTATCCCAGGCATTTTCAGAGGCTTTGGCACATCTGCCATCGGATCATTGCCTGGCAGGGTCCTGGCTTTGACTTCACTTGAAGTATCAAAAGATATGATGCTGAAATGCACAGAAGGTCTGGATATGCCTGAAGCAACTCGGGTTGGCATTGCAAATGGAGTGGCAGGCATGTTGTCAAACTTAATTTCCTGTGTGTACTATGTTCCATTGGAGGTGGTAGGTAAACTAATTCTTTCCTATCTTTTGGCATTCCCAAAAAATGTTCTTTTTACCTTCAGATATAATCTTTTAATTGTTAAACGGCGGTAATGGGATTTAAATCCTAGAGCGCACTCTTTAGTATTATCTACACATCTAGTAGAGTCGTTTTTTTTGAATGGGACAAAGCGTTGCCATCACAAAAAAGCATTTGAAATTCTGAAACAGTGGACTTTGTGAATTATGAAACTGATTTTTTGATCAACTGGTTTTTCAATTTTGCCTCTTTTTTCAGAAGGGCTAGTTGTTGATAAGTAGTTTGTGCTTTGTAAAATTCAACGCAGCGGTTCTGTTGTTTATTTTAATTAGTTATGTAAGTACAAGTCAGGAAAGACTGTTCCAAGGACAGATATCTCTGTACATGTATAATCTTGAAAAGAACATTGCCTGCACTAAGGTCAGTTTAGCCATACTTCCCAGATAATGCTGTTGGTATTGCAGAAATGATATATTGTAGACATAATTTCATTGAATACATGTATGAGTGATTGAACACAAATTTTTTTTTAATTATTTCAAGACCGAAGACTTTCTGAAAGTATTGTGGGAGCGGTGTTAGGAACATTCAATTCGAGATTATCATCCTTAAAACATACTGTTTCAGTTCACATCTATTCGTTTATAGAGAGTTCCTTGCAACTCTATGTTCAATTGTCGTTTAACTTCAAGGGCCTTCCTAATCCTTCTCCTTGTAAAAAACTTATTCTGAATTTGGTTCCTAGCATTTTGAAAAAAAAAAAAAATTGTATGTTCATGGAGAAAATAGGTCCACCTAGTTTAAGTCACTTCATATTAAAAATTACTATATAAATCTCTAAATCCCTTGATGTCTATGAGGTTAAGGCTAATAACCATAAGCTCCCAAGAAGCGGGAGGAGCCCCGGGCTCGTAGACCAAGAGGATTCCTAACGGTCTTTCATTCCAAGGTCTAACTTGTATGCATGTCCATACATCCCATAATGAATTCAAATTTTTAATTGGCAAGTCCTTCAATTTCTCGAAAAAAAGGGAAATATGATCAACAACGATTAAGCATTTCCAAAAAAGTCGTTATTTGGGGGCATTAAAAACTCAGTATTTTGTAATTTGAACAGGGTTTACAGGGTTTTGTAATTTGAACAATGGTTGCAGATACATGTGAGCATAGCCATTTAGAGGCCAGTGAGTTTTGATATGAAGTTTTCTAGACAATTTCCCCTGGCAACCCGTCTTCCCCTTTCCTCATAAAACGATGGCTTAATTTGATTACTGGTTGGATTCATTTCTAGAGATTGTATTTGGTGTATTCACAGATTTGCCAGAGACTAATGGTACAAGGGCTTCCGGGGATTACATTTTGCAATGGTCCATTTGACCTAGTATGCAAGGTGGTGAAGGCTGAAGGAATCCGTGGAATGTATAGAGGCTTTGGATTGACGGCTGTGACCCAATCCCCTGCATCTGCACTTTGGTGGGGTGCCTATGGTGCTGCCCAACACATCATATGGAGGTATATCGAATTGTTTTGGCAACCTATTAGGAGAATTGACTAAAATTTCTTTCTCTATTTTCTTTAACTTGTGTCTTTAGGAGCTTGAGCTGTGCAGAGAATTTGGAAAAGAAACCATCTCATTTAGATATGGTTGCAGTTCAGGCTACGGCAGGAATGGTCGCTGGTGCCTGTTCATCAGTTGTTACTACTCCCATAGACACTGTAAAGACACGACTTCAGGTAACAAGACATATGGGATTACCCTCTTGTTTCTCGTGTTACTACAGCCATAGCTCGAACAATCTTCAATTCTAAAATTTTAGCTAGTTTTGTAGTATGTTAATTCAGATCTGTACTGAATAGCTCAGAATCTTAGATCCTTTCTTTGCGATTGCGATTCTCTCTAAAATTGAAGGTTATTGATGATTATGGTGTTGGAAGGCCATCAGTAATCAGGACAGCGAAGACACTTCTTAAAGAAGATGGATGGAGAGGCTTCTACAGAGGGTTTGGACCCCGGTTCTTGAACATGTCTCTCTATGGAACTACCATGATTGTTACTTATGAATTGATAAGTAAGTAAAATTCCCAGCTGGTCTCTTTTAGAATGGGCAAATCTGAATGTTGCCAGATGAAATGACTAGCTTATTGTTTACTCAGGACCAAAATATACCCTCCTAGTCAACATGATATTTGATTCACCAGGTAATAAGTTTTACTGATTTGTTTCTTCTTTTGTGTTTTTCTTGTGGTCAGAGAGGTTGTCTATAAAGAAAGAATGATCATTTGAATTGTAGCAAGCTGAAGGAGGTTGTTATTCTGCAATTTTGGAAATCGTAGGCAGATCTTTGTTCGTTTTCAGGGAATGCAAGAACCCCTCAGATGCCATTGAAACAACATGATACTAGAACAAGAAGTCTGATTTGAAGCAGCTAATATAATTTTATTTTTGTTTAATACCTTCTCTGTTATTTTGATGAGGAGGTATGATGTTTTATTTTTATTTTTTCTGAACCTAGCAATCGTATGCTGCTGCTGCTATTGAAATTCAGATCTTCATTATTCTGTGTCAATGATTTCACCCTAAAAAGGGCATGGAGTTTTGGACCTTGGGTGGATTTCTTGAGGCATGGGAATTTTCATGGTTGTAAGAGCTTGCAAGGAGGACAATTCCATTCAATGGATTTTGATTTGACCAATTAGCGTCTTTGAGAAAATATATAAATTTTCACTTAATTTATGTTTAAACTTAAACAAAATATGAATAGGTACTAACAATTCAGTTTATATTATAGTATTTTTGGTTCTTAAAGTATGTCATGTTTTGACAGTTTGGTTCTTATTCATATTTAATACGTGATTACTTTCATTAAAAACTTAACAGACTATTTGTGTAGGGATTATTTAAACACGAATGAAATATTTTAGGGATTAAATTGATAAAATTTATACATTGAGGATTAAATTGACGAAATGTGCATATTTTAAGAATTAAATTGACAAAACATGCATATTTTAGAGAGCAAAAGTGATATTAACCTTAAAATCTATTATTTTGATCTGCAAAACAAAGGGTGGGGGTTCTGAAGTTTAATCTGCTTCCTGCAATAGCCAAAGGCTTAGAGAAAATATCTCATGCTTATAAGGTACCAGCGTGGCACGCTTATTTGGTGCTCATCACCAATCAGAAGTAGCCATTTCAATAAAATGGCAGACAATGTCAGAAAATGCCACATCAACTTAATAGGCTGACTTGGTTGACGGAAAAACAAACATGTTTGTTCCGTTACCTCTCTCCTATAAACTCTGTCTCATAAGCTTTATCTCTACACAGTAATCAGTTAAGTCATATCAAATCTTTTTTTTTTTTGTTTTTTTCAGTATCTCTTTCATCCCTTTAAATCAAAATTTAAATCTCCCGCCTCTCATTTTGAATTTGAGTTTCTACTTTCTACTATAAAAGTGTTAAATAGCATAATCAATGTTTCTTGTTTCTCTTTCTCTGTCTGAAATCCAGCATCAGTGTTACAAAACTTCTGTTATATGATTCTTTTTCCTCTTTCTTATTGCTGGTGCTTCCTGGTTCATTCTTTTATCTATATTTAGGTGAGTTTCAATGTATATTTTGATGGGTTCGACATAGTCTTTCGTGGCTGGAGTTTTGAGTTACAATGCCATTAGTGCTTCAATGGCGTGAATGAGGAAGAGGATCTAGTTATCAGCAGTGATGTTTTCTTGAGAGTTGTTTGGATTCCATGACTTGAGGTTGTGTGGCATTATTATTGGTTTGGGCTTTCACGTGTGGTGTGATGGCAGGCGTCTTTGATCAATGTTTTTTTCCTTTTTCCCCAGCATTGAGGTCTTTACTTAATGTTAATTGTGGACTTTGTTTATATTGTTATATTAAGAAAAAATAGTTTGTTTATTTCTATTTAATCCAATACTTCTTATTGTTGTTCACCACTTAATCTAAGTAAGACTACTAGCTATCCACCACTTGCACAGGCATGCAACACTTGCTCCATACTTGTCAAATTCTCACTCCCAGCTTTTTTAACATCTCCTATTACAATACAAATTATTTTCACCCACAAAAATTGAAATTAATAAAATTAGAAAAGTAGTTTTCACCAACCCAATAGATAATGACTCAAAAAAAAATGTTAGTCTCATTTAAAAACTAATAAGACTCATAAATTTGTATTGCGAAGAGAGGGGGCTTAATTTTAAAAAGAAAGAAAACTCAATGTTATGAAAAATAATATTCAATCCATTAAAGTTACAATATATATAGTAGAATTACTTATTTAAACATTCGAATTTTATGTTTCATCTTCTTTTTTTTAGACACGTTATGACTAGTGTCATTATATCCTAGATATTTGTTTCATGTGCAAGCAAATCTACTTTGGCCAAATTTATTTAAAATAGCATTGTCGATATTTAATCTATCCAAAGTAAGTCATTAATTTCCCAATTGTACAATATTTTTTCTTTTATTTAATGCCATTGCTGAAAATTTAACGAACACTTAGTTGAAAATAAAATAGTAATAGAAGCAAGGTCATAACAAAATTGATAACATCTAAATTTACAAATAAAAAAATAATCATTAATTTCTTTCCAAAATAAAAATAGATTATACAAATTTTGTTTTTTCAACTTGGGTGGCCAGTCCCAAAGGTCCAATAATAACCCAAAAGATATCAATAACAAAAAGGAAAAAAGATAGAAAAAAAAAAACAAAACTATTGTCTTCTCTCCTTTGCAATTTTCTTCGGGGGTACACTCTGCCGGAGGCCACAAAGTCCACATTTACAGTCAAACAGGAGTGAATCGAAAAGCCAATCAAATTGTATGAAATTATGACTTGAAGATCTGTAAAAATAACTTGAAGATTGTAAAATGACTTGAAGATTGGGCCCATGTCACCCGTTGAGCTTCAAACAGTGTGCATTACAAGAAAAAACCACTCATTTTCTCTTTCCTATGCTCCCTTAGCTCCACATGCACCATGACGAGGACTCTCACCACACACGCACCATGGACGGTGAAAAAATGCAGATCAGAAAGAGAAAATATGGCAGGCTACCTCCATTTCCTGCCCCACAACTTCCCAGTTCAAGCACTTCACTTTTCCTCTCTCTAATGTCCATACATGCACACAACACCCACAAAGGCACCACACAAATAGAAACACACAAAAACCACAAATGCAAACAACGGCCACAAAAGCAGCACCCAAGTTAAAAAAAAAAAAGACAATGGAGAATGATACTCGTATATTCAACCTTCCTTGTTGGAAAATATGGCATACCAGAGAAAAATGGTAGAACTGGACTAAGGGAGGAAGAGAGATAATGGGTTCTGTGAGAGAGAGAGATTTGAAAAATAAGGAGATTTTTTTTTAAAGAAACGGGCAGCAATTAATAGGGTGAATGACTGAAGTGATTGACATGCAGTAGAAAAGAAAAAGGGAAAAATAGAGGAGAGAGAAGATGGAAAGAAGACGGAAGATGTTATTCTGTCAACCAAATCAGTTAATTCGGCTGACTTGGCATTTTCTGACATTGTCTGCCATTTTATTGAAATGGCTATTTCGGATTGGTTATGAGCACCAAATAAGCGTGCCACGCTGGTACCTTATAAGCATGGAATATTTTCTATAATTCTCCCTAAAAAAAAAAGCAAAGAAAAGTATAGTCTTTGTCCTGACACCTGATTGGTGAGATGACATGGATCCCCTGATACTTCGTCGCCAAGAATTGTTGTGGGGTGGACTATTTTATGCCCTCCAAATTTGAAGTATTGGCTTGCTTGATCAATTCGTGGACTGGGTTTCTTAGGAAGTCTTATATATATGTTGACAGACCCCTTCGCTTTTCTTCCTCCAATCTGCGTACGTGTTACATCCATCCATTTCAATTTCCTGATCTCCCTCCCGACTCTCTCAATTCGTGAGTCACTTTTCTCTCTCCACCATTTGCCATTGTTTCTGATACCGCAGCTTAGCTTACTGGAATAGTCTGAAAAAGAGTTTTTACTGTTTGGGTAAATAAATTGTTTTCAAAAGTTTACATGGAAAGAAATAGTTTTGATAAAGCTTTATTGCTTAGCATTGTTATTAAGAGACTTGGTTGTCCCTTGTCCTAGAATTGTAGTTCTAGTTCAAGATTAGGGAAGTTTTCACTCTAATTGGACTGTGAATTTTGAATCTGTTCATGTCGCTTTCGTCTAGACAACTATTGTATTGTTCCCCCTCATCCTCTTAATAGTTTTATGTGCTGAATAAGGGGCAGTTTTTCTCATTTTATCATAATTTGTAAATTTCTTTTTTTGGGTTCTATCTATGTGGTTTGCTGTTTTTTTTTTTTTTTTAAATTTTACCCGTAAGTAAACTTGTCGCCTGCTATATGTTCAGTGATGGTAAGTTCGATTTGAATGATATGTGATATTCACTTTGGGATTGTTGGTGTGCAGGTCTAAAGATGGGCCTGTCTTTCACCAAGCTTTTTAGTCACCTGTTTTCTAAGAGAGAAATTCGCGTTGTTATGGTTGGTCTTGATGCTGCTGGTAAAACCACAATTTTGTATAAGCTCAAGTTGGGTGAAGTTGTCACGACTATCCCTACCATCGGTATGCTGTCAAGTACTATAAAATCTATTTCCAATCATTTTCTCTAGCTCTGGACAAACACATACATGAAGTTTTAAACCCATGTAATAGGTTATTTCTCCTTAAAGACAATGGATTATGCCCTTGAGGCATAGATTGGATGAAAGTATCTCATGATCCTTTCAGAAAATTTTGGACTGTATTTGATCAATGAGGTTTTGGTCATGATGGCTTAGTGTGTGGATACAACAAACTCCCCACTTCTGATATATATTTATCATGTCTACACTAACACATAAGGGCATTGTTAACACCATGAAATTTTTTCCTCAAATTGTATGATTTAGAATCGGGTACCTTACAGAATGCACACATCCGTTACATTGTTAATTTGGTTCCTTGCATGTTTGTTGTAACACAAGTGACATCATCTCTATTAGGTTGACCACATTTTTAATTTGTGACTTTTTTTTTTCTTTTTTCTTGTGTATTGAATTACTGCAGGATTTAATGTGGAGACTGTTGAGTACAAGAACATTAACTTTACTGTATGGGATATTGGTGGTCAGGACCAGGTAAGTAATTATTTTATTTGTCAATCTTATATAATATATCCTTGTAATAAAACATCCCACTGTAGCTCGTGGCTGCTGAGGTGCCAAATAATGCCTGTGTGAGAAGTTGATATCATTACAAACTTGGATCTCCTATAGCTAAGTTCCTTCATTTGGGTCATCTAGTCTTAACTTATACATGTGGCTGGGTTCTAACTGTGGAATGGTGCATGACATATAAACATGTGATATAAGCTGATACAAAGCAGGAGAGAGATCTATCTTCTAGAGTCACAGAATCAGACCCTCTCATCTGCAAAGCTGGGGGTGGCATATATGGGCAAATCTCGGGTGTCATGAGTCACCAACTCAAAACCAATTGGCAATGGGTGAAGTAGCCCCTCAAGTAGTATATAAACCTACCTCGGTTGTCCTAATTATTTGATGTGGGATACAAGCTCTCTTAACACTATGGGATGTGCTTTTGGACGGTCTGGTGCTGATTGTGCTCTGTATCAGCACTTAATATTATCATAAACTAGATTTACGTGGACCACCTTGGCTGTCAGTCTTCCTTCAAGTTCACGAAGTGAAGGCATGCATGTTGTGGCTCACATTTGTAGGCCTTTTGAACTTGTGTATGGATGCAGCATAAATTAGCATGCAAAATGAGTATGCATATTTCTTTGACGGGAAACTGGTGAGCACCAGCATTGCTTTTCTCGACACCACTCAGCATTACTGTATACCAGATGTAACTTGACTACCTTCTCTTTTAGTCTTTCTTATGGTGCCTTTTAATTAATAATGTGGTTAAAGTTGCGTATTGTTCATTCTTTGGTTAATCAATGTAAACACACACATACACCCCCCCCCCCCCCGTACTTATATTGCCATGTATCAAATCTGTTCTTGAGTTGAGTTGAGAAGTATACTGAATTTATATATCTAGCTTTTGTTGTTTTGTATTTACTCAAAATATTTTGATTTTTGTTTGGATATGTTTTTATTTTTTGAAATATTTTTATAATTCTCGATTTTGTTTTAAGTCGGTTCTAGATTAGACGTTTGTGGAGGTTTTACTTCTCGAACACACAAGGGCTTATCTTTGTGGTTGATAGCAATGATCGAGATCGTGCGGTTGAGGCAAGAGATGAGCTGCACAAGTTGTTGAATGAGGTACTACAATGTTTTGTTACTTGAACTTACCGGTTATTGTTTGTAATGGAAGGTAATTGGTAAATAAGTCAAAAAAAAAAAAATTTCTGGTGGAGAAACTTCTTTGTAAAGTGTAAGTACCTGCATTCTGAAAATATTTCATTTTGTTGACACTATCTCTTTATTTGTCTGCAGGATGAATTAAAGGATGCCGTGTTGCTTGTGTTTGCAAACAAGCAAGATCTTCCCAATGCAATGAATGCTGCTGAGATCACTGATAAGCTTGGCCTTCAGTCTCTCCGACAGCGACACTGGTAATATGGATAGACATGCCTCCCCTTTCCTTCCCTTCTTCCCTCTTGCGCACACACACAATCTTATATTTCAGAGATCTTACAGGTATATCCAGAGCACATGTGCCACTTCTGGAGAAGGGCTATACGAGGGACTGGATTGGCTTTCAAACATCATTGTAAACAAGGTAAACTTTAGCTATGTATAAAACACTGAATGCACTTTCATAGATTTTTGTTTTGATTCAAAGAGATTATCCTTTGTCTGTATGCTAATTCATTTTATTTGGTAATTGCAGGCTTAGTGGATTGTCACGCTTGTTGGATCGGTTCTGTCGGTTCTGTTTTACTCTTTGTATGGTTGCACATTGTTTGGAGTACAGATGTAATTTCCATCATTTTATTACCATTACTTTTGGTGTTTGAGATTACTCTTTTCTTCTTTTTTTTCCCCTTCTCACATTTACTGTGCTTTTATAATATACATAGCTATCTTTACATATTGGATTGTCTACTCCTTCATGATTTGTACGATTAATGTTGGTGCTTGTGCCATTACATGTTGGGTATCAAACATGAATCGGGTCATTTTATGTTTTGTATGAGGCAATCGTATGCTGCCATTGGAATTTCAGCTCTTCATTTCTTCTCTGTCAGTGTAAATGTGAGATTATTTGTAACCGAGCGATTTCACCTAAAAGAGCATGGAGTTTTCATGGACATTTTGTGAGGCGTGGGAATTTCATGTATTTTGCAAGGCCATACAAGAGCAATTCTATTCAGTAGATTCTGATCTATTAGCGTCTTTGAGAGAGAAAAAATGATGTATCAATTATCAGGGGCATTTGGCCCAATAGTACCTCTTGCCTTGTGAAGGCCAAGGGTTCAAGTTTTTTTGGACAATAAAAACATGGTTGGTTAGTAAGACGGATTTCAGTTGTATCAAAGTCTTTGATGTGGGTTCGAATTCCCACCGAAATACAAGTCTTGATTTAACTAGTGTATAGATTGAAGGACCGATTCTTGAATCCTGTTTTTCTTCTCGGTTCTATTCGGATTTATAAATCTGAGCGACATAAACGCGCTATCACTTGACAAAAAAAAATGAATGGGGCTTTGAACTTCGATCTGATTCCTCCAAGTAAAATCTTTGGTCAGAAAGTTACGGAGATACAATAGAGTAGAGTCGATATTGGGTTTAATACAGGTGCGAAAAAGGAGTTTTCTTGCCTGATGCTATGTTGACTTAGGAAGATGGGTTCGACATTCACTCATTCATCATCAATCCCTCCCTCGTTGATCATTGGGCGGGCAGCAATATAAATAACCGAAATTAAAAACAAAAAAAAAGAATGAATTATAGTTTATGGTGATTGGTGATATGTCATCCATCAATCCCTAATACTTGGTCACATCACATGGGGATGGGGATGGGGTGGTGGAATTTTTTATTATTCACTTCAAATTTGAAGTATCGGCCAACCAATCGTTGACTCACTGGAGTTGTTGCAAGGCCTTTATATATGTAGATCTACACCCTTTCGCTCTTCGTCCTCCAATCTCTGGTGTCTTACACTGGTGGTGGCAGCGGTGGAGCTGGGAGTGGTCAATTTCAATTTGGTGAGTCTTACTTTTCTGTCTCCTCCATTTCATTGTCTCTGAAACCCCCCAGCTTAGGAGCTTATATATCAGTGATGATTAAGTTTGATTCCAATGATAGGCTGCTGCCTTACCTTGGGATTATTGGTGTGCTAAAGATGGGGCTGTGTTTCTCCAAGTTTTGCGGTCTCCTGTTTTTTAAGGGAGAAATTCAGATTCTTATGGTTGGTCTTAGTATTGCTGGTAAAACCACAATTATGTACAAGCTCAAGTCGGGTGAAGTTGTCACAACTATCCCTACCATCGGTATGCTGTCAATTGACAATCATTTTCTCTAGCTCTGTACAAATATGAAGTTAAAAGTATCTCATATGTCTTTCACAAGACAAGTGATATCATATATGTTTAATTACTGGCAGGATTTAATGTGGAGACTGTTGGGTACAACAACATTAACTTTGTTGTATTGGATATTGGTGGTTATGACTTGGTAAGCAACTATTACTTTGTCAAACTCATAATATTCTAAGTTTCGTTTGAATGTGTTTGTACTTTTTTTGAAATACTTTTTATAATTCTCGATTTTGGTTTGAGGGGTTTCAGATTAGAGGTTTGTCGAGGTCCTACTTCCCGAACACACAAGGGCTTATCTTTGTGGTCGATAGCAATGACCGAGACCGTGTGGCCGACGCAAGAGATAATCTGCATAGGTTGTTGAGTGAGGTACTAGCTACAATGCTTTGTTACTTGAACTTACTGAATAATGGACGCAACAGATATTTTATTTTGTTGGTACCTTCTCTCTTTATTTGTCTGCAGGATGAATTAAGGGATGTTGTGTTGCTTGTGTTTGCAAACAAGCAAGATCTTCCCAATGCGATGAATGCTGCTGAGATCACTGATAAGCTTGACCTTCATTCTCTTCGACAGCGACACTGGTAATACGGATAGACATGCCTCCCCTTTGCTTCACTCCTTCCCTCCATCACACACATACATAATCTGATCTTGCAGGTATATCCAGAACACATGTGCCACTTCTGGAGAAGGGCTATACGAGGGACTGGATTGGCTTTCAAAAAAAATTGCTAACAAGGTAAGCTTTAACCATGTATAAAGCAATGAAAGCACTTCCATAGTTTTTTGATTTATTCAAAGAGATTCTCCTTTGTTCTGCGTGTTAATTCATTTTATTTGGTAATTGCAGGCTTAGTGGATGATCACTCTTGTTGGATTGGTTGTGTTTAACTTTGTATGGTGGCACATTGTCTGGAGTATAGTCTATAGATGTAATCTCCATCATTTTATAACCATCACTTTTGGTGTTTTAGATATTAGTTCATACTGTGGCAATAAAGCACAAAGATGATTATTTTCGAGATTACTCTTTTCTTTTCTTTTTTTTTTTTTATTTTCCAACGATTCACCAGCAACCAAACACACCGAAGTAAAGCAATAATCAACACAAATATGTGTATATATAACTGCAAATTGTGAATAAAAATTATGAATAAGTGAAACAATAAATTGAAAAAACTTTACACCTACCAGTCATATTATTTGATGACGGGCCTTTGGTCCAATGATACTCTTTATCTTATGAAGATTTTGCCTTCTTGAGGTTAAGAGTTCAAGCCCCCTCCCCCTCTCCCTACCCCTCCCCCCCAAAAAAAAAAAATTAAAAAAAAAAAATTTACTTGTCAATAACAGAATATCAATTAGAAACTACAAAAAAAAAAAAAAAAAAAGATATTAAACAACCATAGATAAAAATAAACTTGAATACATGTCCAAGTCCAAACCCATGCATCAAAATCAATAATCTTTAAGTCTAATCGTCTCATTCTTTTATTATTTTCCCTACTTACTTTAATTTTGGTTTAAAAACTAAAATTTATTTTTTGCGACAAAAAATTAAACGTCGCCAATTAATATTTTGACTTTTTAATTTTAATTTTAATTTAAATTATTTCTTTTGGCGACGATTAAATACTATTTACGACAAAAAAATTTCGTCGTAAAAAAATGTCAATAAATTGGGAGGGAATCGCCATTTCGCGATGCAATTAGAAAAAACATTGCAAAAAATTAACAAGATATAAATTTGCGATAAAATTATAAAATTGTTGCAGATGAATGATTTCGTTTTTAAAAAATATATTCTGCGACAAAAAATAAAATGTCCCAATTAATATTTTAATTCTAATTTAAAATTTCCAAATTTAAATTCTGCAACGAATATAAAAATGTCGCGAAATAATAATTTTATTTAATAAAAAATAAAATTTATATTCTACGACGAACTTATAAAAACGTTGCTAAAGAATAAATATTGCCGACGAATTTATAAAAAACATCGTGAATTAATATTTTTATGTTATTTTACTTTAATAACTAAAATTTATATTTTGCGACAAAAAAATTAAAAGTCGAGAATTAAATATTTAACTTTATTTTAATTTTAATTTTAGATTATTTATTTTTTGCGACGAATTGAAACTATCTGCAACAAACATTTTTTGTTGTAAAAAATTATCCCGCCATTTCTTGCACCAAAAAAATTTGGAGGGAATCACCTTTTCATGATGCACTTAAAAAAAAGTCACAAAAATAATTACAAAAAAAGAAATTTGTTACAAAATTATAAAATCGTCGCAGATAGTACACTTTCTATGACGAATTAAATTTCGTCGCAAAAAATGATTTTTGTTGTAGTGATCATATCAATTTTTAATAATGAATAATTGCGTCTCACATATTTAAATGTCTTGATAAGGATATTTAGCGACCCACCACCAACCTCACAAGTAAATTATCTCAGAGTGATCATGTTAATGTGAATATGTCATTGTTTATATGTTATTGTAAATATGTTACCATGTATTTGCGATTTTTAGGGACATTTTAGTATTTTTGTGTCACAATGTTCTTTTAGATATAATAAATTACCGAATAACTTAGAGCAACTCCAAGGATACTAGCTACTTTAACTAGTCAAAATAACACTTTTTATTACACTATTTATTTTATAGAGCAACTTCTACTAATTCACTCCAACAACACTCACTATTTTAAATAACTATTTCAACTAATTTCAACTAACTTTAACTAACTATTAATTCACAATTACACGTTATCCAAATGCAGACAAGCAATCAAGAAAATCTGTTAGAAAACCAAATTTTTACCGCGAGATGAATCAAACCTACAAACCCATTTGAAGAAAAACATAACAAACCAAAAAAAATTTCTTTCAGATTTGCTATCAGCATCTGGATCTAGAGAATGATAAACCAGACATGCAAACCACATAATTTTTCTGGTTTCAGTGGATTTGATCATGGTTTTTTCAGTAGATTTTTCAGTGGGATTTCAATGAATTTTTGGTGGGATTTTAGTGGGTATTTTTGGTGGGATTTTAATGAATTTTCGGTGGATTTTTTGTGTGTATTTTTCGTGGATTTTTTGATGAGATTTCAGTGATTTTTGGTGGGATTTAAGTGGGGTTTAGGTGAGTTTTCAGTGGTATAAATACATAGAGTTTCTGTGTGTGTGAGAGAGAGAGAACTCCATACTTGGGTGGACGATGAACCTTCTGTGCGATGATGAAGACGAAATCGGGGTGCTATGAAGCTTCTGTGAGAGAGACAGAGAGAGTCAGGAATTTGAGAGTGCTATGAAGTGACGAAATTGGCACAAAAATGAGCTTTGTAAAGAAGCTAGCCAGAAAAAATGAGTTTTGTGGGAAAAATGGAGGGGGAAGAATGGCTCGCCAGAAATAGCAAGTGAAGAATGGGTTATGGGAAATAGCCAGTGGAATACATAGCATCTTAGAGTCAAATTTTGTGGAGATGTTATCTAAAATAGTTAAGAATTCCTCTTTACCGAACTCCTTGAAATTGCTTTTCGGAGCCCAAAAGTAAAATAAAGTGTACGAAAATAAAAAAATACCCCCCAAAACACACACACACAAAGATGAATATTACTATTATACTGCTGCTGGTGGTGGAGACCCTTTCCGGTGAATGATCAACAACAACTTCCATTGAAAAAAAACAGTTTGGTGGAAATGGGATGCCAGGTCAAGAATTGAAACGCTTCAGTTGGGTGGGACGTCGTTTCACTATAACAAGAATGACCCAATAAAAAAACAGAAAGGAAAAATTACAATTTTTTTTTAAAGTTTGTCACTTAATTATGTAGACCCTTTATATTTGAAATATTATATATATACCCTCTACATATTACACGTTTCAAACTTGAGGGTTTGAATGTAATTTATTAATGAATATATTAACGAAAATTAACAGCAGGGTCTATGTGTTACAAGCGTATAAAGTTTAAGAGGTTTTATGTAATATTTTAAATATTAGAGAATCTAGGTGATTAATTGACAAAATTTAAAGGGCCTAGGTGTAATTTTTCCAAACAGAAAAAAATAGTCTTTGTCCTGACAGCCGATTGGTGATATGAGGTCAATCCCCGATACTTGGTCGCCAAGAATTGTTCTGTTTCTAGCAGCGGTGGATGGAGAATGGGGTGTAAAAGGAGGAGATGGGATGGGTAACATTTTTGTTTGAACCCACAAATCGGTCATTTAAAATTTGTCAGTGTGATTTTGAGGGAGGTAGTCCCAGTCCCAGATTTGATGTGAGATGTGTCCAGCGATTTAACAGAATCTTCTCACACAAAAGTCAAAACCCTAATGGGGCAAAGTCAAATTAGCCTAGTCTTTTCCTCCCTCCGATCCGACGCAATTTCAGTGATTTTAAATTTTAAACTTGTTCAAGGCTTTTTAGTTTTACGATTCGATTCTCCTCTTCGGACAGAGAGAGAGACAGCCCTGTCTTTATTATCATCTCAGAGGGAAGGAAGGAAGGAAGGGTTTGGTTAAGCTGTGCTCATGGCTTCACATCTCCACCCAATAACTTATGTCATTTTTGCGTGTAGTGATCCTCTCATACTCTTCCTTTTTTGTTACTTATTTTTCTAGTGTTAATCTGGGGATTTCACGAATGACTCAGACCTACTGGGATTTGGTCTCCCTTTCTTCTCCGTTTGTTTTAGTGGTTTTGAATTTTATAGTTTCCTATTGTAGTAGGAAAAACAAAAAAAAAAAAGTTAAGGGATTGTTAGATCGCTCACGCAAAGATGATTTGAGTTACTGCTTGGTCTTGTGAAGGGCGAGCACTATCAGCTGAATTTACAAGAAGAAGCGAGAAATTGTGTCCTCCTAGCCCCCAGGGATTGCAATTGGTGAGGTATGAATTAGTCTTTCATTATTTTACTGCATAATCTAATTGAATGTAACGCCCATATTTCATTTCTGTCAGCTTATTATTAGTTTACTGACTTTTCATATCTTGTTATATCCATTATCTTTCTAATTATGTTTTCCTGATCTACATTATCACCTCTTTGTGCTTCAATTATAGTGCTACATATTTATTCTCTGCTTCTTCTCTAGTTTACATATTCAAAGAAGAAAATTCAGGTAAAAATCCCATCTTCCGTCCAAGATGTTGAGAATTCCACATTACAAAATTGGCCCCCTCCCCAAAAAGGGAAAAAAAAAAAAAAAAACGCCCAATTCTGTTTTCCCACTTCTGTTTGGTCTTTTACAACTTTTCCTCTAACAAATGATTATCAATGAAAACAAAAATTCTCTTTTGTTTCTTATTTTGTCTTGAATAGTGCTTGGGAAATGAAAACGGGCAGCAGCTATGCAGGGGGGGTGGGGCAGTTAGGTGTGAAGATGGGTAATTCAGCAGGGTAAACTTTACTGGAACTTGCATTCTCATCGTTATAACCTGTTTTGTTAATCAAATAGAACTGAAGCCTATATTAGATGCATTTACTAATTTTCTGCTCTCTGTTATGTTTGTTAATCAAATAGAACCTGAAGCCATACCTTTAGATAACATCAGGCGGGGTGGTGATATGAATTGCTTAATTGCTGAGGTATATATGCAAGAATGGTTATAGTGATTGGTTTTAACGAGCAAACTCAATCCAATGAGACTGCTCTTCTCAGTCAAATAGATGGCTCCATTTTATACCCAAATAAAAAGAAATGGTTCAGGGAAGTCCTCATACTAGTAGTTTTGGTATTGTGGAGAAAAAGTAATTTGTCAAAGGCATTACCCTGCATAAAACTTTCGTGTGCTTCCTGCTCTGTCTTACAGGTGTTGTGTAGCCAGATACGATAAAAATAGGTATCTAGCTTTACTTTGAAGCAACTTCTAACTCTTTTTTCTTGCTTATGCGGTTTTTCCCTCAAGGGTTTGAGAACCGTGGAAATCTTGTCCTCACATAAATGAGTGCTCCCCTGGGAGGCTGGGAGGAGTGTTTGGACGTACTGATTTTACTTATAAGCAGAGCAGGTTGGAACTATCTAAATCTAATAAGTTTGTAATAGGGGTTTATGGGGAAATCTCTCATAGCAGTCCCGATCTCCGAGCTTAGTTGCAAGGTAAGGGGTTCAGCTACTTTCTTTCCCCAGAAGGTGGAATAGTTGGTTAATAATTCACCTATTCTAGTTGGGGCTCCCGCTCCTGGCTCTTCATCTGCCTATTGAGTCTCTCTTGTATGAACGCGAAAACTCTAAAAGTGCTTAGTATGGTCTCATGGAGCCTAGTAAATTCTTTTGGTTGGATCAAGGGTATGTTCCCTTTATGGTTCCTTAAATTGCTGTCACGTGAAACTTGAGAGAGAGCTTGATAGTAGTGTAGCTAAGGGAGTGAGAATAATACAGTCGAATTGGAGAAGAAACACAATTAGAACAGAAGCACACACATTCTTATCTGCAGTACTTAAATTGCTAAATAAATTATTTTAATTATAATTACACATGGGATTCTGAATCATCACAGCGCAGTCACAAACATGTAAGCATACAAAGATTTTTTATTACTGTGACCAGCTAAAGTGTCAAACCACTTGAGAATCATGTGTTCGTGCATCGAACAACTGATCCGTGCTTAAGAAGAATCACCATCTTTGGAACCTTGCTTATTCTTACTAAATGGTGAATACCCATTTTGCAACAGCTTCTCAACCTCCTCAAATTGCAGTCCTTTGGTTTCTGGCACAAGGAAGTAAATGGCCAATAGTCCAAGGAAGGAAAACACAGCAAACAGCAGGAATGTGCCTGCAGAACCAAGAGCCTCAGTCAATGTCAAGAATGTCTCGCTCACTATAAGATTTGAGGTCCAGTTCGAAACAGCAGCAATTCCTCCACCAATGCCTCTGTATCTCAATGGGTATATTTCTGAGTTCACAATCCATGGCACAGTTCCCATTCCTGGTGAGTACATTATGATATACAATCCCAATAGTATAATTGCCAGAAATCCTACTTTGCTTGGACAACCTTTTGTGTACCACGTACGACTCTCAGCTTTGCATGCACCTTTCAAAATGTCGGTTGCAGCCACACATGCTCCGGCAGCAAACTGATTAGAAGCACATCGTTGAAAAACAAGTTCAATGACAATGCAACTTATTAAGGGGAAACTATCAAAAGGGAGGGTGAAATTGAATTTTGAGTGCGGTCTCTTAGAACAATGTTGAAATTTTTTACTATTTGAATTATAGGAGAATTTCGTATTTGGTGGTGTAGTGTATAGTGTAGTGTATAAGACGTTCAAGTGTAAAGGTTGAGCTTACTCGGTTGTCTCCATTTGAACAATATGCACAATCTGTTGCTTTCTGCAAGCATTTCATGCAATTCCAAGATGATGCATCTGGAGCCTGCACATAAGCCGAACATGTAGAGTTGGCACCAAAGTGGGCGGATTCAATTTTACTGATACCCGGGGCCGTGGCGGATGCTTGGTAAAACACACCAGCTAATACCACAAGGCAAGAAATTATCCCAAACATAGAGATAATCATCAATCTCCTCCTCCCATATCTATCAACAAAACACATACTAACAATAGAGCCAATAGCATTAAGACCAGAAGTGACAAGAGAGAGTGCTAAAGCTGTCTGGTTTGAAGCAATTCCAGCAAATTGGATAATGGTTGGACTATAATACATGACAGTGTTTATACCAACAAATTGTTGAGCCACTTGAACAGCAATACCAGCGTAGAGTCCCCTCCGAACTACATCATTGCTCCAAGCTTTCCTTAGTTTTTCAATCATACCACCATCTCCAATGGAACCTTCCTCGGCCTTTTCTTCTTCAATTGATTTGTTCAGGGCTTGCATTTCGTCTTCAACTTCTTCATCAGGATAGATTTTCTCCAATATGGACCTGGCCTCATCAATCTTACCCTGATCAACAAGGTAAAACATATTTTACCATCAACATATGAATGATTCATTTTCTGAAATTTGTAAAGAAGAATAGTATCACAGACAAAGAACATTGATCAAAACCTTTCGGTAAAGCCATCTAGGAGACTCGGGGAGTGACAACATCAATACAAATTGAACGAGGGCTGGAATTCCTGCAACACCAAGCATCCAACGCCAGGTTCCATGGACCTGAAACAAATTATGTAGTTGGTTATGCCATCTATTAATTATTTTCCTTCTAAAATCGAGCAAGCAATCAACTAAGAGCAGCTAAAGCTTCCCAAATCCTTACTTGTGTAAAAGCTAGATTGATAAGATACGACAGAAACTGGCCTCCTGTGATTAGCAAACCATTAGTGCTAACAAGTGCACCTCTGATTCTATGAGGTGAAGCTTCTGAAATGTAGAGAGGCGCTGTCATGGACGCCATTCCAACCCCTAAACCCACAAGTATTCTTCCAATAATAAGCATCCATGGAGCTGGTGAAACCGCCATAACTATTGCGCCAATGAAGAATAGGAAATCAGCGACTAAAATTGATATTTTCCGACCAAACTTGTCATTAATCCATCCACCAAATGCAGCACCGATGATGGCTCCTGCTACAGCCATGCTTACTATGGTTTCCTATACATCCACAAACCAAAAAAAAACTTTATCAAATTCACTGGTTTGAGGGAAGATAACAAACGTACAAATTATCCATCAAGCTTTTACTATTTGATATTAGTACAGGTAATTGAGTTTCTTTTACCTGCAACCATGTCTTCTTGTCAACAGCCTTGAAGTCTTCACGAATGTAAAGGAGGGCACCAGAAATAACTCCTATACCCCCCAATGCAAACAAACTATTAACCAGACAGAGACTAGAGTAATGGTGATTTTGGTTAACAGTCAGGGTATTCGAGTCAGTTTATGCGTATTTCAACTATCTCTTTCCCGGTTCGATTAAAGGTAGGTCATCCACGTCAGGACTAGGGTATTCATTAGGGATAAATCTCTCATGACTTGATCTCAAAGGATTGCCAAAGTTTGAACTTTGGATGTCTAAGTTTACAATTTGTCCTTATTACCACTTGAATTAGTCTTGAGGTTAGTAATGGTGAGTTTAAGTTTGGAGAAAAAAGCCTAGAGTTTTTACCTGTGTCGTAGCCAAACAGGAGCCCTCCAATGCCTGCTGATAAGGCCAGTCTCATGATGTATGGTGTCTTCCATGACGTCCGCCAGCATTCTGTGAATTCTGTTTTATCTGCTTTTGAAATTCCGCCTTCAACCATTTTAGCTTCCAACTTTTCAAAATTAGTTTTGTAGGAGAAAATCCGGGTTCTTGGAAAGAAAAGAAGACACCAGAGGAAATTTTGACAACCTTTAATATCCACAAGGTAAGATGATGAAGAGAATTAGCATTGTCAATGGTATAATGAAATTATTTTTATTTGTTTCTCTATATATACTAAGACATTAAGTTGGAATCATGTATCTAATATTTCAAAACATCTATTTTTATGATTAAAAAGCCATGACTAAATGCATATGGTCGAGAGAAAACATATATCAATCCATTATAGTTTCCATACCAATCTAAACCATATGATGATACACATGAAGGAAGGAGTTTTGATCATTTCGTAAGAATTAACAACAATTTCATGAAAGAAAAGTCATTGTGAAGAGAGACCTTAAATCTCACCAAAAGCCTTCTTATTTTGCAATCTATCCTTCCCTTTCCTTTTAGCCTTCTTACGATTTATCCTTCCTTCAGAATTTCCACCCTTATTTATGTCCCTATAAGCTGCAATTTAAACAATGATATTCTCTCTCTCTCTCTCTCTCTCTCTCTCTCTCTCTAATAATATATCTTTGGGAGGATAAGATGGCTGTCATTGGCTCCACTTAAGTTTCGGATATGGTGATATTCTGGGCAGAATATGTTGTCATTTTAGTTTTAAAAAAATGATTTGTAGATAGATACTAGGCCAAAATTCGTTTAATCCTCCGTGGTTAGGTTATTGCACACATTATTCCCTTATTGTTTTAAAATATGCACATTATTCCCTTATCGTTTCAAAATATGCACATAACCCCCTTATATTATTGGACTAAACTGCAACTATTACAAATTCCGTCAATTTAGACGACTTTTGTGATATACGCGAGCAACTTGAGAGTGGGGATGAAAGTTTTTTAGGTCAAAAGTAAACTTTAATATAAAATAACAAAGATGCCCTTTAAATTTAAAAATATACCATCCATTCTCTCTCTCTCTCTCTCTGCATGTGCCTTTCTCTCTATGTGTATATATATATGGGACTACAAAATGGGTGACAGTTATGGTTGGTACAAGGATGAGGGTGATGGGAGTGTTTTAGTGAAGAAGAAAAGACGACATTGTGGGTATAAATATCTTTTTGTTATTACTGTCAACGGTGTTAGCCCTCATTTTAATCCAATTACATAAGAAAGGGAGGTAATGTGCATATTTTAAAATGACGAGAGTAATGTGCACAATAACGAGGGTTAAAAAGGATTTTGCCCTAGATATTAATGCACGTGCAATGGTATGTGTAGGTTCAGCTACCTAAAAGATCATGATTTGCTGGAAATGTTGAAGATTAATTTGACTGGTCAAAACAGGCTAGTGACCTGCAGCATACATATAACCGTTTACATGTATTTGGACCCGTCACAAGAACCCAAAGAAAAATTTCGGGAGTTGTGATTCACCTGCCAGATTTGCATGCATAGTTTCTAAGTGATTACTTAGATAATAACATGAATTCGAAGCACACCATTTCATTAGCACACACGGCACAATCTCCCTAATCGCGTTATGTATGGTTGCAACAACCAGTTTCCCCCATATGCTAAGTTGCTCATTTGAAACCAAGTACTTGAATATCACAAACACTCAACAACAAACACTCAACATTCTTATCACAAACAATAACCATGGAGCTTTTCACAGGTCAGAGAATCCATGGAAAGAACACGAAATAAAGAAGCAACCACCATCCTTCTACTAGCTATTAAAGGGATGAGGGGCAGTTTGAGCAGACTAATGGCACATGTTATCAGCATAACAAGATACCACCATTTGCATATTTTTCCACCCACATGATATGAAAGGTACAATCCTCTACTACTAAGAAACATCAGAGCATACACACACCTCTCACAGTAGGGAGAGGAAAAATAACCTGATGAAAAACAATTCAATTCCCAGTGTGACGGAATAGTAGTGCCGGAACTAGGACCTAGAACAAAGAAATGGTGTCACCACAAACTACATTCCAAAGTTAAACTCCACTTGGGCCATTCAACAAAAGGAAACACGAAGCATACAAATCCTTTCAAACAAACAGCATCTCAAATAAACACATGCCATTTGAAGAACACATGTTCACAAAATAAGAAAAGAGAAAATAATGGAAGAAACATCTTCAAATTATATTGACATGAAATATTACCATTAGTTAAAAGTGATTTTTTTTATTTACCTTAAAAAATTGGTTTACATTCTTTTTCCTTCTGTTGAAAATCCAGAGTCAACTAAGAGCATACCAAAGACATCTTTCATAGAAGGCATTATTCCCATAAACTAAATGAAGCAGAAGTATTAATTTATCATGCAACCCTCGACAGGATATTATACAGGGATTAGTGTGTATGAATGAAGGCTTGCACCTAATGCAACAACTGGTAACGTGATGTGTAAACCAAATAGGAATTGTGTGAACAAAGAATAGGAATTGTGTGAACAAGATAATCTCATGCATGGAAGAACCCATAAAAAACCCAATCAAAACAAAATATACTACAGAATAAATTGAGAACTACTATGAATACAAGGTCGACAAATATTTTTAGTCATTTCAACACCTTGGCATCTCAAACCAAAAGTGGAGAGAAAAAAACAAACCTCAAAATCCAACTACTAACTGTATTGTGGGAACTGTATTACAATAAACCATAGGGTGTGCAAATATGTTGGGATCACACCATACATATAGAAAAATGAATCACTGACATTCATCTCTCGCATATTGTAATTTCAAATCTAAATACAGAAACACCATTGAGTAGTGGAAAGTTGAAGCCACCAGCTCAACTGCTTCCATTACGGTATAGTCTATAATACACTTAAAAGTCGATCCCATCTCAAGTAAGCCAATAAGCAAACAATTACAACCATGTAACAATCCAACATACACCAATGCCAAGAAGGAACTACAATACTAAACCTTACTCTAAATCTAAATCTTAATACTAGAGTTTCAAGCTACTCTAAATTTCTTATTTCCAAGTTGAATTGCTGGGTGCAAATTCACATTCTTAAACCAAGCTAAAGCCTGTTAATTGAAAATGTTAGACATTTGACTTAAATGTGGAATCACCAAGACGCTGGAGTTACCTACAACAGGTCTTGAACAAACTTAAGTAAGCCAGGCCAAAGTTAACATTCCGCTATCATTAGAAACATTTAGTGTTTGGAGGAAGCAAGTTTATAACAACCTAGCCTCAAATATCCCTTACAATTCCAGATAATTATTCAAATTAAATCAGTGAAATCTACTACATGATCGACGTAAACAACAGCAAAGCATTTCTCATTTTACATCATCGGTACACGCATTATAGCAAACACAGTAAATATGCCTCAATACTGAAAATCAAAAGGGCAATTCATTCCAACTATTTGCATTTAATAAAATCCTACCCTCAGATTTAGCCATAAAACACTAAGATGCAGCCAATCGATTAAACCACATAAAATCAATCTCATGAGCAGTAATAAACCTTGTATAAAGATAAAAAAATTACTCATCACGGAAGAAATTAAAACTGCAAAAATTAAAAGCCCAGAATTCAGTCGGAATACATAGATAAATTCATATGCTACTTAGTTTATCATAACCTCAAAACATAATTGAAAATTTAAGCTAGCCAATCCATTCCGTAATTAAAAATAACACAAAGTACTGGGCAGATAATGATATTAAAAGAACTACTGAGAGGACGATTATAAAGTGAACATCACTCAGTCACCGCCAGCCTTCTGGTACACATAGGTGAGTCCACACTTGCCACAGTAATGCCTATCGAAGTGATTGGCCATGAAGGTCCCGGCCCCGCACTCCGCATTGGGACACTCCTTCCTCAGCCTCTGAACTTTCCCAGAATCATCCACCTTATAGAACTGAAGCACCGCAAGCTTAACCTTCTTCTTCTTGTGCTTGATCTTCTTGGGCTTCGTGTAGGTCTTCTTCTTACGTTTTTTGGCGCCACCGCGAAGACGAAGAACCAGGTGGAGAGTGGATTCCTTTTGGATGTTATAGTCGGCTAGGGTTCGGCCGTCCTCGAGCTGTTTTCCGGCGAAGATGAGGCGCTGCTGATCTGGGGGAATTCCTTCCTTGTCTTGGATTTTGGCCTTGACATTGTCAATGGTGTCCGAGGACTCGACCTCGAGGGTTATGGTTTTCCCGGTTAGGGTTTTCACGAAGATCTGCATTTTGGAGGGTTGGGAGAGGAGCAATGGAGGCGAGGCGACGCTAGGATTAGGGTTTTGAGATGAGGGGTGCGCGAGTTTATATAGCGTAGGGCAGAGGGTAAGGTGGATTTTTGTTTCCGGTTTTACCCTCCAAAATGGATACATTTAAGGTTTTCTGTTAGTGCACAAATATCCAAGCAAATTGCTCAACTTTTACTGGACCCAAAATAAAAAAAAAATTTGCTATACTTTTGTCCAATATAAATTAACTAGTTATTACTTGTACCTGAAGGCACAAAATAATAAAAAAAAAACATATTTATATTTATATCCAAAATCAAATCACAAACATAGATGAGAGATAAATAAATTTAAGCATCGGTTGTAGTGAGGGTGAGAAATGATGGTGGTAGGAGACGGTGATGGTTGTAGTAGGTGGCAATGATCGTGGTGGCGGCGACGGTGATGGCGACGGCGGCGATGATGGTGGTGGCGGCGGTGACGATGACGTCGGTAATGGTGGTGGCGACAACGGCAGTGGTGATGGTGACAGCAAATGATGGTAGTGGCGGCGGCGGTAATGGTGGCGGCGACGACGACGACAGTGGTGGTGATGGCAGCAAATGGTGGTAGTGGCGGCGGTGACAGTAGTGGTGGCGGTGGTAGTGGCGGCGACGACAACAGTGGTGGTGGTGGTGACGACGACAACGGTGGTGGTGGTGGTGGTAGAGGTAGTGGTGGTGGGGGTGATGGTGGTAGAGCTAGTGGTGGGGGCGGTTTTAAATACTATTTTTTTTTTAAAGTATTTATGAGAAATAATTTTTATAAGTACTTTTAAAAAGTCACTCTAAACACACCCTTAGGAGCCTATTTTTCCTATTAAATTTAGAGTGTTAATATTAGCCGTTAGATTAACTTTAAAGTAAAATTTAAAGCGATCTGAACCGCGAAAAACATAAGTCATTTTGTTTATCTTTTGAAATTTGAATTGTAAGCTACTTTATTATATAGATTTTTTATTAATGATTTTATTATTTATAAAATTAATGATTATAAACAAATCAATATAATATACAACTCAAGAGATGTTCATTGTTGAAATATTAAGGTTTGTCGTGCAATTAAAATATTGTACAATTCAACCTTAATGCTAAATACATCATCATACATAAAAAATAAAAAAATAATAAAAAAAAAGAAGATAGTCATAGGCATCCAAATCCAATTCTACTTACGGATGATTAAAGAGGAATTTAGAATAGGTACCCTGCCCATCTAAACCCACTTCCAATTTAAATTATTTTTGTTTCAAAAATAAACTTTAATTTAATTTTTGCTTCCGATCACTCCTTTGCTAAACCCAATATAATCAACTGGAAATCAGTGAACAAAAAGGTGACTATTTATGCAAGTTTAAGTAATGTATGAATGTTTCATTTCTAACCCTAAAAGTACTTGTTGAAATGAACGGACATAATATCCCCCCAAAAGAAAAAAAAAAAAAAAAAAGTGGGATGTAGAGAGTTTTGACTTGCGAGGGATATGGCTGAATAAGATTGGCATTGGCTTGCAGCATTCTGATTTATTATCCAGTCCAGTGCATGAAAACACACCACACTTGCTGTTCTCACTGACTGTTCATCATGAAATAATTAACATCACGTCTTAACTATTCTTTTTATGTGTTTCTGAAAAATAACGTATTCACATACAACTCTTAATCGCAGCTGCGCAAAATATATCCTGCAGCTTGTCTGACTATAACAAAAAATAAATAACATACAGTATACAGTAACTCCTACATATTAAGCACACCACAAATTTCAGAGATATTTGATACATCTCTCTCTCTCTATTATGGACATGTTAGTTACAACCATAATACATCTATTGCCAAGGCTGTTGGAAGTATGCACTGCATTGAGGGAAGGTATTCAGGAAACTTGAAATGAGTTCCAGTGGCAATGACTGTCCATGTATGAGAACTTGGCGGTATCTCTCTATTAAAGACAGCACAGTGCTTTGCTGATCAACCTCTTCTAAACCACCTATACAACAAAATACAGTCGCAGTTAAGCTCAAGATCCAGAAAAAAAGATTGAACTATAATAAGATGACCTACATTCCTTCAGCCAATCACATAAACTTGCAAACACAAACGTCAGTGTAGGGTTGGTAACATCATGCACATATTTATATATATACCAATCAGAACTTTTGAGACCATCAGAGGATCAGACACCTTAGATATGCTTTCTCAAAAGTGATGTGAATGACTGTCTGCTTGCTGCTTTGAAAGTGGTATGATGAATCATTGAATCCACCTCAGGAAATACAGAAAGTAACACGACTGGTCTGTCTAGACTGAATAGCTTTCATTGAATAGAACGACCATTTTATAAAACATGGATCTGATTGTACAACAATCATTCAAACCAATACAAGATGTGAAATAATCCTTCCAGCAGAGTGTCTATAAAGGCTAGGACCGTCAATTCCAATCATTGGTCGACAAGGTTTATGTGCATGCATCTTTTCAAAAGAGATTTTGTCGTGTCAATAGATAAAATCTTACAAGAACAAGACTGAAAATAACGAGTCAAACTTCCAATCATGCTCAAATCTTTTTTGAAAGTAACAGCCAAACCAATACGATTTGACGAAAAAGACACTTCTAAATTTATAATATTCAATATCACCCGAGACATTCATAGTTTTAAAATAATAATAGTGTGAATTTCATAAGAAGTATCAGCTGGATTTACCCAATTCAATCTCCTGATCTTGATCTTCCACATCCCCTTCTTCGACAATGGTCCCATTTTCCAAGGCAATTGCTGCTTTGGCACACCTTGCCAGGAATTCTTCTTCAGTTTCTTCACGGTCATCCTCGGAATCCTAATTACAACATTTAAGGAATACTGTCACCTCCATGATTATAGTAAGGGCAATTAAGGAACAAGACAGTATGATTACAAATGAAAGGCCAATGCACCAAATCTTTAATTGCCATATATTTTCTGATCATCAGAGACTTATCAAATAATTAGTCAAATCCATAAGGCATGGCATTGTAATGTTATGTAGGGTGGATATGCTATATAGCCTGCCTAACGGTATGTCTTGTTGATAGCTTTCCTGAAACATGTCGGATCAAGCAAGAAAGTTAGGTAGTCAAACCTCATCATCTTCGTCATCATCAGTATCCTCATCACCATCATCTTCATCCTCATTCTCTTCATCTCCTTCTTCCTCTTCTTCCTGCACGTGTTTCAACCGCACAGATGCCTCCAACAGAGAAGCAAAGCAGTCTTGCAGCATACCACTTCCCTGCTTGCCTACCCTTAGCAGCCGTTCAACCACTTTTGCTAATGCCAAGACTGAAAGTTATCAAAAAATTGTCATTAACACAAACTTGCCACCCACCGTTACTGAATTTAAAATGACTAAACCCCCATGACTTTTCTAATTAAATGTCATGAGAACCAGCGACAATAAGTCATAGACACAGCCACTCAGAAAAATAGGCCGCCCCATAGGTATTGAAGCGATGGCACCTTTTGCAAGATGAAGACATCTTAATGTAAAAAAGTTGGCCATGGTATCATTAAAACCCATATCACGAACCACATGAGCCATTCATGAAGAAGCCCAAAAGTTCATGCTCATGGCCAATTACCCCCTGCAAGACAGAGCTGGGAGTGCTTGCCCAATCGAAGATCATATTTTAACCAAATACACATCAACTAGGTAAAATGTACGCAAGCAAGGTTTCGAGTTCGAGTTAGATTGACAACCGACACGTGGGACTGAAGTAGCTGAAAGTTGGTTCAGTAGTTTCTGTTGTCTAAGCCAAGCTAATAAGAAATTCTGCGCCCCCCTAGGACCCTTGTGATCTTATCAGCCCACAGTCTAAAGGAACATGGATGCATCCGTCCGAGGGTGGGGGTGTCCCCTTCCCCTCGAGACAACCAAACTCTGCCAGCTAAGTTAGACAACAGAAACTACTGGACCAACTTTCAGCTACTTCAGTCCCATGTGTCGGTTGTCAATCACTCGAACTCGAAACTTTGCTTGCGTATTGCGTATGTATGATCACGGCACCTTCCAGGCAGTTTATAGAGAATAAATAAACTCACTCCTACTTGGCAAACAGTTGGCAATACCCTTCCCAAGTTCCCAAGTTACTAAAAGGTTGCTTTAAGAATTATATATTACAATGCTAACCAGTCAACTTAATCTCAGACTCTGTTGATAGACCATGTTCAAATTTGCTGGTTGAGACAAAACCAAGAGCAGCTGCATAGACTGTGAAGCCATCATGTTCACTCTTCTCCAAAATCTTCTCCACAATATCAGGATAGCATAAATAGCACGATGATATCGCAAGCAACAAAGGTTTCCACAGTGAACAGGGCTTCATTTGAATTTCTCTAAAGCGAGAGAACACAGCTTGGCTGAAAGCAATAACCAATGCCTGCTTGACACTTTCTCCTCCAAGTGAATATGTTGGAACATGTAACAATAGGTGGACACATGAAGAAGCTCTCCAGATTGCTGATGGATATTGTGAAAAGGCTCCACTGACAAAGGCACCAATTCCTTCGATAATGGATCGTTGCGGCACAGGTGGAGCTGGAGGGGATGGCACATCCCTCACAATGAAATTCTTCAAAGGAAAGTTTGTGTGTAGATTAACTACTTCCTTGATGCAATTGAAAATTGATAAATCCTCCATCTCCTCCCATTCATGCCAGTCAGCAATCAGATCAGCCCAAACAAGTAACAATTCCAAAATCTTTAGCTTTGAAACCACATCACTTTCAGAAACATCTTGCATAATAAACCTGAGCAATGCTGACGAATCATCAATGCAGGATGAAGGGGCCGATGAAAGAGCATCCTCAACTTCTTGACCATTCACCTTGCAGGGACAAATTCAAACATGTGGCATAAAATCAAAGGGCAGTCATACATCAAATTGCCCATTAGCAACACAAGTCATATAGAAAGTCTAAATTCCCCATCCCTTGTCCATGTCCTTAAGCGGATACCAATCCAATAGATGATAACTTGAGCAAGAAAAGTCATACTGGAAGTTCTCCACAACATGCTCTCTCTCTCTCTCACACACACACACACACACACACGGAAGAAAAGAAAAAGAGGCCACCCATGGGAGTGCACACAAAGAGCGAGGAAAGTGCAGCAAACAAACTTTGCAGACTGATAAGGGAAACTTGGGAAGATGAAAAGGTTAAGGTAAAAAATAATGCTTTCGAGCCTTTACAGAAAGGAGACCGCAGTGACATTCTGTAGACCAAACGACATGTTCATGGATGAAGTGGCATTGGCTAAAACGTGAGTTATTTTCATAAAGAGCTTAGGTCTATTTTCAAAAACAAAATAGACTGTGTTGAGGATAACAAGCTGAAGTCATTGAATGAAATGAGTTTGAGGCAGTTGGAAAAAATGTTGAAAGAGAAGTTGAAGATTACAAATACTAATACTATGAACAAAATTGAGGAGAACACCAAGACCATTACTAAGATGGCAAAGTCCAGACCAGCCTTGCAAGCACTGTCAGAGAACCGTCCAGGCGAACTTGGAAAGAAAAACTGAAGGCATCTTAACCAGAGGCAATAACAGTTCCGAAAATTTGTGGGTTGGTTGTTTTAGTGTAAACCTTCTTGGTTTGCTCCTTTTGGTATTTTTGTTCCCTCTCAACAATAGCAGAACTTGGATGTTCTTTTCTTTTCTGTAATAATGGTAACTCTGCCATAGTTTTACCAATGGTGGCTTATTAATTCATACATGCTCTTCAGTAATCTGAAAAAAAAAAAAAAACTAACCTGGTTTGAAATAAAACCACCAAACATTCTAGCACGATACAACCATTTAATGCCAAAATTCTCTCCTCTTTCTCTTTTCTTGTATTTTCAGCATGTGCGTGTTCGCTCACGTGTGTAAATATATGTATGAGGGCAGTGTGTGTTTGCATGCATGTGCACGTGTATGTGCATTGTTTGTGTACACATGTGAGGGGCCATTGCTTGGGTGGTGGTAAAAGCCTGGGCTAACAATTGTGATGCTATGGATTCAAATGGAGGGCAGGCACTTATGCAATAATGAATTTCTCCTGTACAATCAAAATAACTTGGTGTAATAAAACAGCTTCATTTGAAGGTAACACCATTGAACAAGTAACTCCATATAGCAGCAAAACAGGCGAAAGAAGATTTGTCCTACTAATCTTTGAGACATATAGACAAACACATACATATACAGCTACAAACAATGTTACCCGGATCGTGGGTTGCTTTGGTACATCGTACGGGTACGGGTACGGGTACAAGGTACGACACTTTCTTAGGTACGCAGTACAATGAGGTAAGTTTAGTCAATACGGTATTTTGGGTCGCAATTCGTTTTGAATTACAACATTATATTTTACAAAACATTCATAAATACTAAGTTAGTTACCATTTATCTTATAGTTGTGCTTAATTTTCTATTATCTAAAACTAAATCTATATACATATAGTCAATTAATATGTATTTTATATTTGTGCTACATGTTCTAAAGCGAACTGATTTAGGGTTAATATTAAAATTTGAGGTCGTCCATTTTGGTGATCTAGATTGCGAACCCACCTCATTTGAGATCGATGTACCCAGATCGTGGCTCGTCAAGGATTTAGTGAATTGTGGTAACCATGACTACAAATAAATGTTCATATCTGATGCTAAAACAAAAATTGAAACATTGATAAATATCTGTAGTCATTGTCCAGAAAACTACAATGAACAACCTTAACACCCACCATTTGCTGTGCAGGTCTTAGCCAAGCCTCCTGTAAGAGATCTGAAAAAGCTCCAGCAATGGTAGCCCGGCCAGATACCCACGTTTCCCTTGATTCAATCCCTTCAGCTTCCTCAGGCTCAGAGTCTTCCCAACACTGAGCCATCACTGCTAATGCTGCAAAGCCCCGTTCAACCTTCTGTTACCAACACAAGGTCAGCTTATGGTCAAACCCACTGTTCAGATTCATAGCTTTCAGTTGTGTGTGTGTGTGTGTGTGTGTGAGAGAGAGAGAGAGAGAGAGATTAATCATGGAGTTTGAGTCTCTGAATTGACATCCATTATTACCAATCCGATACCTTTTCCCAAAAAAAAAAAAAGCTAAGACAGGCAGAAAAAAGTGTGTTGAACCCTGTTACGTTCAAAATAAAATGTTGTGTTTTAGCATCTGCATGTGTGTCCGTTTATGCCACAAATTTTCCATACCTCGGCAAATAACAGCCCATTAACCCTTACACTGCAGGTTAAGAACTCGAATCCAAAGCCACTAGGCATAACTCATAAGGAGGGCCAAGCATACATGATGTATAAAGGAATTGAGAAAATCACCCCTCTTTACAGCTATGATCGACTGTGTAATGGGCACAATAATGACTTAGATACATCACAATTGTCATACAATCTATTGAACTCTAAGAAGTATGAAACTCCTTTCCTAATGGGGGAAAATAACCAGACGGTGGTGAGGGCAATGGCTTTTAGAATATCTTTTTCTTCATTTGTGGTATGTCATTATAGACTTCTTTAAGTGTTAGCTACAAAGCATAGAAGATTTATCAAAATAAAAAGATAACCATAGTGTAAACAAATCAAGAGAATTATATGTAAAACATACTTGAGGCCATGGCCCTGGTTTTGGAGGTATGTACTTTGAGATTGCTCCAACCAACAATGGAACAATATGTGGGAGATGAGGTGCGACATTTTCATTTCCAGTCTCCACCAAAGTACCCAGAAGTTGAAATAAAATGGAGGTTTCATCATCTTCACTATCAATCCTACCAACTACAACTTGAAGAAGAGGTAACCACTCAGGCGGCAGGTAGTCATTCTGTGGAAAATAGCAGTAGAAGACAGATAATAAACCAAACAGACATTCTTAATGTAACTGTAACATAGATAAGGGTTTGATATGGGCACACCACCCCAACATACTTCAACAAGTTGAGCAATAGCACCAGCAGCAGACACACGCACAGGATAACAAGAAATATCAACCATATCTGGAGTTGTCAATGCTTTCAGCAGCAAAGAATAGATGTCAGCACTCATCTCCTGGAAAACAAGGAATAGCCCCATAATAGGTTGCTAATAGCACACTCCACGGAATAGACTTCGGTGCTCAAGAAATACATTGGAAGACCCAGGAAAATGAATTAAGTCAAAGACATGCATTATTGGCAATTGGAAGCATATACAGATAAGCTCTACATTAGCATAAAGAAATGGAAGGTATGGCATGAGCAAGAGCTTATCTCACTTCAGGAATACAGGAAGCAAGCTCTCCAAGTGCCCAGTTTGCGGAGGCCACCAGATAAGGTTGAGACGCAGATACTTTATATAGTGGTAGCACCCGATTCTGAATAAGGGTAGTGATATAACCAGGTTTCTGCTCACTTAAGAACTGAGTATGCAGTTGGCAATATCAGAATTATAAATCTCAGTTCCGAGATTCTTAATAAACGAAGGTTAGCTTACTTAATCAAGTGAGATTTTCTTACATCTTGAAGGCTTCCATATGCCATCAAAACACCGTAATAACTGCCACAGTTGATGTGAGAAGCATATTAGAAAATAAGAAACAAAGTGAGAAGAAAGCATACAGCATGGACTGAAAATATATTATGCTTTCAAAAGTAAGAATAAATGGTACATACACCATCCCTGAAAAAACAGTCTGTGTGGTGTGTAGTCATTCATAATCCACTCTGAATAGGAGTGACAGAGAAACTCAAAAATCAGGGAGAAAAGAAAACTAATATGGAAAACGTTCTAGAGCATCCAAATTGTGCCACTCTCTTTTTTCCCTTCATATTTATGGTCCATGTTCATTTTATAATCCACTCTGAACAAGAGTGACATAGAAACCAAAAAATGAAAAACACAAATATGGATAAGGTTCCACAGCATCAAACGTGTGCCACTCTCTTCTCGCCATTCATGTACAAGTGCTAATGTAAATTTCTCTACGAATAATATTTAGATGAACTAACCCATATTCCTCTATCTTAAAACTGTAAAAAACTCTATTGGCAATGAGTTCTCTCTAATTCCATTCCAACAAACAACAATCAATTAGACCAATTGCACAGATGAAAAACAAGTAAACATACTGGACATAAAAAATGAATCTTCCACAACAATCAGAATTACAGGACTTATCTACAGAAGGTTTCTCTGAACTCACTCATTTACAATCTTTGTTACAGATATATTAACCTCGGTGGGGATGCAGAACTTTGACAAAAACGGTAGCACTAACAGCTCCCCCATGGAACTTCGATCTTTGCGTTTGTTATTTTCACCTTTCTTACGCTTTGATGAAACTGAAGAAGCCACAACTGGAGGCCCCTGCAAATATTAAAGAATCATTAACCTGACCATTCAACAAGAACAGCTGGAGGCATCAATTTGAAAATACCAACCTTTGACATCGAAATAACACCAAGTAAATTTAAAGCACTTTTTCTTGCAGTGAACAAGTCTTCTCTCCATCCAGAAATTTCTTCCTGCAGCACATATTGAAAGCAACAAAATATCAAACCCAATCCAACTGAAAAACAGATAACTTAAAAAACTCACAATGGATGTTCATACAAGATCAGATGGAAGATTCCTCCGTATGTACTCATCTGCGTCTTCTTCCCATTCTGTAGTGTCCTACTTGCAACCATTACAGAAATCTCAATTTCAGCAGTGTGCAGTCTAGATGTGATATCAAGGAGCACAACACTTTCTTAGACCTTGGCAGGAGCAAGAAAGGAGTGAGCATGCTTAATCATAGTGCAATCCTAACCGATGCAATTCCATTAAATTGGCCCTTCTCTAATGTGAAACCAACATTTTAACATTGAAAATACCAGGTCACAAATTCTGAAGCAAGACCCATCCCCACAAAAACAATAAAGATGTAAAACATTTGTACCTTCTCATTCATTGTTAGTGCTGGGAAGATTGCTGAATCAAGCAAGGATGAAAAGTGGGGCGAAACCAGCCTCCATCCCTATTTTCAGATGATAATTAAAAACTTAAAGTAACTAATGAACTCGTGGTAGGAGGTTATACAAGAACCAAAACCAGTGCATGAAATTGGAACACAAAGACAACCAAAGGAAACTTACAGGACCGGTCTCCAGAACACGAGAAATCACATCAAATGCTAATGAAACAATCCTCTCAGACAGGGAATCCAGCTTCTGCACAAGAAACTTATCCATAAGCTTTCAAAACAGCAACAAAAGGAAAAAGTAGGATGACAACGAAGCACCAGTGTATGTGCCATTGAGAATTTGTCAGAAGGTAGTGGAACAGCAAAGCATTTTGCAGTACTTGTATGTGCCACATGACAGTTGCACGTCCACAAAAAGTGTAAGCGATAAGGAACAGTTGCATGCCAACTATCAAGTGACAATCGCCATCAAATGCTGAACAAACAAAGATGCATTCTAGAGTCTCCACATCGTCACAAAGGTAACAGCAACCACACAGAACTTACACTGATATTTGTGCTATGCTTGACTATTTTTGAAACACAACCTATAATGTCTGGCATGAATCTGTAAAAGTAAGAGATGCAAAATGAGAGGAAATCACAATGTTTTTATTTAACATAAGTGCAAGTTCGGGTACATTACTTATCAGAAAATTTTCGATGTCGGGTCACTAGAGCACAGAAAATGAGCAAACTTCTCTTCCCAGCCTTCAGCCTCAGGGAGTGCCCACCTTCTGGAGACAGTTCACCGTTAAAGCATAAAGAACTCAGAATCCCAATCAGATCATGGCAAAGTGTAGGAAGGAGAGGAGCCAAAGCAGACGGCATATGTGATCTCACCTACAAAACTGGCTAAAATAAAACTTCCCAAAAGCTATGCTAAGAACATAAGAGGCATCAAATGAAAGCACAAAATAGACAAGCACACGCGGTTCCTTCATGGAATTCAATCGAGATTACACGAGGGAAAAGAGAAACTAAGAAACAAGTGTAGTAACTGGTAAGAGAAAGAAGAAACATAAACAGTAAGTAAAGCTATGGCATATGCACAAACTACCAACTGTAAAACCTGAAATGATACCAAGTTATCTGTAGTGAACAAGCAGCATAAAAAAAAAATGATTGTGGTAAATGGACTATCATGTGATTGAGCCAAGAAAATCACCCGTACATGAATAAGAATCTAAATACGGAAAGAATGAATGTGCTCATAACATTTATGAAGCCTACAGCTTCTTTTCCTTTTCCCTTTTTCCTTTTTTTGGGGTGAAAACCATAGTGTTTCTTTTGTCTTAAGAGCAAAAGAACTGAAATTAAAAAACAAGAACTAGAAACCTGAATAAGTCCTCACTTTTCAATACCAATAAGGCTGTGTTTGGTAATGAACTTAAATTTTCCAAAAGGTACACAAGAAGTAAAATTGCACAAATTGATTATGTTACAGACGCGGCAAAAACTCTATTCTAAGCATCATATATCCAGTCATCCAGTGATTCTTGTGCTTCATCATTTTTCTTTTCAGTTTTCAATTTTTGTTGCCCTTTCTCTTCATAGCCTTGGTCTGTTTTTACCTAAGATTTCTCCTTCTCCTCCATCTCCTGACATGCTTCATAACTTTATGAAGAACTACCTTTTTATCATGTGTTTTATTCATCTAGTTTAGGGAAACAGATACAAATTATAAAGGCTTGAACTGATGTGACAGGCCATACTTCCACCACCTTTTAATGGGCAGATGCACAGCATAAACGTGCCATTACAAGGTATGCATGATCTCAAACTAGATCAGTGACTACTTATAATATGTTATTTTCTGTGATTAATTATATTTACAATCTGGCTAGCCAGATCGTAAATCCATAAACGTGTTCATTATCATAATCAGATACAAAATTATTACTTACAGCAAAATATATGCACTTGCACACAAGTACAAGGATCTTCTCAATCTGCACATCCACTATATTTTGGGTACTTGAAGCCTGTTTCATCCATCATGAGGGTCAATTCCATCAAGCCACTTTGAACATCAGTAACAAGAGAGAAAATGGGTAAACACTTGGGAGGGCAGAGAAAGGGAAGAAATGTAGGAACAAGGCATGACCTTTTCTACACAGTGGTGAAATACAGCAAGTAATGGTACAAGAATTTCTTGCGCAATCAGCTCTAGCTGTGGTGGAACTGGTTCTTTTGCCACTTTTGGATTCAAAAAGTACTGTCAAAATATTACCAACGCAGTGTTAAATAAAGCTAAGAGGCCCATGTAATAAAATTATTAAGGAAGAATTTGAAAATACACACCAGCAATCACAATGCAACAAGACCATGTGCTATCCTTACTGTTTCTAAGTTGCATGCCAATTTTGAAATATCCATGGGAACAAGTGTGTAAATCACATAGTGACAAGATGCAAAGAAATCGATTCCGAAAAAGAGAATATGCAAAGAAAGAGCAACAAATTGCTTTACCATAGTTGTCACAATGGGAAACAAATACAAAAAAATGGTAATAAAAAATGAAAAAAAAAATCTTAAATTTCCGGAAAGTTAAAAAAATATATATATCTTAAATTTCACCAATGGGAAAACATGAAGTTTCAATATTCAAGGGGATACCTCCTACATATAGCAAGGTTCCAGTATGAAAACGAATCTAAAGCAGCTATAACACATTGCTATACAATAGCCTCTTGAGTGTTGACCATTGGTTTTCTTATGTTCACCTCATGTATTGGGTATTTCAACTATCACTTCACAAGCATTTCCCAATGTTGTTAATCACAATTTTCAATGCACATCTAAATCTGATTCTAGCCCTTCCCCATAAATGTAAAAATGGGATTGCGAAAAATTGTACACATATAAGTTGATATCTTTACAACTAGTTCAATGGTGCATCTGTAGAGAAAAAGTTACCTGGAATGGTCTAACGAGTGAGTGTAGAACCATAAGAGCATTGATGGTTTTCCATTCAGAATTTCCGCTTTTATTAATCATATCACTGCTTTGAATTACAGATCGCAGTTCAAGTACAAGTTCTGGCCACAAATTTTGCTTCACGAACTCATCAGCAACAATTGTTCGAAACTACAAGTACATTACATTAAGACGAAGAAATTATGTTAGTAGCTCAAAACTAAGCTCGATTGTCCAGGAAAATAAGTCTAGAAAAACAGACCACTTCGACCAACACTTTCAGAACCACGAGTTCTACTTGAAGCAAAGCACGCATTAGTGCATCTCTGAACTCCTTACTGACTTTAGAACTTGTACTATTTGCATCAAAATTTCGCCTAGTGAAGTTCTTTAGATAAGCAGCAGCGGCAATTTTTTGACCTTCGTTTTCACCTCCTACATGATACAGAATCAAAACTCAATTAATTACCATCAAAATATAAACGTAGAGAGGGCAATTAGGTACACAAATTAACAAAATTTCAAGATTACTTTCAGCTCTTTTACATGGTTTGTAAGGTTGAATTACGTTTTGGAGTTGAACTAATAATTCGACTCAAATTTAGCAAAATCAACTACTTCTGTACACACATACATATAGAGAAATTTACTTGCATACCGGTGGCAACGGAGAGGAGAGAGAAAGGGAAAGTGGGAAAGGAAGAGAGTCGGTCGAGAGCATCGGTGGCGGAGCGAACAGCGTTGCCGTCGGGGCTTAGAGTTTGGTTGAGGAGCAGAGCGATTTGATGAGCTTCCATGTGGTGGCGGTGTGACGGAACCCTAGCTGAGGAGCTCTGAAGAAAGAGGAGAGGAGGCGCGTTGTTTAGGGACAAAAAAGGTGTGAAGTGAGTGACATCAATAAAGTATTGCGCGGGAAAATTGACAATGCCGCCGTTTCTTCTCGCCGTGAAAACAACGGAAACAACAAACCGTTGATGGAGATGCGGGGTATCGAACCCCGTGCCTCTCGCATGCAAAGCGAGCGCTCTACCGTTTGAGCTACATCCCCTTATGATATTTGTCATTTTAGAACTTCATTATTTATATATACCAAGCAAGCAAAGGGCCAACTCAGACGCCGAAGGCTTCTTCAATCGGACTTAACTCGAATAAAACTCATTCGAGTTCTACTCATGATCTAAACGAATTAAATTTGAACAATTTACTCGGGTTTGACTCATATAGAAGAGTCGAGTTTGAATAATTTTTCAAGCTCATTTGGCTCGATTTATTTATATGTAATAGTCGAGTTAATCGAACTCGACTCGCGTTTAACTTATTTTAGACTTTGGCTCAACTTATTTTTAAATAAATTAAAATTAATTAATTTTTTAAACTTATTTAAAAAAATAAATTCGACTCAAATTTATAAAATTTGACTTATTATCCACCCTACGTAATGTCACTGTCATGGTATGGTATGGTATGGTATGGTATTCGGCTAATATCTACAAGAACTGAATGAGCGTGGATGTGGGGCCGGGGTTTCTACTTTTTAGGATTTCTGTCAAAAAAGATGCGACATAGTCGCAGTCGATTTGACTAATATAGTCCTTGTTGAACTAATATATGAATGAATTATTTATATTCGAAAACTGTTACACAATTTAAATAAAATTCAAAAAATATAATTTAAATACATATCATATATTAAATAAGTAAATACTACTAATAAAGTTGATAAAACCCAATTATCTAAAAAATAATATATATTTATTATTATTTTTTGAGTTATATTTAAATTGTGTAGTATTACGTTTTTACTCCCAGCACTTCATGATTGGGCTTTCACTTTTCACTCCTTTTTCAACCCCATGGTCCCCCAACCAGCCTGTCAAAAAAGCACCGAAACACTGGAGGGAAATGCGGAGAACTTTGGTCATTTTCTCTTTTTGAAAAAAAAATTCAATCCATCTCTTCTCATTACAACCTCAGTTTGAAAGCAATTCATCTTTTTCCATCACAAAAAAATTCTGGGTTTCGGCTCAGCTGATCAATGATGTCTCCATTTGAATCTCTCATCATCTTCAAGTTCCTACACTTACCTCTCCTACTCCTACTCCTATTTCTACAACCACAACCCTCTCTCAGTCTCTCCCTTTGCCGCAATACCTGCAACAACATTCCCATAAACTACCCTTTTGGCATTGATGATGGCTGCGGTGCACCACAGTACCGTAGAATGCTCAACTGCTCCACAGACTTGTTCTTCCTCACTCCATCTGGTAACTATAAAGTCCAGTCCATCGACTATGACAAAAGGACTGTAATAATCTACGACCCTGCCATGTCCACTTGCTCCATACTACAACCTCACCATGACTTTGTAATGACAGATATTCAATCAGCTATAATCCCTCCATCGCCGGACACAGTCTTCGTCCTCGTCAACTGCTCTATAGACTCTCCTGTCCTTAACCACTACAAGTCCCTTTGCTATAACTTTTCCGGCCACTCTTGTGCGGAGCTTTATGGGGCCTGCACTTCGTTTAAACTGTTTCACCTTCTCTCTAACACTACTCCGCCGTGCTGTTTTACTGGGTATAACACGGTGAAGTTCATGAGCATGAATATACTTGATTGTACACATTATACGAGTGTGTATAACACTGATAATCTGGAGGGTGTTGGGCCATTGGACTGGTTATATGGGATTAAACTCTCCTTTAGTGTGCCGGACACTGGTTGTGGACGATGTGCAAAATCCGGCGGAACGTGTGGGTTTGATGTTGAGACTGAGGGACTGGCCTGCATTTGCTCAACCATTACAAACTCTACTAGGGAGTGTGGTAAGAGCTGTTATATGTGACTCTTTCCATAATTTTATAACGTTTCGCATTGAAAAACAGGGGAGTTGTTAATGTTTCGATCTTGGTAAGTCGTGACTGATTTCTGATCATGAACTCTCTGTTTTTTTTTTTTTTTTTGGGTGCAGGGAGTGTTGCAGACACAGGGGAGAGCCAGAGACCTTTCACATTGTTGCAAACTTTTGTTCTCATTTTGGTATCAGTTTTTTGTATGATTTTACGATGATGTTTTCTTTCTTCTAGTTTGGATCATGTTCAGAACTGGGGAATCCTGTTTTTGCTTTACTTCAACAGTGATTTGTAATGTTGACAATGAGGATCTTTTCATCTGATCTTTTCCACTGTCATCTATGTGTGCATTTTTCTTTTATTAATGACTGTTTTTTGTGAAGGGGCCGTGTGATTCTTTGTTTTTTATTCGTGGTTGTGGAATTTTGTAAACATATGTCTATTTTGATGCAACTTTTTTTATTTGTTGTGAACCCTTGTTTACTTGTTCATTAACTTGGTTCTATCCATTTAGCCATCTTTCCTGTTTTTGTTCCAGTCTTACCTTTGTGCAGATTCAGGAATGAGTTGCAACAGTGTTTAGTCCACCAATTTCGAGCTATTTTCGGAGGGAGGGAAAATTGTAATACAGTCAATATCTAAGTAGAAACTGGTAGGTAGGCATAATGTAGAAATGGTAGGGCACTAAGTAATCAAGGATCACAGCAAATAGTCAGGAGTCCAGATTCATTTGCTACTCAAAAATGAAGTGGTAACATGTTAATAACAAAGTTATTTTTAGTCAATATCTTCATATACAGTTTCAGTAATGACATTCAACATATCATGACAAGAATATCAGAATACACCACAAATTTATATCGGAATGTTCATATATGTAGAGTCTATGCAGCTGAGTGAGGTCCGATTACAACACGGTACTAACACAAACAAAATGCTGTCATCAAGCCTACATAGATTAGTTCTAACTCTACGTATATGATTTTCCCAGGTCCTCGATTAAACCACTCGATTTTCATTTCCCCATTCTAAAAGGCAATGGATTGATGTTTACAAGAAGAAACAAACATGTACACCTCCGTCTTCTCTGACTTGTTAGACACTACATACAATTGTTTTAAAACCATTAGGACTGACTAGAAAGCACGCACAGTTTGTCAACGGGTTTCAGGCCTTCAATCTACTACGAATGCAGGTGTGCTTTTTCCTCCCAAATGCTTCTCAGAATCTTTTGACTTGCTCAACCAGTCGCTCCCTTCAGTGTTCAACTGTGGAAGGATTGTAAAAATAATCAGTCAGATTTAGCAAATGGTGGGGATCAGCTAATATCCATAAGAACAGTGAGGGGTAAATTCTAATGACTAGCCCGGGAGATTTTACTAGCAGTAACCTAACAGCGACATTGACAATAGGTTCTATGCATGCCCACTACCTAGTGTTGGTTCTGAAAGTGCAAATGCAGAGACATTAGGTCAGATACACATAAAATCATGTAATATTTGCCCAAAGTGCCTACCCAGGCATAATCTCCTGCATTATTTGCCCCAAGTGGCTAGATTATAGTCCACATCGATCGCTCAGTAGCCTGTGCTAAACTGTTGCACCTGTAGGCCATAAGTTATGCATCTCATGGACACGCTCCACGTTAAGGAACCGAGAATGGAAAATCACCTTGGAGTTTTCAAATTTAGTAACCAGCCTCATATACTGGTCTCGTGCCTCCGGGTGACGAGCCATAGAGTGGACCCTTGCCAGAGCTTTTTCAACACCCGCAAACTTCTGCTTTCGGCTGACTCGTAAAAAATCGTACTCATCATTCTTCTCAATCTCAGGTACAGCATTGTCAAGCGGTTTTACAATCCGAAATCCTCGCAATCCAGGTTTTTTACGCCTCCAACGCAGTATTGCCTTTTCAACAATACCAACGGACCAAACAAACTTTTTATACTGCTTACGAACTTGATGCCCCCTCACATGGGCCTGAAAGCAATCAGAGCATGATACACTATACAACATAAGAATCAATGGACAATTCATAGAGAACTCCAACAATTAAACTGAAATGTATGTAAGATCCAACAGAAAATTGACAAAAGTTCAACCAAATAGCGAGTACCAGAGTGCCATCTTAATAAAACTGAAAGACGTAGCACTAAAATGAGAAAGAGAGGAAGAAAAACAGTAGTTGTTATGGGAACTAACCCATTATTGCAAGTCCATGGTGCTCAAATACGATGATGTCATAACCTCACTTCTATATTTGGTACAAATATTTTTGTGATAAGATGACATACACGCAAGAGGCTCAAATGGATAAAGAACTAGGCTCTTCATCCCATATGAAAAATCACACAAGAGTAAAGCCAATTGAAAAATGAAGATCACTAATACATCAGTCCTGAACATGCCAAAACCCTACTTAAGTTTTGACGAGCATCATATAATAAGTTAAGCAAGTATGCAAATACTAACCAAAATCATTATGAAATACACACCACTCGGCTATACTACTGATCCAAAGTAAAAGTATACTAAGAAAAAAATATTGAATAAAAAATCAAAGCGAGGTTTCTATAATTTGTGAGACTCTACGCATAGGCTTCTAGAATGGTACACAATAAATGATGAGGTCGAAAAGCAAGAAATGAATTTATTTCAACAAACTGCAAACAATATTAGACTTGATAGAGAGAAGCACGGAAGAGGACCAGTACACTAGCTAGTACCTGAATTTTCACAATACGGTTGCGTATCTTTAAAAATTCTTTTCTCCCCTTCCAGCCACGATACTTCTGCTGGATCCTCATAGCAGCAGAGTGCAAATAGTTCTGGAAGTGACTCATCTTTTGGACCTTGTTCAAAGAACCAAGGGTAACAAGGTCAACCGATACATCAGGAACATCATTGCTACTCTCAGTAAATTGTCTATGTCGAAATGAACGAGACCTAAAAGCCGCTTGAATTAGTGCAGCTGCATGAGCCGATTTTCTGACAGCCGCAAGAGACCCTCTCAAGGAAAGTTCCTCATCTATTGCCCTATCTGATGGAACAGCATCTTGTGTTGCAGTCTTGAGGGCATTTTCTGCCACAATTGTAGCAGCAGCACTGTCCATATCATTTTCATTGACAGTCAGCGAGGAAAGATGACCGGTTAGATCTGCTTCTGCCAAATATCCAGCAATCCCTTTATAACCTCTACTTGATGCCAAATCTGCAGCCGTCTGTCCTCCAGGAAATGCTGATGTTGGGTCGTCAACAGCACCAGGAGCTACACCAAGTCCGATAAGTGCAATGACCGTTTCCTCTCTGCAGTAAATCAAGAATATTATTTAGCAAAGCACATTAGTGAATAAATTAGTATTATTTTTAATGAAAGAAATTTAATACACAAAGATACAAGATGTATAATTAGGATGACCGAAACAGTATGATGAGATTTGGAAATGAATTTTTTGGTGTCTTCTATTGATGCCCATAAACTTGAGATATTGCCCGGAACTTATCATAAGCCCACAAGAGAAGAATAATAACAAAAATATGTCCCGGTAAGCTTCCGCAGTCCCTGCAAACAAGTTTGCAAATCTAAGGTTGTGAAGTATTTCAGGATTTGACCAGCAACTCAGTTTACAAGCCCTCTAGAAGAAGGTGAAGACTACAGAGTACACGCTACTGTGAGAAAATTCAGGTTAGCTCTTTGCCATCATCCGATGGCAAGGGTAGTGTGTATTTTGTTATCTTCCGCTTCAAATTAAGCTAGGACCCACTGAAATCTCAGTAACTTTATGAACTACTTTCTTCCAACAGTTTCTTGGCACCTAAGGTGAGATGTCTACTCATAAATCTTTGCCACTCAGTGAAGAGTTGAATTTAAAACAAGTATGTTTCATGCCAACTTCCACTAAGGCGACTTAATACAAAGCATAAAAGTCCCTATCCTTTTAAAGGGTGTAACCTTAAGGTCTAAAAAGCATGTTAAGGGTTGTAAGTTATACGGTCTAAAAAGCAAGCAAATGCATACTTTTTGAGGAATTTCATTAACTTTTGCCCTTGGCTGCGGGGGTGTTCACATTTGGCATATGCCTGCTCTGCCGTCTACACTAACAATCCATCCTTACCCCCCAAAGGTCAACTCAACATCTGCCACTAACAAACTCAAGAAAGCATCACCCCCGACCCTATAAAAAAACGGCTTCCAACTCTAAGATTGAGATAACTAAACAAGCTTCCAAACTTCAACAGTAACTATTGGCACATTATTACTCCTCCCCATGTTCACTTTTAGAACATAAATACATCAACAAATTAGTGTATTTCCCAAATGACACCATGAAATGCAATGATTTATGCATTAGAGGAAATCCAGAAAGCTCCATCGTAGTGGCAGTGTTGATTAACAAGGCTACACCTGCCTACTAGATTGAACTCCTACCAATATGCATTTATAACTCACTAACGTCAAACAAAACAAAAACCTTATTTATTAGCTTATTATGAATTCACAGAAACGCTATCAGAAATGCTATCAGAAACCCAATATGCATATTACAGATAGCACCAAATAAACGCAAACCTAAAGAGTGTTATATTCTCACTACAGAGGACCATATATTGACCACAAGTATATTGAGAATATTTAGAGAACTTGTTTATTAATCTGACCTTCCATAATATGCTGCACAGTGAAGAGCCGTCCTCCCTCGTGCATCTCTGAAATTCGGGCCAACACCTGCGGCAACTATGGGGCCCATGGCCCAATCATAACCAAGAGCAGCTGCTAAGTGAATGACCCCTTGGCCATCATCATCCAAAATATGTGGTCCTTTACCGCCTTCATGTGCTTTACAGACTAGCCACTCATATAATTTGTCCTTCAGGAGATTCTGAATCAACACATCACTAAGCTTAACACATTTTTCTTCAACCTTCGCAAGAACCTCCTTGTACCTTCCCCAGTCATTGTCACAGTCACTTTTCAATGAGAGTGTATCAGTCTTCACTTTACATTTCACAACAGAGCAATTTACCCATTTCCTATCCAGGCCTAACCATAGCAATTTTGCGAGCCGTATCTGATTACGCACTTCATCTTCTGGTGCACTTCCACAAGCCAGAGAAAATGCTACTGCTGATGGTTTTTCACGAAATTCAAACTCCCGCACCTCACTGCAGGCTAGCCTATTACTGCACGTGACATAAAAGGGAACTCGTCCAGGAGAATGAAAAGGAATTTGGCATCGGATGACATTGTCATTCAGAACATCAGCAGAGACCTCAATTTCACCAAACATAAAACACCATTTATGAGCACTAGAATGTCTCTTGTCTCCCAAAAAAGTACCTGTGATTAATACCTGAGAAAAAACAACCATCACGGACCAACATCATTCACATTTGAAATTAATGCAAGAAATGTTTACGTAATTTTTATGAAGCAAGAGCAAAAAATTACTAGAATCAGACATGCATACCTTCGTTTCAACTCCTGAATAAGCCCAATCAGGTGCAAAATCATATATGCTGAAAAGCTGCTCTTGAGAAAGAGAAGGGCCCAAAGAATCAGTATCGAACTGCATGTGACGTGAAAGACTAGAAACTTCCTTATCATCATTGTCAGTATCAAGTGTGCTCCAGTAATTTCCTGAGTCAGAGGCCATCAATGAATCATCACAATCTCCACCAATTTCTTTATCCATCCATCTGCCAAAGCTGTCAAGTTTCTTCAGCTCTCCAGCATATTCATTATTAGAACCACCTACTTGAGAACTGTTTTTAGTTTTGGTAGGAGAGGCGACTATTTCTTGCAGGTCAGAATAGTTCTGAAAATGAGGTTGACACAAACGGAAATCACATTTCTGGGGCGCTACAAGAGAATATCAGTGTAAAAGACATGCTAGAAAATGATAGGCCTTTTTTGGCGATCTTTTGACTACAAAATGATGATCTGCTAATTCTATATATAAGGTGCAACGGTGATAGGTCACCTTGAAAAACCCAATGACAATTATTTTGGAAGAATAGTGGAATCATGCAATTTCAATAAATTGATGTTATAACAATTGCAACAATCATGACAACAGAAAACCAGAAAACAATAAAACATATATAGTAACATAAGATTCAGGCACCGATGGACTGATAAAGTTCCTAAAAACAGGGACTCTGAACTGTATAAGCTCAAAGAATGATGAAGATAAAAACCACTCAAACTATCCAGTTCACAATAGAAGTTGTAAATCTGCGAGGGTTACAACTTCTCTTTGACTACGTTCCTCCTACAAACTCATAAAACATACAGAGAAATATCATGCCCAAGCATATATGATTTTTATTTTTGGAACTGAAGTAATATGTTATACAAAACACCTAGGTGGTGGATAATGAATTTTTGTTGCTGCTTTTGTTCTTTTTCAGCTTGGCAAGGGTGATGCCGGAATTATTGAAAAACATGATCAATGGCTACTATTTTCTTGGAAACACGGGGAGGACAAGAATTGGGAGTTTGTAACTTTTATGCTTGAGCCGGTGCATCTAATGAGAGGAATCCCAGAGCTATTGCGAGGGTGGAGTAGTCCATTGTGCTGCTAAAGAGCTTCATGTGACACTTTTTGTGGCCAGTTGGAGGGTTAGCTAGAGAATTTTGATTTCTTTGTCGATTTCCGGGAGATACATATTTAATTTAGAAAACAGCCATAACGATATACTCTTCGTAACACTTTTGTTACGAGGGTTGTCATATGGTTCAAAGTATAGGCTGATCTTGATACATTTTGGCCAAAACCATATCAAACTCGACACCTTCCAATCCAATACCTTACCACTTTTTGTGTAAACCATGAGTGATGCAATCCATAAGATGCTCAAAGAAACGTAAATTCGAAGATGTGAAAGACTATGAAATTGATTTTCCATCAAGACAAAGATCCATATGTAACTTGAATTATACTATTTTGAGTCTTATTTTAAGTTAGTTTGAGTCAATTTGCTAGTATTAGTATTTTATGTCCTTTTAATAGCTTTTAGACTCGAGGGTATTTTTGTAATTTTTAGAATTTCAAGAATTGGTCATAATCCGACCCATGGGTCGTCTTTTGGGTCAAACTCAAATATTGGATATGCTAGAATTTTGAGTCCTAATTCTAGTTTGTTTTAGTTTTCTAATTTTTAGTTATATAGAGTTTTTAGAGTCCTAGAGACGTTGAAATCCTAATCTTTTAAAAGTAGGATTACTTAGAACCAAGGATCAAAATTTCGTTTCGATGCATTGTTTCGGTCACCTAGAAAATGGAAACGTTTCAACCCGTTTCGAAAAAAAATAAAAAAATTAAGAATTATTTATTCAAAACATTGGTCGAAATATTCCAAAATATCTTGAAATACCTTGAAACATTCTGAAATAATTGTGCAAATGCATTGAAATATAACAAAACATTTCAAAACATTATGAAACATCTCGAAGTATTAAAATTTCGATTCCATCACTGATTCGTTTCAGTTCCCTACAAAACGAAAACGTTTCGGATGTTTCGACCGTTTCGAAACGATATTTTAATCTTTGCTTAGAACTCTATATAAAGTTAATGATATTTTTAATAAAATATGGAGAGAGAAATTTCAACAATTATATGCTTCTTGAGTTGTGTGACTCGACCGAGTCATCCAACACATCTCCGAGTTGTCTAATTAATCATCACCAAATCGGCTAAAACCATTATACGACGTCGCAATTTGAGTTAAATCTCTCGCATATACAACTTCTTTTATGTACTATTTGATGCGTATTGCCCAATACTATTATGCAATACCGCGATCGAATTGTCTCAGTGCCCACTGAACCGATGATTAACGGATACCTTAATGTTGAACCATGGGTTGCCCCCTCTTCTACTTCATTTGGCTCTAGCTAATGATAATTATAAGTACCAAGAAAGGAAATCACCTAGTTTAACAGATTTTAAGAACTTAGAAGCCACAAATATGGTTGCAGAAAACTTTAAGCATTCTTACGAAGAAGCCACCTCCTTCGCCCGACTTACTTTTTCCCAATACCCATCACATGTAGCATGGCGATAATAGTCACCACTACTATTGAGCGACCGATGTAGTCTTGGTACCCTAACTCCGACTTACAGCCATCAATGTACGTCATCTCGTATGTATCCTCCTAGTTTTTTAGTGAAAATCTAGTAAGGTTCGCTTAGTCTCGTACACCCACTTAGAATGGTTACTGGACAACGTTGGTCCTTTACTGATAAAGAAATCGGGTTGCTCACCTGCTATAGCACTTCGGCCCGAACGTGATCTTTCTACGGACAACAAGTGTTCATTATTAAGGACCCGAAACGTATGTCCAAAGTTGTCGCATTATCGTCAACTTGGTGTTGCACCAGTTACTGGGAGACTAGGAAAATACGCGTGTTTGCCGTAGGTAACTATGTCAATCAGAGGCTCTTAAAACCAATCCATGATTGGTTGGAGGAGGTTCTTATGACAATCCCAATGGATGGGACGATTAATTAAGAACAACCTCTTGATAGGCTAGTTGGTAACCGTTTAGTTTATTCATTTGACTTAACAACGGGCATAATTCGAGAAGCAGCTCGCCAAAGAGAGTGAACGTTCCTTGTTGTTGTCAACCATCCCGCCATTCCAAAGGAATGTAGTAAGGGATAACCTTTTTTGTAGCTTCTTACCCGGCCCTACATTCCTGACTTTTAGAAATGAATTGAGATAAGGGTTGACTGCTCCTACCTTTCCTAACCCCTAGGGTGCCAAACCCTCTGTTTTCTCGCTTGTTCACTGATGCCACTTCCACAAACCGGCACTAGCACTAGCTCCGTAACTAGAACTAGAACATGTGTGTCCTTTTTCCCTTGCTCTAGGTCCAATCCCTTAAAGTAGTTACCTTCGAATCAACATAAAGGTAGATTGTTTCCGTTTATTCCATAGCCTCACCTTCTTTCCTTTCTGGTGGAAATACAACAAACAAATAAAGAAATATAATTCTGAGGTACTCTTCCCGGTGGCTGAAATTCCATCCATTGGGAAGAGAAGGCCATGGTCGAAGCATTAAGTAAAAGATGCGCTTGGCCATGGGAAGTGGAGAGGCATGGTGGCCCCTTCATTTGAGCTAACTTATTCCATTTTGAAAGCGGAGGCGGCGATGCTTAGCAGAAGCTAGTGGGCCATCTAAAAGAAGAAGTTTGTGACCCCCAAGCTCCTTTGTTGGAAATCCTCGGCGATTTGGTTATGCAATGGATTCTCTGTGCATGTACATATGCTCCCATCCAGCACATCTAGCGGTTGACACCCTTGATGCAATATCACCTTCTTGAGGATTTGCACTTTCCTAGATAACTATGTGTCTATCCAAAATATATGCATAGGATCTTTGCATTCGGCTCAATCCTTTTAGTTAATTTGACATCGCAGGTGTAATTAACTTCAAATCAGCACATGGTTCGTGCACCCAACCCCAACCTACCCTTACCCCACCACCTCCTTCCCTTAACCACTGCGATATGGACTGAACGTAGAATTTCATGTGTCACATCCGATAAAAATCTACGACCACGCGACTGAAGCGTCTTAATGCCCGATGATCGATACTTCAAGCTTGAACCATGAATTGTGATTTGTGCCCTTCTCGCCTCTTCTTCTTTTGGCACCTGCTAATAATAACTGTACGTAAGCAGAAATGAAACGACCTAGTTTAACAGATTTTAAAACCTTTGAAGCCACAAATATGCCTGCAAGCATCTTCAAGCATTGTTATAAATTATTCATTTGACATTGCTAGTGTGATTAACTTCCAATCAGCAACCACCTTTTAGAAACCCAAAGAAAAAGTGAAAACAAAATCAAAATGGTCTTCCCCCATTGTTGATCACTCCTACACACGAGTACTACAAAACTCAAGCCTAAGTTACTCCTTTTAATGAAGCAACAACTAGTCTTCTTCGGACCGGACTATTCATCCTACTTTCTAGCCAAAAAATTTAAGTACCAACATCCTATGAATGTATAATGCCTGACTCCACCATATCCTATCTCAATTACCTTCTTTGATCACCCTTTCAGCCAGTTTTTTTTTTCTTTTCTTTTTGGGGGGGGGGTTCAGGAGGACCATTGCAGTGGCAGAATTGCAGACGAAAAATAGAAAAAATCTATTGCCTACCCTCTCAGCCCTTTAAATAAGTTTTATACAACATTGGGACCTCTTGGATTCTTTCCTCTTTTAACAATATATCGAACCAATAAATAAAGTTATCCAAGAAAAACAAAAATGAAGAGAAGAAAGCAGCAGAACATTTCAGAAATACACTGGACAACAGAAAACATACCTGAACTACTCTCCGAGCTTCAGGAACCAACCCATCTCCACAGATTACATCTTGAATAGTGTTATTGGCATACAATCCGGTATCTGTTGGCTTATGAGATAAAAGATCAGCTGTGCTTAGCTCCTCAAAGTTGTTGACAATATTAGGATTTCTGCTTGAGCCATGAACATCAGACCATATCGAGGAGCTAGTGCCAGGATCAAAACTAATTCCAGGAAAGTCTGAACTAAGACGATTCCTAGACATCTCCAAAAATCCTGAAAATTATCAACACTCCCCTATTTAATACTAGAACATTACCTACTATGTCCCGTGCACAGACAAAACAGAAACAAACACATGGAATGTATGAATAGCTGAAATAAATTTGAAAGAGAAGACGTAGATTAGCCTGATAACGTTACAACACTAGGTTTTTAAATTAAAGGGTTACCTTTTGTTGAGCATTGGCTGCCCACCCTCGAGGACATTGCTGGCTGTGACTTTCGTTTTTCGTGCAGTTGAAGTTTTATTTTTAGATAAAAAAGGTCGTACATAGCTTTGGGAGACATAGGTGGTAAGCAGTCTTACCCCATTCTGGAAAAACTGAATCCCGGACTCAAACACGCAACTTAGTGCTTGGGCCGATGAGCAGTTGCAATGGGTCCAATTCCAACCTCTTATTTTGATATCATGATATATCAAGATAATTGCATCATCTTTCTTTTTTTTTGCCAAAAAACCATGACTCCAACCCCAACCCCAAAAAAAAGGAAAAAAAATCTTTCTGCTTCCCCACAATCACCATCTAAGATGAGGAAGATCTGCTAAGTAATTTTATAAGTGGGAAGAGAGAGATCAATATATGGCCATGAAAAGATCAAGATACAGCATGAAAATGTTGCAATCCAAATTTTACCTGTGGTTTCAGCTGTACGAAAAGAAGTCTCAAGAGAGACAGAACCATGCATTGGCTGAACAAGAGAAGTGGCTTGTGGATCTTCTCCAGAATCCTTATCGTCAAACTCTGTAGACAAGGTTTGCTCATTCCAATCAAATGCATTTGGACTTGATGACGTTGCACCTGTGGGACTAGGAGAATGAGATTGTTCCAAGCAAGCTGCAGAACTAGTCTGAGGACTTCCAAGTTGTGATCCAGGATCTGCATTTAGCAAACGGGATACACTATGTTTGTAGCCCTGCATAGTATGCATTACGAAATACGCTCAACAATCTATTCTAGAGAGAGAGCATAAGTTGCAGAGTTGGATTTTTGTAGAAGCAACTTTAAATGTTGATGAAAATGAAAAGAAGAAAGTTTTAGCAAACAGCAAATAAAGGGGTAAACATGTGCAACTTTCCAGGAATTTGGTAGAAATCAAGTGGCGTAAGACACAATCAGCACTCATTTTGTGACATCATTACACGGGCAAACATGTGCAACTTTAAATGCTCAGCCGAATGACTTCACAATATTTGGGTCACATTCTATACACAAAAAAAAAAAATTTGATCAAAAGATTTCCTAATAGTTTCACAAAGCACGAGCTACAGCCTACAATCTGCTTCAAAATCTCCCCCACTAAATCAACATTGTAGGATCAATCAGCTCAATGTGCACATATGTACATTACACATTGATATAGCAATCAAGTGGGTACACCTTGTGAAATTCGAGCTGGATATCGAATATATAAGATCTGAAAATTTAAATTAGCATTTACTGCATCACCAAGTAAGTACATAGCCATTTTTACGACATGTGCTTATGTATGTGCCAGTGTGCAAGTCTGTCTTAAACCACACATGCAGTCATAAATGTGCAAATAAGTACAGGAGCTTGTGCATGCATATACAAAATTGGAAATGTTCTATTAGCTACATTCTCAATTGTACAAATGCAATTTCCTTTATGTGAGCTGAGCAAGTGAAAGAATTCTATATAATTCCAACAACTAACATAGTATATGACCTCATTGCAAAACTCCAAGAGGAATAATACCTCTTTCACTTCTCTGTAATGCACAAGAACAATGTGCTCCAACTGCCTGAAACAAATACAAATGAAGCAAATACTTACGAATAAATCTTAAAACCACTAAGAACATTGCAAATCTTTACCATAGCACATATTTTCTTTCTTTCTTTCCTTTCCCCCTATCCTTCCCAATCTGGTTTTTTATAATTTTTTTCCTTTTGGGAGAAAGTGTGTTGTTTTGGGTTGTAGAGGGGAATGGGATTGCCTTGATGCTGCATCTGGGCAATGCATAAGAATAGAAACCACCAAAGAAGAATATGCATGACTCACGGGTTATGCAGTCAACCATCAAATAATCCATGGAATTAACAAAATCTTCAGATATCATCTAGCAACATTTTAGTACTTAAAAAATGGTAAATTACCCTGACACCTAGGCCTATTAATGGATCAAATTCCAATCCAAATCCATTTGGAATCCAAATAACCAGCTATGAATTGATATTTCTCAGCAATTCTGAATTTGAACCCGAATCCGAATACGTTTACGGCAACTTCCATGGAACGGATATGGATATACCAGAATCCAATTCGATTATATCCTCTCAAGCATGTTTAACACTGCACAAGAAGTCCAATCTGCTACTTCTTGCCTTCCTGCACTTGAATATGTGGCATTAAAACATTTCTGCTATCCTACATTGCAAGAATCTAAAGTGAACTTGTGCTCAACATTTAACTGGACCCAATCTCTCTTGTACCGACAAGATGTATCCCATTTTGCGTGAGTGATTGCCTTGTGTGCCGGCCGACCTATTTGTGCACGAGAAGGGGAGGGGAGGTTCTCAGCCTTTTGTTTGTTGAACACAGAATGAGAGAAGGGGGTAGGACATAAAACTAGGCAGAGCAGGATATTTGAAGATGGAAAAGGAAAAGATGAGAAGGAGAAGAGACCGTTCCTCATTCTCCTTTTGTTTACTTCTGAATTTTCTCCTCCTATAATCTTGGGCATCTGAAAAGCTTTTCATGCAAGAGCTAGATCTATTGAAGTCAGGCCTTGATGACAACAACCCACTTCCCAAATTCTCTGAAACTTAATAGTTAATAACTTTCAATCATATGCTTTCACCTTGATTGTTTTGCCATGGCTCACTCAAATAGTACTCTCTACATAAGGCTCTTTCCAGCTATATGATATATTCTTCTGTAACATCCACAATTCTATGTTGCAGATTGTCATTCAGTCCACTATTAAGGCCAATGGCTTTGATTGTTCTAGCTTTTTAATGCTCCAAACTGCAATCAAGCTGATAATAATGTTGATAGCTTCTTGGTGGTGGAGATGAATGATTGAATCTGTTAAGTCATTTATGAGACAAGTTGTAAGTTCATGTGTGGGGATGATAAACGGATCAGATCGGATTTTCAGAAGTTAATGTGTTCGGATATAGATTAAACTTTTTAAATCCATCAAAAAAAAGGGATCTGATCAAATGGACATAATTGTAGTCAGATTCAGACATGAAACAGTCCAATCCATATCTAATCTGTGTACAATGACAAGCCTACTCAAACATCCTAAGTTTGGTTTAACAACACGGACATTTCCAAACATTTGAGAAAAAGACATGGCAACTCCTTTATTTTGGTGTATCCCAACAGAAACACCACCATTCATACCGGCATCATGAATATATGAGTTTTGGTTATTCCACGCGATCATGTTGCATTACTCGTCGAACCATATTCTGGTTTCTGGAGAGATAATAGGGCCTTCAATTTAGGATTGTACAATTTTGGCTATATTTTAGGTGGCATCGATGAAGAGAGATAATATGACATAATTTTTTTAAGGAAGAGTTGATGATGTGGTGTTGTGACAGGATAGGCATCTCTATGGACTGTGATGACCAAGGAGTTTCACCATATTTCCTTTTTGTTGCTTCACCATAATTAAAAAGCTGTTTGTAATTGATGGAATGTATTTTTCAATTTTCATTGCAATTTCACTTGCATATAGGTTGGAAATGTTAGGCACATTCACAAATCAAAACTTTCTACGAAATGAAACTCTTTGTTTCTTCTCAGATTTGCCTCTATTCCTATTTTCGTTGACTTCTTGCTTTTTACTAGGTTAAATAAAGGATAAAGTAGTCATTACCCCCACAAAGTTCATGACCTTGGCTTAAGAACCCTTCTTTGGGTAGCTGTGTCATTTCTTAAATATCCCATATGTCACAACTCAAAGAGTTTCATTATAGTTTACTCTTTCATAAATTTAAGGGGGGTGGGGGGGAGCAACACCTGCTCTTGTTGCTGATGTTTACTCGTCCCCTCAGGTATTTGGGGGCACTGAGAGGAGTTAAAAACACTTCAAACAGAAACAAAGCAGCAACACTCACTCATCAAGCATCCAATAACTTCGTCTCTGAAAGTTCTCATTATCCTCTCCATGGGCATAGTAGCAATGGAGAACATCCACGCTGCCTGCCTATAAAAGCCAGATAAAATTAATAAAAAAGAAAAAGAAAATAGGCCAATGAATGACGCAACACAAATTTAAATAACATTAACCTTAAGTGACTAACATTGTTGAACTTGGACCAATGCTACAGTCTACCAATTGCAAAATACACAATTTTCACAAGAACTGCATGAATATGTAACTAGCTAACAACTTCAAACGGGTAATATGATAACGTGCAAATGAAACAAATTGAACCAGGAAGTTACTACGACACACATGTGACATCCACTAAAATAGACAATCTAAGCGCCTAGCAAACTATAAATCCCAGGGGAAGCGCAACCATGGTGATGTCAGAGAAAAATCATCTACTCTTTTACCTTCATAAAACATGTAGATATCTGTACAAAACCCCAGAGATGGCTAGAAGTGTCAACTACAATATCTCTGAATTACCAAATTTAACATAACTACCCATAATTTATTCCTCCACTTCATAGATCACATGGTTAATAACAATATAGGATCAAAACCCAACAGTAGTTCCAGGCTAAGGAATTGAAAGATGAATTGCCACTGGACCATCTGAATTATCCAGCTAAACCACTCTAAGCTATTGAAAATTTGTCTCAACATATTATACAGCCTAACATTCTCTGTTCCCAATAACCTTGGAACTTTATAATCCCATCAGTGAGACATCCCAAACATTCACCAATTGATATATTGAACAGTAAAGCAAAATAACAACAGAAACCAGATAGCACCTGGTAGAAGACTACTCTACCACTACCAAGAGATAAATGGTGCAGCAACAAATGGCAACGGCTTGGGAAACTTCGACTACGATGCTTACCACTAAAAATGAAAAGGAGAACTTACAACTAACAGAATGAACAACACACCTTCAACTTTTCGTGAGCTTCTTTGACAGTTTTCCCATCTTTTTTCTTCCTCCAACGATGGCCATCTTTACGAAAATATCGCAGTAATTTTCGATCAAACAAAAACAAGGAACCAGCTGAAAAACAAACAACATTCAATAGTTTGCAAGAATGAATAGGCAGTGCCAATGCTCCATCTTTCAGAATGTTAGTACAGAACTACTGATGTAAATGTCTGTAGTAGCGAAAATTGAAAATTTTCATGTAAGCCTATAAAAATCAAGACAGCAACTCTATGGTGCAATGAGAACAAAACCTGATGAACTATATTGGTGAGTAATCAATAATTTCATGACTGTCCTGTACTCATGAAAAATTATAGGCGCATGAAAGAAATCTTCCATGTTTCAATTTTTAATAGAAAATGTATGAATGCTGCTGCAACTAGAACTGTTAGTTGAACGAGTCCGAGCCGAGCTTGAAAAGTTTGTTTCTTAATCGAGCCTAAAAAATTGTTCAAGTTCGGCTCGTTTGCTAAACGAGCCGAGCCCGAGTATTTGCACATAAACGAGTCGAGCCTATCGAGTTTGAGCCGAGCTTGTAGAACTTATTTTTTAAATGAGCTTAAAAACTTGTTCAAATTCGGGCTCGTTTAGAAAATGAACCGAGCCTGAACGAGCCAAACCCGAGCCGAACTCAAGCCAAGCTCGAGTAGCTCAGTGTGATTAACAGCCCTAGCTGCAACAACAGATACATTCTAACATATGTTATAATGTTCTAACCTAATACTAGGCCTATTATTGTGAAACCAATGAAATCCATACCATCAACAGACAATATACAACATCAAGCTACCAAAAAAGAAGATAGTAGATCTATTCTTGATCTGATCGCAAGGACTGGAAAGGACTCAGCTGAGATAAGCACAAAATCTTGCAATGTGAGCTTGATTCGGCTAAACAAAAGAATGTTCAGTTTGAGGCTCAACTCAAGCTCAACAAGGTGAGAAAGGATTTTATATGAACTTTGCATTGGACATATCCCAAGCCATTCAAACTCCACTAGATATGTAAGTAGGCTCTCAAAACATGCCATAAGTATAACATTTTTCGCCGTAACTAAAAAGTTCGATGGGTTAAAGCATGAAAGAGAGAAAAATATGATCGAAGACAAAAGGTGTTAGAAACAAACATGAATCCAAGAGAAAAAGGTGTAAGAAACGTAATGTCAGTAACAGATTCAGGGCAAATTGATTCGTTGTGTTTCTATACCGTATTCAACTCTTTTCTCTACTAAGAAATGGGTATCTGCTGCCAGATCAATTACCTTTGAATCGTCATGGAAATGATGGAAATCACAAAACCGAAGGCAAGCAAATATTACGCTAGCCATCACAATATAGTTCATGTAACCAATCACATGAGACACACCACATTTTTGTGCAACAATATAATATTCCTTTCCCTACAAGCCTTCTTTATCAAACACCAATGTACAATATCATTAAACAAGAACATAAAAAGAAACTGGTGTCAGTGGGAACCTGGTGGCCTGACAGGTGACTCTGGTGTTATGTAGAACTTTTGGTAGTGGCGCAGTATTTCGCAAATTTCTGCTGGACGAAGCCAGCGATGCTGTGCTTCTTGCACTATCTGCTCATGGTCTGCCAAAGATCCAAGCTTTAGACGTTTAACAACTCAATAACAACACAAAAGGGGAAGAACTTCAGAGCACCCGTAAATATATCAAGAAATATGAGTGATTTCAGACTGAATACAACATTCGCACCACCACACCTAGGTTTATTATTTTTCATACAACTACAAAAATTTATTTCCCGTTGATACTACTCTACCCCACTTCAATAAAATTATTGTATTAGACGCACAAAGTTAATTAAAAAGAAAGGGACATTTCCAACGAAAAGAATCAAGATTAATAAACTAGGGTTAAACTTAATTAATGTAAATGCATACAAATATAATAGACACAAGCATAGATATCTACATGTACAGAAAAGTGCAGAAAAGGAGAAAGGCTTGCCTAACGGTTGATTGGGAACGGAACGTCTTGTCTCAGCCATCCAAAAGGAAAAGAACCTCGAAGAAAACCCTAATTCTCATCAGCGAAGCTCCGATTGTGATGGTCAAGAACCAAGATAGAGTACGTAGTCTGCACATACATAACAAGAAGAGTGAAAACCAAAAAAAGAGAAGTTATAGCATAGAGAATGTGAAATAAAAGGAAGCTTTGGTACATGACAAGTGTTAAATGGATTGAGTGGTGAATCGCGGATTCGAGTGAAGTAGAAAAAAGCCCCAACGGCAAAAGCCTATCTGAGACACAGTCGGATTGGAGCCGCGTATAGAAGAAAGAGACACTTTGACTTCCGACCACACCAGAGCAGAGCACACGGGGATATTGGATTTTCTTCTAATATCCGACGTGGCATGTGCTGGCTAGAATACCAATCTAGATTCCCTATTGTTACTCTATGGTCCATCTCCATCGGGTGTCACTCAAGTGGAGTTTTGTGAGTTTTTTGAGAAAAATAAGTTTAAAAAATTATTTAAATTTGATTTATTTAGCATACGAGCCAAATCTACGTAATTCGATTATTTTATATATAAACAAGTCGAGCTTAAAAAATTGTTCAAATTCAATTAACACCCTTATCCAATTCTATCCAATTATTGTATTTCACATTATTTTAAATAAAAAAAAAAGATTTATTTTCTTCATATTACCTAAATTAGGAACCTAGATTGCATTTTCTTCAATTTTTTGCATGGACTCTAGATTACATTGGATAATGTATTTTTAAGTACTCAGGGTTGATCAAAAAATAATTTCCTAAATAACTCTTCTTTTGCTACAACGAATAATTAACACGAATAAATATTTTGGAGGTAAAGAAATAGGAAAAATAAGAAGGAAAATGTTTTAACTGACAAAAAAAATGAAATAAATACTCTTGAGAGAATATGAAAGTTTGTTTTAAAAAAAAAAAAAGGACTTAAGTGAAAAAGTGTGAGTTTTTTTGTTGGATAACTTGATATCAAATTAATTTTTTTATTTAAATATTGATGGTTGGAGACGGCTTATGATGATTGATGACCCAAAAAGGCTAGCATAATTATAAAATATTAAAAATTTCATCCCAATCTATTTATTACACCTTTACCATTTAATAATGCCATGCCAATGACATAAACATTTTTATCACCTACGAAGCACCATGGACTGGTCCGATGAATGCCGACAAAGGTTGGTTGCAGCAGAAGTCCTCCGCTCGGCCCAGCAAAATTTGAAAAATAAAAATTGTCAAACAGCCGCATTAAATCAAGCACAATGGAATGGGAATGGGAATGAGACGTAAAACTTGCCCGACCAAACCAAACCCATTGGCCGACCATTACATGGCACCGTTAGTATTTTGATCTGATGGGAAAGAAATTCCAATCATTGAAAGGCTATGTTGGTCTACTGGGAATGAATTGTAGAAAGTAAAGGAGGAATGCAAATTATCATTCCATTATAGTTTGTGCACGGTGATTTTTGCATAATAAATAAATAGACAAATTTCTCTCTATAGTGAATGAGTTATAGGTACTTTCAAATAGATTGAGACACATTTCACATATTAGGTGAAATAGTTTGGTGAAGGTGACGCATTTCTCGTAACTAGCAATACAATTCTATAGAAGTGGTGAAGTGTGCGTCCCAATAAAATCTCTTCACATGTCAGTTGTAGACTGAATCTATCACTATGAGGCAATTGATTTGACTCTTTATCAAGATGGCGCAGTTGACCTGACCAAACTTCCTTCTTCCTAGGCCTGCATTCTGAAATTAGACTTCTAAGTTGATTCTGGTATGCAATTCTGAGCGTGGTCCATAATTCTAGGCGTGATATGGGTTGAGCTCATCACATGTTGACCTAAGTTTTTAACTCATTCAACGGGCCAATAATCGCCAAATAGAGAATTAGTTGAAGTGCACATAATTTGATCCATACATTTCTGACCGTTGAAAAATAAAATAAAATATTAAGTTAATCTATACTACTAATAAAATTACACTATCAAGAAAAACTTTTGATTGACTACTTTAATCCTAAAATAATATATAAAGACAATACTAGCCTTATTTAATTTATACCTCATATTAATAAGACTTGTTTGATGTTAAACTTTTAATTGGATAATTTTACTCTCACAATACTAACATTATTAATATGAAAATCATATTAATAAAACTTCATTAATATTACACATATTCAAGTCTTTCATATTTTTTCTTATAAAAGACAAAAATTAATTATTAAAATAATTAAATTTACTTTTATTTATGTTTATCTATTTTCATTAGTTGATGACAAGTTTCTGAATTTTCAAATGAAATTGATGATGCACAAAACTGTCTTCGTGCAAGATCAACAGTCAAGAGTATCAACGGGTGTGATTAATGAGCAATTAACATGTAGTTAATGGCAATCAAGAGTAAAACAATAAATAACGAGTCAACACAAGAGATTTATAGTGGTTCGGTCTCGGGTGACCTACGTCCACTCTTTCGAATGGCAGTGTTTGCCGGTGTTCTTTATTGATGAATAACAATCAACGAAGTGTTACAGAGCTTTTGAGAGAGAGAGAGAGAGAAGGAGAGAGCAAGTATGTTGGAGATGTTTTCAGTGTCCCTTTACCCTTGAGAGGGCTTACATTATATAGCAATGGTGAGGCAGTGAGGCAGTGCCGTGAGGAAGAGGTCTTCACTATTTTGGTAAGTGCAATCATGGTAGGAGTAAACCTCTTTGGTAAGCACAAGTAAGGTAAGAGTAGATCTTCGCATCCCGTCATTCTCTCCCTCGTGTTCCTATTCAATCGGAGGAGATTCCTGACTTGGATTGTACTTTAGGCTTGGACCCTGAGTTGGAATAGGAGTAGGAGTACTGGAGTACCAAGGCAAGGGAGCACCATGGGGGTAGGCGCCCAGTGGTCGGCGCCCATAGTTGGCGCCCAATGGTGGTCATCCCATTGGTGTCTTCTTAGGCCTTGACCTTCTAGTGCATTCTTCCTTGGGATATCATGGTATGAGGAGAGGGCAAGTGAGAAGTTGAGATGATGAGTGGGGAGCTCAACCAAGGGGTCGGCACCCATAAGGCTTCGACTGTCCCTCGACTCCTTCGCCTCTTCTCCGTTCTCCTTAAATGGGTGACCCGACTTGATAGGTTTTGGAGACTTGGATTAATCCCGGGGCCCATTGGTATTCGGGTCTTTCTCGACTTATTTTCATCGGGCTTAGCCCAGTTGAATTTGGACTCGTCAGAAATTACATAAATGCACTAGAGTCTTATTTAGTATAAGATTATTTTAATATAATTTGGATAATATTATCAAACCCTAAATTTTTATTTTCTTCTCTTTTTTTGTTTTAGTTTTAATAAATCCTCTTTAATTATGTTTATTGGCAATACTATAAATCATTTTATTTGTATTGATTAGCAATGGTACGAATATGTTCCGTCTCACATTAAATTACTTATCACAACTTAACTTTTTAAATTTGTTCAACCAATTGTTTATAATTAAATGACAAGCATAACTAAAAATAGTCCGCTTCCGTATTTTTTATGATTTAATAAGTGTCTATGATATTTTTTAGTTATATATACCCACATACTATAAAATATATTTGTACCATTACTATGATGTTGCAAATAAAATTAATTTAAATATTAATTTCATGTGAAAAGTTCTAAAATTTAAGGGTAGATGTTTACAATAAAGTAATTCATCAAAACTTAAGAGAAAATAAAACAATAAAAATTAATATTCGTTATGAAAATATGTAGTGTTATGTCTATTACAAATTACACAAATTATATAATAGGAATATTCAAAAGAATATATTTATAAGTAGGTATTTGTTATTATATTTATCTAATTATTTTACAATCAAAATCATAATTCAAAAAGTTCACGTGCAAGACACGTGTGCACGATCTAGTAAATTAAGTGTAAATAACATGTAGACCAAATTTATTCTTTGAATCAATCATAATAATAGTTACCTTAGGGTTCGTTTGCTTAGCGGGAGAATGATAGAAAATGCAAGAAAGAGAAAGTTTTTAAAATTTTCATGTGTTTGATTAGCATGAAAAGGAAAATGATGGAAAAATAATTTTCCTTCATCCTTGAATTTTCTCACAAATAACCAACTTTTTTTTCTTGTAAAAAACACAAGGAAATGCAAGAAAGTTGTGATCTATAACTAACTTCCTATTTTACCCTTATTTTTCTTAAAATATTTTATTGGTTATTAATTCTAAAAAATTTTGGTATGAATTTGATTAATCATATAATATGGCCCAAAGATCTTTGTATTAGTGATTGTCTTAAAATTAAGTTTCGAGCTATTTTTTATTTTTTTTTTAATTTTCAATTATAATTACATATTTTTTTTCTTTTTTAGACCAATTTAATATAATTAAGGGTAATTTAGACAATTATAAAAATTTCTTATAACTTTTCTTTTTTTCAAACAATAGAATGATTTTTTTTTTAAATTTTCCGGTAAATTTTTCATTCTAACTAAATACATGTATGAAAATATATTTTCTATCATTTTATTTTCTTTCACTTCACTTTCTATCATTTTCACTTTCCATCATTTTTTTCTTCTTAACCAAACGAACCCTTAGGATTAGTAATAGCAGGAGCCAAACCTGCGACTGCGACCCGCGTGAAACCATTATAAACCAACCGCCACGGAGACTCACTCATTCGAACTATCGATAGCCTCTCAAATCTTTTTGCTTTGGCGGCCTATTCTTATTCTTCTTCTTGCCCCAGTTGATTTTGACATAATTCTCGAACCTTCGATCTTGTTCCTATGGATGATACATGTGCTGTATGCGCTGAGCCGTTCCAGTGGGTCGCATATGGACAGTGTGGGCACCGCAGCGTCTGCTCCTTCTGCGTGGTTCGCCTTCGACTCATCGGCAATGATCGCCGTTGCTGCGTTTGCAAGGCTGAGTCCACTTTTATCTTCGTCACCAGGGTAAGTAATTAGTAATAGTATAGCCTTTACTTCTTCACTCACACCTAAAACAACATACCTGTTCTCCTTCTTACTTATATAGTCTCTGATCAATTGATACATTATATTGGCGTCTGCACATTCTTTCCTTTAGTCATCATGAATTGTCAACTTATCGTGGCTATATTTTTGCCCTAATTTTCAGATTTTCTCGTATCACTATGTCCACATCCTCTACTCTGTATCTTTTGCAAATGAGCATTACCTTTCTTGCTACTTAACTTTTCTCTTGTCTTTGATGTCTCTTCTTTTAGGCTTCTGGAGAATATACAAGAATGATAAGTGACTTTTCAATATTGCCTTCTGATCCATATGAGGGGCAGATAGGATCATACTGGTTTCATCAAGATCTGCAAGCTTATTTTGACGATTCGGATCACTACAAGATCATCAAGGCTATGTTTAGTCTTTCTTGCATTGTTTGTGATAGGATGGACCAACAGAATAATGGTCGGGCAAAAGGCCATGTGGGTTTCAGGAACATTGTGGAGTTGAAGACTCATTTATCTCATGAACATAGACTATTCATGTGCCCTCTATGTTTGGAAGTAAAGAAGGTGAATCTTCTCGTAAATTTTATATGGCCATTTGATAGAGATCGAAAATGGATTGGATGAGTTTAAATTGAAGAATTTAATTTAATTATTTGTTTTAGTATTATTTTATTAGTTAAGGAATAATTGTTTGACTAGGAGTATTAATTAGAGTTTGACTAGGAAATTATTATAGAGTTTTAGTAGGATAAGGATTTGAGAGTTTGATCATGAAACTCTTTTAGTATTTTAGTAAGAAAGTAGTTTTTATTTTAGTAGGGAACTTGGCCTATAAATAATGGTGTAATCCCAACTATTTTTATGAGAGAGATTATGAATAAGAATTGAGTATTCTCTGCGGAGATTTGTGTGTTTCTTCACCGATTTCTTGCGAGGATGAGGTAAACCCCTTCCACCTCCTCTTCTTTCTTCTTCTCTTTCTATTCTATGAATTCTAGACCTTCTCGATTTACATCAATTTGGTATCAGAGCCCAATTTCGATCATTCTCGATTGTGGTTGTGTTTCTTGAGATCCGTTTGTCATCCTCAAGATTTCGCCCCTTTCCAAAAAAACCTGGCACAACCAAGTCCAACAAAAAAAAAAATACCCACCGCCCCTACACAAAACCCATAACACAAAAACCAGTACCCAAACTCGTAAAATTACACAAACATCCCCAAGTCTTTCCAAAGTTATAAATCTAACCTTGGAGTTTTTGAAATTACACTTTCACCCCCAAAAGTTTCAAAAATTGCACTTTGACCCCAAATTATTTTGAAATTACAGATTGACCTCAAAATTTAAAAAAAAAAAAAAATTCTTAAAATTCTCTTCCAATCAATATGATTTCCAACGCCGAATTAAATGCTAAAGTGGAGGCTTTATCCCAAGCACAAGTTGATTCACAAAAAGTTATGAATGCTAGACTAGATACAATTCAAGCATCTATCGATTCACTGAGAGAATTTGTGCTCGCTACAATTTGTGAAACCAAAACAAGTGAAGATTTTAACTTTGTCTTTTCAACTATCAATCAAAAAGTGGTTGAACACAGCTCTCCAGTTATACCACAAGTTTCACCACCACAAGTTCCACCACTACAAGTTCCAATCCTATTGAATGGCGATAAACTGAAGTTATTCAATGTTAATGAGCCTAAAAGTTCTACTTATACTCATCCTACAATAATTGCTTTTGATAAGCTGATTGTAAAGGGTGTTCCTATAGATGAAGTTAAACAAGTTTCAAACGTGATTTTTTTAGATGGAGTTGCTACTTTTTCGTCAACATCCTCACTATCCTTTTATCTGGAACAAAGTGTGAAGGTTATAAAGATTCGAGATATAAATTCCTCCCATTGTGATATCTGGAAATCTTACTTCTATGCTATCGGGTTTGCAGATGTGTTTCACCATCTAATGTCAATTCTCTTGGAGTATTCTTGCTACAACAACTCTTCGGAGAAGAGTTTTTTTCAGCCGAGGAGAATTGATAGAGATCGAAAAGGGATTGGATGAGCTTAAATTGAAGAATTGAATTTTATTATTTGTTTTATTATTATTTTATTAGTTAAGGAATAATTGTTTGACTAGGAGTATTAATTAGAGTTTGACTAGGAAATTATTATAGAGTTTTAGTAGGATAAGGATTTGAGAGTTTGATCATGAAACTCTTTTAGTATTTTAGTAGGAAAGTAGTTTTTATTTTAGTAGGGAACTTGACCTATAAATAATGGTGTAATCCCAACTGTTTTTATGAGAGAGATTATGAATAAGAATTGAGTATTCTCTGCGGAGATTTGTGTGTTTCTTCACCGATTTCTTGCGAGGATGAGGTAAACCCCTTCCACCCCCTCTTCTTTCTTCTTCTCTTTCTATTCTATGAATTCTAGACCTTCTTGATTTACATCACCATTCCTCTTTGTTTTCTGTTTTCTGTTTTGATTCTCAAATTCTTGAATGCGGAGATTGGCTATTGTTACACATTATTTTCCGAAATAATATAATAAATTTCTTAAATTTGGGTACAGATATTTGTTAGTGAGCAGAAGCTATACACTAGAAAACAATTGGAGGGACATGTAGAGACAGGGGATAGGGAAGTAGATGGTGATGAGCTTGAATGTGGCGGCTTCATGGTCCATTGTAGGTGCAACTTCTGCGAAATGTTATTTTATGGGAATACTGAATATTATTCCCATATGTCAGCTGAGCATTATACTTGTAAACTATGCACAAGGTATTTTCTTTGTCCTTTTACAAGAATGATGTAGTACTATGCTCTCTCATCTTTATTTTAGCTATTAATACATCTTGTCTCTTTCAATGCAGGGTATGTCCAGGAAAATACTACTACTACTACAAGGACTATGATGCTTTGGAGGTGATTTGTTTTCTTATTTGAGTGTTATTCATCCAGCTGTGGACGTTGGCGGTTGGCGGTTGCCTGTTGTGGATATTTATATATTTACTCTTTCCATCTACAATTTAGATTATGCGTAATGTAATTTGACTTTTGCAGGAGCATTTTGGTTTGCGTCATTGCCCTGATCCGACGGGTGCTAAATGGTTTATTGTTTTCCCGCCTGAATACAGGATGGAGGTGATTAGTTTACAATAATATTTTCTAAATCCTGATGCTCCTCTATGCAAGTGTTCGTACTTTCATTTATTTTGTTGTTAATAGTTACTCACTTTTCTATAATATGGTTTATTTAACAATTAGTTGGTATATTGGTTTGTTTCTTTCAGGAGCAAGATACATTTGAACATGGAGAGTGCATATCACAAAGTGAAAATGCTCATGAGGTATAAATTGTTATTCCAACATTATTTGTCTGTTCATATATTGCACTTCAAGGCATGAACCATATCAACCAGCATGCCTTCGTGGGTATTCATTTGATTGTAATTTCAATCAGTTTATGTTGTTGCTAATTATTTGTTGATACGAGGATTTTTCCCCTTTTGTTCTTGTTTTCTCTATGCAGGTTCAAAATAGCATAGACAGTGCATCACATGATTTGCCATTCAGTTCCAAGGAAGATCAATCTGATAATTATGAAAATAACAACCCAAGCAATGCCAATATTTCCCCATCCAAAATATCCCGCCCGATACATCCTGGGTTGCCTTTGTGTAGCCTTTTTGGCCCGGAACCGGAAGAGGATCCGAGCAGTTCATCTCCAGAAGAACCCTCCTTCCCTCCAATGCCTCCTATAACAAGATGCAGTCAATTTACACCTGCAAGTAACTCAGAGGGGTCAACTATTCTTCTTAATTCATCCGAAGCTTGGCCTGCACTTAGATATGGACCTATACAATCATCCATTCCAAGTTCTTCTCACTCGGAGCCATCACGAAAATGTGAAGTTCTTTCATCATCTACCCTCAGATCTATCGTATCTAAGCCAGTGGCAACTAAGATGCCCTCACTTTCCCGCTACACTAATCCCGTTCAGGCAACCAAAACCCAAGGTAGATATGCAAGTTCTTCTAAGTATCCTTCTAGAAAATTGCCACCTCCAACTTGTCCTAAAGTAGCTGAATTTGAGTCTTCCCCTTCTAACTTTCCTCCTGTTTCTGCAACAGAAAAATACAAGCCACCCACAAGCAACCATTCTTCTTCAGATGTGGATGACCTGTCCTCTGCAAATAAGTCTTTGGTCGAAAGGATCCACATTGCTCTAGAATTTGATGAGGACAAATACCAGGCTTTCAAATTCATATCCAGCGAGTTTTATGAAGGTGTAACTGGTACTGCAGAATATTTAGCCTATGTACAACAGTTTGGCCTCACACATCTTGTCCCCGAAATGGCAATACTCTTTCCTGATGCGTCAAAGCATAAAGAGCTTGTCGATACTTACAATGCTCGTTCTGGAATATCTCCCTCAAACGAGAGACATTGTTCTAGGAAAAATAAGGAGAGGCATGAGGCAGATGCAAGATATGAAGGTTCATTTTGGGGTGGCATTAGTTGTACAGTCAACAGATTGCATTCATCATCCAAGTGTAAGGAAGATAGAGGTGACACATTATCAAATGGTTGTGCTTTCAAGAAAAAATTTAATATAACTGTTGATGAGGGGCGTTCTGAATTATGTTTTTCAGTTAGGTCTTCGAATCTTCAGTCTCAATCAACAGGGCGTGGATCTAATCAATGTTCAAGTGCTGGGAAAGCACAAAAAAAGAAAACGTCCAAGTTCCCTAAAGCTCGATGGGGTGATGGTTCGCTGGCTGCATTTTCAGACATTAAACGTAGCAATTCAGGTGAAACATCCAATTTCAACGAACATACTTCTGGTGGGTTGCCAGTTTATGGTGCGTGGGGGAATGGGGGAGGCCGAAGATTGGTTGAGACATCCAATTTCAAAGCAAATACTTGTGGTGGATTTCCACAGTATGATGCATGGAGGAATGGGGGAGATCAGAGGTTGCTTGCACCAACTCGAGGAGCAAATGGACTCAAGAATTTTTTATAGGACATCAAGTCTTGATTCTTATTAGTTATATATGACTATGGAACAAACAGAGATGAACTTAGATAGAAGATAGACAAAGTGGTTTTGGTTGTACTTAGGAATTAGTATGTTTCATGTATAAATGGAATTGCTTTTTGTTTAAATGATTTTTTAGTGGTAGTGTCTGGGGAATCCAGTTTTTGTTTCTCCTGGCATGTTTTTTATTGGTTGCTTCACAGGAATGAATGGGAAATGCAAATAAATTGGTCTTTCTCGATTGCCCATGAATGTCTTGGTTTTGGTTTTCCCATTTTGCTGACTTTGAAAAATCACTTTGGTTGGTTTCTGACCAGTAACTAATTTTTGACATCAAGCAACTACCTTCGTCAAATCTACGTTTAGTTTTGACCGGATTTGGTGGGTTTGGTATTTGGCACTATCAAGGTGACAACAAATGATCCTTACCCACCAACCAACCTACCCACCAAATCACAACAAGCCAAAAAAACAAATAAATTAAGAAACCATGGAAAAAACACCATTGGTCTTTGAATCAAGCCATGAGTCCTTATGCTTTTTTGTGTCCAAATTCCTAAGGTTGGTTGGGGTTGGTATTTGATTAGATCATCTCAACTTTGATTTTGAAGAATTACCATTCAAACATCACACCTCATACTCATAATGTCTTAAGTCAAAACAAACAGGTGGTATCTAAACCGTGTAAATGGAATATTCAACATCATCATTTCAAGTACTTAGTTTGAAATTTCAATCAACTCTGAATAACTTTCAAACATAACTTCATCTTAGTATGCAATTTCAAGTGTTTATCCAATCAATAGCTTTGCCTTTTATATTTTCTTTAGACATTAATCAGTTTGTTGAGTTAAAAAAATTGATGGATGGATTAAAAAATATAGTTGAAATATAATAATTTATCCACAAATTAACCCGAAACGAGTTTTTAGGATAAAAACACAAAACAAATGTGTAAGATGTCAAAAAATATCATGTACTTAAATTAATCTCATACCAAAAATTAATCAAGAAAATAAATTAATAAAAGAATAAAAGGAAGAAAGAGGAAGTAATGAACATCGATGAATAAAATATCTAATTCATTAATTTTAGAGTCACACCTTGAGATTTGTCACTTAATCACTCGTATCCCTGACATTTGACATATTATATATAGATCCCCTGATATTTGTACATGCATAACATATAGACCCCTGTCGTCAATGTCCGTTAGTATATCCGTTAATAAATTACGCTCATACTCCTGAAATTTGTAAACATATAATACGTAGACCCCTCGAATTTAAAATGTTATACTTAGACAAAAAATACTCCAATCAAAGATAGAATATCAAATATTTTAAATTTTACAACTAAAATTCATGTTCTATTGTATCATTTATTGAAATAAAATTAAAAATAAAAATCTATTTTTTTCTTAAAAATCGTAATTAGTATACTATCTATTGAAATAAAACTAAAAAATTAAATAAGGGGTCTAAGTCATTCATAATAGAACATGAATTTTACAGCCAAAATTCATGTTCTATTATGTTATTTATTGAAATAAAATCAAAAATAAAAACCTAATATTTTTTCTTAATAAATCATAATTAGTACACAATTATACTATCTATTAGAATAAAACTAAAAAATCAAACAAATGACCAAACTGTAATGGACACAATATCTTTTAACTTTAATTGAGGTAATTTGGTAGTTTAATTTAGTCATTTAAACGACCAAATTAAATTCCAATAGATAATATAATTGTATATTAATTATGATTTTTTAAGAAAAAATTAGATTTTTATTTTTGATTTTATTTCAATAAATGTCATAATAGAACATGAATTTTGGTTATAAAATTTAAAATATTTGATATTATATATTTGATTGGAGTATTTTTTGTCTAAGTATAATATTTTAAACTTGAAGAATCTAAGTATTACACGCCTACAAATTTTAGGAGGTCTGAGTGTAATTTATTAACGGATATACTAATGGACATTGACGACATGAGTCTAAGTGTTACGTGCGTACAAAATATTGACGGCAGGAGTCTAAGTGTTACGTGTGTATAAACTTTAGGGAGTTTATGTATAATATTTTAAATGTCAAGGTAATTTAATGATTAACGATCACAAATAAACTGAAATAAAGTTTATTACTAAAACTTCGGACGAAGTACAGGCTGGTGCTTGGCGGGGGTTGGTGGATTCCAGGCAATAGCCGGTAAAAACGCGTCCTTCTCCTCCACCGACTCCTACTATTAACATTACCTTACCATGTGCAATGCTTACCCATCCAACGCTCATGATTAAACCATGTATCAAACAGCAGCCGTCGATCTGGATCCCTAATGAATCTACCCCATATTGCGGACGCGAAGGGACCTCACCCACCCCCACTTGCCTATAAAACTCGCCCCCTCCATCCCCTCATACTCGCCATTCTGTCACAGGGTTCTGCTTTGAGGAGACTTGCTCATTTACAAACACTCTCTCTCTATCTCTCTCCGAATCCGAGGTATTGTTGCCTTCTCTCTAGTGTTGTGCTTTGGTTGATAAGTTAGTTTTGATGTGTTTTTGTTCAGAAGAAATGCTTGTAGATCTGAGTATTTTCGTTGATTTACGTGCGTCATTTGTTTTGTTATGGAAGTTTGTTGGTTGTAGCACTAGTTCGTTTTACACATTTCTTTTCCTAGTTTATGTTTGGCATTTCGGAATAAACACTAAAATCAGATTAATTTCTTTTTGATAACGAAAGCATCAAATCCTGTTCATATGGTGATTGGGCTGAACTGAATGAAATGTAGCCATTTTTGGTGGCAAAATGAAAATTTCCCTCTTCTGTTGTGTTACTTGTGTACTACGTGTGGATCTGAAGTGAAATCTTACTGGAAAAAAAAAACACGAAAAAGAACGAAGGTTCAGTTCGCTGGGAAAGGAAATTTTAAGGTTTCTTGGATTACTTTCTTTTTTCTTGTGATTTTCCATTATTCTTCTTTACTTGATCGTCTCAGTTCCAGTAGATCTATTATTCGTTGTCCTATTCCAGCATTGGAAGTGTTGTTTCGGGCTTCTTTTCTCAGATCTATAATTTATAAGCCTTGACTGATTATTACTACATCTTAATCTCTTAACAGGAATAACTGAAATTGGCTATGACAGTTGTACCTGGTTTTTAAAGTATTTTCTCTTTTAAGTGACTTCATCGAAGGCTCCAAGTACATTGTTTTTTTCTTTCCCATCCCATCAGATCTACTATTTCTAATAAGTCTTGGGGGCTCATCACTTCCATCTAATTATGAGTAATAAGATACTAATTACATTTGCCAAACTTACTATTGGTTCTCATGAACGGCTACCGAAGACCATTTGTCTTTGTTATTTTTAACTCTCCTTAGTCCTTATCCTAATTTTGTGCATTGAATACCTAATTTTTGGATTGTAATTGATTTCTATGCTTGCAACTCTCTGTGAACAATTGCCACAGACAATTTCGTTGTAAGCTGCCGTGCGCAATCCTTAAATATTTCTTAATAAGTAAATGCAGAACATAATTCAAGCACATATTTTTTTGTCCTCTTTACTTAATGGACTATTTCTTGGTTGTCATTGGGGACATTATAATAAATGTATTGAAAGATCTGTTACATTTCTATGATTTATGTATGTATTGAGATCATTTGACTTGTCATCAGTGGTTTTTGTTCATTTGTGTTCACCTGTTGTGTGTAAAGTGAGAGATCTGATACAATTGTTTGTTCTGCAGCTTTGCAGAAATGGAGACCTTCCTATTCACATCCGAATCAGTCAATGAGGGACACCCAGACAAGCTTTGCGACCAGGTCTCCGATGCAGTCCTCGATGCCTGCCTAGCACAGGACCCCGATAGCAAGGTTGCTTGTGAGACTTGCACCAAAACCAACATGGTCATGGTCTTTGGAGAAATCACAACCAAGGCCAATATAGATTATGAGAAAATTGTGCGTGACACTTGCCGTGCAATTGGATTTGTCTCTGATGATGTGGGATTGGATGCTGACAACTGCAAGGTCCTCGTCAACATTGAGCAGCAAAGCCCTGATATTGCCCAGGGTGTCCACGGGCATCTCACCAAGCGACCTGAGGAGATTGGTGCTGGTGACCAGGGCCACATGTTTGGTTATGCTACAGATGAAACCCCTGAGTTGATGCCTCTTAGTCATGTTCTTGCTACTAAGCTTGGTGCTCGATTAACTGATGTCCGAAAGAATGGTACTTGTGCATGGCTGAGACCTGATGGTAAAACCCAAGTGACTGTTGAGTACCGCAATGACAAGGGTGCCATGGTCCCTATTCGGGTCCACACTGTTCTCATCTCTACTCAACATGACGAGACTGTCACTAATGATGAGATTGCTGCTGATCTTAAAGAGCATGTCATCAAGCCTGTTATTCCCGAGATGTATCTAGATGAGAAGACTATCTTCCATCTTAATCCATCTGGCCGTTTTGTTATTGGTGGACCTCATGGTGATGCTGGTCTTACTGGCCGCAAGATTATCATTGACACCTACGGTGGGTGGGGTGCTCATGGTGGTGGTGCATTCTCCGGAAAAGACCCCACCAAGGTTGATAGGAGTGGAGCTTATATTGTCAGGCAGGCTGCGAAGAGTATTGTTGCGAATGGGCTTGCTCGGAGGTGCATCGTGCAGGTTTCATATGCCATTGGTGTACCGGAGCCTTTGTCTGTGTTTGTGGATACATATGGGACTGGAAAGATTCCCGACAAAGAAATTCTCAAGATTGTGAAGGAGAGCTTTGATTTCAGGCCGGGCATGATCTCCATTAACCTGGATCTCAAACGGGGTGGCAATGGCAGGTTCTTGAAGACTGCTGCCTATGGGCATTTTGGCAGAGACGACCCTGACTTCACATGGGAAGTGGTTAAGCCCCTCAAGTGGGATAAGGTTCAAGCTTAATGAAGACAAAGACGTCATTGTTGCCTGCTGATCTGCCTTGCCTCTTGGCTTATATGTTGTTACTTTTGATTCCATTTGTTATGAGTTCTTACTTTTGGTTCCATTTGTTTGTTACTGAAAAAATTGGTTTCAAAAAACCCCGTTTGTTCTCCACAGGATCCATAAGTGAATTTGTTGCTGCTGGAGATTATATTTTTATGTAATATGCCATAAGAGAATTTGTTGCTATTTGGCAGCAGATCTGAAATTGTATGATTGCTCCCTAGGATCAAGTAATATCATCTCATGCCTAAGACACCATGGCTGTGCTTCGAAAACAAGAGTAGTTCCATATGCACTAAAAATTGTATGAATCTCCAGAGCTCTTAAAATAAGCGCTCGTTTTGTTGTGAGTTGGTGTCCTGAGGAGAATCAAGAAGAGATTCAAAACAGCAATTGTTTGTCATTTAGATTGGACATTGGAAAACAATATGGTCATTAGCTCTAGTTTCTGCATATTTTTTGGACATCTCCCGGACCCCTGTAGTAATATAACAAAGGCAATAAATCAAACGTGGAATGCCATTTGACAGATATGAAAGTTACCTGCTTCTGCTTCAGCAACAGGGCGCAACTATGCCAATTGCCAAGCAGTTTTGTTCGAACACAAACAGACAGACCATACAGCAGGTGGTTGGTTGCATTCGCAACGAGTTTCTTCCGTCAGAATCTACCTTTAGGAAGTTCGGCAGATGGGATATGACCATTAGCTTCATGGCATGATTGCCTTGGAAAGGAAAAAAACTTCTATTTTAGAGCACATCTAGCAGAGGTAAGGCTAGGCGTATAGGATTTTGTAAATTCTTGTACAAGTGTTTCTTTTTTATTGCTCAATACATGATTGATTACTGCACCATAGGTCTGTACCACGGTGTCCACTGGAATGTCAATTGATATTAAAATTTAATGGGCTTAGGCATTAAACAACATAAGCTACAGCAAAATTGCCAGGATGATGAGCACTTCTAAAAATCTGATGTCATTAAATCCTCCTTTGACCATGACACAGCCAAGAAGAGAGGCACTAATAGAACAAAGGCATTTCAGAAAAAAAGATGTGATTTCGATTCAGTGTTACAAATAGAGAAGGGGTGAAAAAGAGAGACACATTGCAAATTTACAGAAAGGCTAACATCACCTCTGGCAGAAGATGAATGCTGTGTATAAACAAAGATGCTCAAATAGTTTGCCTCGAAAGGTTACTGTTCAAATTTTGCCTCACTAGTTCACATTGCAGATGGAGATAGAGAGGCAGGACAGGACTTGCATTAATCCATCATAAAAAGAAAATGACAGCTAGACTCCATGTTGAATTTCCCCAGATAATGTCTATTGTAGTCCTCAAACAGCATTTTAGCTGCTCCCATACAAATCCTGGACATCAATAAAAAGCATTTATACCCCTTGCGCTAGATCAGATATAGCTGGACTGTCCATTTCAACGCCCTCCTCATCTTTGGGATCATTAGCAGCTATAATCTGTTTTTCCTGCTCCAAATCATAGACCTTGTCATTCATACCTTCTTTTCTATACGCATCCACCATAATTGTGTAAGTTGTAGAATCTGGTTGACACTGCTTCTGTTTCATTCGCTGGAAAACTCGCTCCATCTCTATCAAATCTTCTGCCTTTGCACAAGCATAAATAACTGCATTATGGAATGAGGTATTCTCAGGTATCTCCAATTTCCCAGCCAACTGGACACTACTGATCACCTTGTGGAAAAGTCCTGCATGGGCATACCCTTTAATGAGACAGCAGAAAGTCTTGGTGTCAGCCTTCATGCCCTCCGCACGCATCTGGTCAAATGTGTACTCCATGTGCTTTGCATCACCGGCCTCTGAAAATGCCTCAATCACATTGTTGTAAGTTGATGTTGTCCATGGAAATGAAAGCTTACGCATGTACTCCATTACCGATGACATTTTATCATACATCCGTTTCTTACCATAAGCACCGATCAGGATATTAAAAGTGCGAGTTTCTGGCTCAATCCCAAAATTACGGAATTTCTCATACCATCTCTCCATCATTTCAATCTGACCCTTATTACCAAACAAGCTGAGAATAGAGTTCATTGTCCATACATCAGGTCTGCATGTCGTGCTCACAAGCATCCCCGAAAGAACTTGCTCCATCTGATCAAATTTTCCTGCTTTTCCATACCCGCTTAACACTATATTTTGGGTGACAGTATTTGGGGTTATTAAGCGTTCAGCCATTTGTTCATAGAGGGACTCAACCAGTTCAAATCGAGAGGCGTCAACACATGCCTTAATAAGGATACTAAATGTATAAACATCAGGTTGGCAATGAGGTAAGGTCTTCATGTGGTCAAGAATTGAGAATGCCTCATCAATAAGATTGCTCCGACAAAAAGCAGCAAGCAAAGCCGTGTAAAGTTCTGAGGTGGGTTCCAATTCTTCCTCCACCATTCTGTCAAAAAGCCACTGGGCACGTTGGGGTTGCCCAGATCTTCCAAGAAGAACAAGAAGCTTCATGTAAGTCCCTTCTTTTGGTTGATAAAAAGGTTGTTCCTTGAGCATCTCAAATACCTGAACATTTGAAACGACAACAATAATCACTCAACAAGAGAGTTGGACAATAGATCAATACATGCTGATACCCATCTAGCGATGCACATATAATGCTTTAATTTCAGCTGCAAGATCAAGGGAAATATCAGTCCGAAACGAGGAATATACATATCAACAAAACCAGGTAATGGGCCAAATTGGTATCATGACAGGAAGGGCCCCTGACTGAGAGAATATATAGTATTAGTAGATAATTCTGAGCTATTAAAATAACAACATTCAAGCCCTAACAATTCAAATGTTGATTTCTAGGAACCATCTTTGAGTTGACAGCAATTGATAACCAAACCAACCCAAGAAATAACGCTGAACGAGAAAACCTTTTTACAGCAATGCCTTCAATGTATCTGTACTAGACGTATATTTTCAAGAAATAATAGCTCCCACAAACCATCCAAGTAAAATGAAGGGAAATTGCATACAAAAGAAGATATAAACAAAGCAAACAACATAAATTTAAGGAAAATGTATAATATGACAATACATATTGGTACATTGTTGTGCATAATAAATACCTCGAGGGCTTCGAGCCATTGCTTTTTCTGAATACGATCGGAGAGAGCTTCGGTGACGGTGTTGGCCCAGGCGCTGGCATTGTTCTTTCTATCCAATTTCTTCTTGACTCTCTTTAATGGAGTTCTTTTTGATTTTCCTGGGATAGAGGTTTCTGAGACACCTGGGTATTCGCCTTCCTTCCAGAGCCTCTTCTTCGGAACCACCATCGAAGATGACGCTTTTGTGGTTGCAGAAGAATTGGGTGATGCGATTGCGCAGCGAAACAAAACCCTTTGAACCGTGTGATAGCCAGTGGTCGTGTTGGTTTTGCTGGAAAGAGGAGATGGAAGGAGGGAAGATGAGAATGAGAGAGAGAACGAAGACGCCATGGTTCTGGGTTCTTGTTGCCAGTGGTAGTGGTGATTTCTCGGTTCTGAGAGAGAGAGAGAGAGAGAGCATAAAGTCCGACCGGGGAAGCAGATGAAGAAGATAGTGGGACTGTGAGAACAAAATGACATTCTTACCCCTACTACCCATATCCATATCAAGATAGTCTTGATAATAAATGCTCAATCCTTAACATCCACCAAATTCTTGTCCTAATTACTTACATTCGAGATTATTGATTGAATCATGTTAATGGGAATTTTTTTTTTCAATGGTTAGGAGGAGCGTTCACGATAATTTATGCTCGATTAATCTTCAGAAAGAAGATTATATCAAGAGTAAAATATTTATGAGAAAAAAATCTCTTATGACTTACATGTCCATATTCTTATGTTAAAAACTCTCTATTTTCCTTTTTTCTATTTATTACACTACCCAGCCTACACCCTCGTGTAAATACACCACCAATTGTGTAACTATTTCTTCTATTGTTTGTAGTTAAGAGTTTGAAAAATTCAATTCGATTATCAACTTTGGTATCACCTAAACCTCCCCCACCTCCTCTTGCTTAGCTTATCAAAATATACTGCCAATTAATTTTACTTGTGCAAGAGAGAGAGAAGCTTCACTCAACTGGAACACACATTCAGCCTATAAAGCATTTCTTCTTCTTTTTGGTCTGTCTTCTTTCTGTTTGTGCGTGTGTGTGCATTGAATCCCAGGTTCTCTATTGTACTTCCTGAATAGGATTCTTTTCACCTTTCCCACCAGCACCAAGTTAAGCTGGAAGACCCCAAATTTAGTGCTCTTCATCTACATGTAATCCATTATCTATAATAAAATTATTCAAGTCTTGCTCAACGCTTCAGTTCCTAGTAGATAGTAATTGACATTTTCCTTACAAAGTTACAAGTAGAAGTGAACTAGAACATACAGATAAATATCATATTTTTACCAATTCCTAACGAAATCTAAACCCCATACATATAACCAGTCTTCTAAAAATCAGCATCTAAAGAAGGGAATAAAAAATCCCCACCCGCGGCCAGTACCAATGTCACATTACCCACTTTAGCTTGACCCATACTTTAAGAGTTCCCACCTGAAGGGCCACACAAAACGAACCTCAGGTGAGCTTTTGAAGAGCAGAGCCACACATACACAGACAGCAGCAATCGCAATAATTGAAAACATTGCTGGCCCATAGATTGGCAGTGAGGTTCTGGTGCTTCCATAAGCCAACTTCTGTTCGCATAGCTTGCATTGTCCCTTATGTGGAATCATTAGAGTCTTGTCAGTTTGAAAACTAACAATTTTGGCCGATTTATGCCCATCTGCCAGTTTTTGCTTGATGTTGCAATCTAAAAGGACACCAGGGATGTCAAGCACTACATGACCACTTCCTGATTTCTTTCTGATTTTCTTTTGGACCATATGAATGTACGAGTAGTGTCCTCGCAGGCATGCATAATCGTTGGGTGTCAATCCTGTACTGTCACGAGCACTCCTCCATGCTTCGATTCCCACCTGAACAAAGGCAATCTATATCAGCACCTGCAGGACTTGTTCAAGTTTTTTGCCCTTTTTAGGGAAAAAATGAGAAGAAAAGAAGAAAGTTATGCAGCCCAAGATACACACAGGGCTGAACATTTCATTTTTAACATAAACATACTCAGAATGTCCCTCATAGATGCTTTCTGATCATAACATATGTAGGACCCACACAGAGTACCAGACTTCTTCCCGAAAATAGCTCAGGAAGTAATCAGTCACTGTTTCTGTGTGTGTGTGCACGACTGTGTGCACTGTGAGGGCATGACGTTTCTATGCTTGTCAGGATCATTTTGTGTTCCTTTGTGTGTGCTGTGGCGGGTGTAAAAGCCTGTGGAGTCCCTCCTCGGACAGAATGAGGTGTGTGCGCTTAGAAAAAGTCAGGAAAAGAAGTTGTTTCTATAAAGTTCAGATTCTAGATCTTCTTTGTTTTGTTTTTCCTTATATCCAACTTTGAGGATTAAATATAGTATGGCATTGAGCTACCTAGATATATCCATACAAAAATCTTGAAGGAAAACATGAAAATCTATGCTCTCCCTTAACTTCCAAGTTCATGACCAAAAAAATCTCAGACATTGGATGATGAAAAATGCTGAGGCACATGCAGAAGCAAAAACAGATAAAATGAGGACCAAATTTGTGAGAATCAGTCATGAACTGTCAACTTTAAAATATCATTTAGAATTCAGACACAGAAATGAAACACCAACGCTTATACTGAGAGAGAGAGAAGACAGAGAGAGGTACCGATCCAGAATCATCAGTCAACGCGTCCAACACATTCTCAGAGCCATCTCGACTGGCTGCTATGTGAAGAGGAGTCAAGCCCCCTGGGCCAATTGCATCAGGCCTAAATAAGTTGGTACCCCTGGCAAAATGTTGCTTCTCTTCAGATCCAGATGTCTCCAACACACTTTCTGGCTGGTATCTCAAAAGGAATTCTACCATAGGTCTGCAGTTTCTTAGCACAGCTCTGTGAAGGAGGCCAATCTCCAGCAATGCAAGTTCAACAGAAGGGTGCTCCCCTGCATCTACAGTACCATTGAACAGAATGCCCAAAAGTTGCTTTGCTACAGCACACCAGTCATGGTCAACAGAGAACTCCATGAGCCACCTAAATCTTTTGAAAGGGAATAGATCCAAGTTGGGATCCATCCCATTCAACCTAAACTTCAAGTGATTTCTATGAAGAAGCCAACCCATCTCATGTATAAAGTCCAAAGCTTGATTCCTGGCTTCTAATCTTTCAGTTTCTCCCTGTACATCATCAGGGGTTCCTGCAACCTCCACGGCACTCTCCAATGTACAAATTTCAGAACAAACATCCTGCTCTGCAACTATAAATGGGAAAAAGCTGCTGCTGAGACCGTGGTCTTCCACCTACTTAGACAAACAGAGCCATAATTTACAAATGGAAAAAGTGTATCCAATTGGCAGAGAAATCTGCGCATTCATCACATCTAATGGATATCATGCCATGTGAAGGAGCTGCCTTCTTGAGGTCAATGGTTCAAGCCCCCTTCACCCTTCCCCCTCCTCCAAAAAAAATAAAAAATAAAATGGATATCATGCCATGCTAAAATATATATAAACATTTAAAGCCACTTTTCCTTTACAGCGTAAAGGAAGGGAGGGGTATTAGGGACCTAATGGCTGACATATAGCAACATGGCGGGTAATTAGTGAAACCGGAAGAGGCTGACCAGTGGAAATGCAAAAAGACTTGCTTTTCTGCTTAATTATCATAAAGTTTGGATTGTGGGGTCTTAACTCCATGAACATTACTTTGACAGAGTAGAATTTTTAATCCAAAGTGTCCGATTAAAGATAGACAAAAAGCAATTTATCGAAGGTATTTAACCCAAATCACTGTTTTGGGTGCAGACATCTCATAGACGGACTTGATACCAAGCAAATGCACCACATGAAACCAGTTTATATATTTAACTAATGTCAATTAATTTTACAAAGAAAAGTAGCTAGATTAAGGCAATGCTGACAAGCCGTGAGTAGAGTCAAGGTGCAAATATAGATTCTACACTAGAAACCCACAAGGGAATAGATTCTGGTAAGGAAAACCAACACAAAATATTAAAATTTCATTCAACAACATGGGTGAATAACCATACCTCAATGAATCCTCTCCCACTGACATTTGGTATGCAGCAAGAGAAGCTAAAGGACTCGATTTTATCGTGCTCGATGAATGAATCAGCTGCCCCAATCATATCAGAACAACTTCCCTGGACTAAATACTTCCCTTCTAGTGCGCAAAGTAACCTGAAACAGAAAGTACAAACAACTAATTATTTGTGCAGCAGCCCAAAAAATTCGAGTCACAACATCATCTGAAAATCAAGAAACTTGTCTTTAAGATCAAGGTGTTTATTGCATGCACAGAGAAGACCAAAGATACCTTGTGGTGGACCAAGAGAGGTTAAAGCCTTTGACTACAAACTGAACTCTCTCAGAAACAGAAACTGCAATTGGTTTGATGCTTGAGATCCTGCAATTTTTACGGCTTTGATGCGGCAAGGATGTGTCTAGAACAACCTGACCTGCAGCACAATTAGAAGGAATCAATATGATCTTCCTAGAGCAGTATGACAGTGAACAATTAAATAGAAGCAAAAGAAGAAATTCTATAAAGAGCAAGAACAAACCATCATATAAAAATGCTACACGATGCTGCACCCTAGTATAAACCCATCCTGTCCTCCAGAAAGGATCACTGGATGCATCAAGAAGCCTCTTTAAACTGGAGCTCAGATCACAGCACAGCTGAAGCAACAGTAACTAGAGAGATTAGACATGATTTCTCAAAGGCCGCAAATGAAACAAGCTGTTCATGAATAGATCAGGACAGGTTCATGTCCAGATAATCCGGACTAAGTCAATAGTGTGGTGAACATAGCTCAGGCCTCAATTAAGCAGCCAGCGAGGCGGGCTTAAGCAGTTGTTTTGAAGCTCAATTCCAGCACAAGCCAAGCTCAAACACCTACTTCTAAACCAAGAGCAGCTCACGCAAGCCAATACCCAGCTCTGCTTATTTCATTTGCAGCCTCATTTAAATGAAATAGGGATAAACAATTTATATTTCTGGCGATAACACAGAAACTTACCTCCTCCCATGTGGATGTTCCCATTCGGAGATATATTGTTAATATGATACAACCAGGTCTGATGTAGCTTTCAATTTCAGTGGGACTGTGGGATAACCAATCGAGAATCTGGAAATTCATAACGCATGACAAAGATCAAACTCTCAGCGAAGAAAACACTTATAAAATTGCAGACAAACCATCTCACATCCCTGAAACAGTGCAATACCTCTTTTCGCAGGACAAGAGGCAAATCACTAGGATCTTTTCCAAAGAGTTTAAAAACAATTCGATCTGTGCGACACTGGCAATGAATCAAAAAATATGAAGTTATCAGAAAAAACATTGAGGCAAAATAACAATTCAGACTGTTGTTATCCACATTAGAAAGGATCATGTTTAGTACATTTTCGGCTACCTTTGCGTGGCAATTCACCAAAGTTCCAAATTATAAAAAGAATCAACTCCAGACTTAATAAACACAATTACACAACCACCGAACAACAAATATCAGCTATACCTCTTAAGAATATATATATGTAAACGCAAGTAACTTGCCAGATTTTACCAAAGGAGAACGCCATAAGAAATATCAGAAATACATGCAAACCACGTTCTTCATACCAGAAGCTTATTCCAGCTTATATTTCATGAAATATTACCTTAATCTCAGCTAGATAACAGTAAGGGGATTTGGTTGTGCATATGCAAGTATGCACATGAGTGAGGGTGTATGTTTGTGTGCAAGTTTTTTATTTGTTTCTCAAAGGGAGAGGGAGGGAGGGGGGTGAAAGAGTTTGCAATGGGGTCTCATAACTTAAAATGTTTCATAGATAAGTGTCCATAAACAAAAAAAAGACCTTCACTACTTCAGAAATCTGGCTCTCAATCACAATCACTCAATAAAAACATGGAAAGGAAACAACCGGCATACCTGAGCTTCTCCACTTGAACTAGACGGTGAGTGTGAAGATGTGGAACCCGAGTTCCCACTTGTCTGAGGTGGGCTCGACTTGTTAGACTCTTGATGTATCCATAAAGGACAACCAACCGACCCATTTCCTAAATTTACACGGGCATCAGAACTCTCCAGGTTTTCCAGGCAGTCCTGAGAATCATCATAAACGTTATTCAAGTCAATGTCATGCAATTTTTTCCTCCCCACTGTAGTCTCCAAGGTTGTTGTGGCTGAAATTCTGTTGCCTGTAGGAAACAGAATAGAAGATTGTGAAGCAGATGTACTTGGTAGAATCCCACCACGAGTGTCATCATTAAATATTCTCTTCTGTGTCATTTCATGTGCAGGTAGAGTGGCACATTGTTCGATAGGCCTTGGGGGCTCCTGAAAATCAATGCAAGTAATCTTCTTAGAAGATGAGCCATAAATCCTGGCACATTTAGGACCATTTGAAATCAGATTGCGAACCTTTACTGAAGCTTCAACACATGTCCCAGCATTTCCCGCATCATGCGAATCTGGTAGTAATCCAGAAACATTTCTTTCATTAACTGTACCAGCAAGAGTGGCAAGGTTTGTCAATAGATGAGACAGCAGATCCTTATCTTTTGCCTGATCTGAGCTATTGGCTGCAATTCATAAATAAGAGAAACAGTGATGCTAAAGAAGTATCCCAACCATGACATGAAACAAAATCTAATGTAGGGGGAGGGGGGAGAAGAAGAAGAAGATGCTGCTGATGATGAAGAAACTAATGAATAAACAAGAACAGAACAGAAACTGTACTATTTAGTGTCTTCATAATTAGCGAATGGAATTTCAAGATGATAAAGCGCACCATTCTAATCACATTAGCCAAGAGCAGGGCAAACAAAAGTTCCTAAAACTAGGTCGAACCGCCACATATTGATCTGCAGAGGCAAGTAAATTACATTGGTTGTATACCTTCAGTTTCATTATACAAGTACATCATCAACCATGGATTTTTGCTAGCAATTTCATTCATATGGGGCAGAGGAGTGCGGCCAAACCAACACCGAGATCAAGAGTTGTAAAATACCTCTCCAAATGCCTAGCAATCAATGACTAAATGATGTTTGCACAGCAGGAAAATAATTTTCAAGGTCATAAAGGAAAAACTCTCAGATAAAAAGAAGAAACTATGTTTACAATCAATCAAGTATAACAGACTATTATATTGTCCATACAATCTCTTAACTCTGAGCCTTCAGATACTCCCACATTTTGTGCGAAGCCTAATTTTTAAACTAGGATGATTACCTTCAAATGCAATGAATAACAAATGCTGTCAGCAAGCCAATCAAGTATGGAAGTAAAAGTCGCAGTTATCTACATACTCCATCTTCCTTTGATTAGAAGATCCTCAAAAGTTTCCTTCCCCCACAAGGAAAACAAAGAAGATATTCAGACTTTGGTCAATCACAAGAACACCATAGTAAGATCTATTGAAACACTTCCTAAACTTTCAGCCTAACCAACATTCTGTCCATTTGAAGGTCTATGTACATTCTGGCCATATTTGACGTTTAAAATCGTGCAACCATCACAGCTTAGGACCGTATGAGAAACTCTAGAATGGTTTCACTCCAGTTCTCCTTTAGTTATCGAGTTCACTAAAAATCCAACATTCAGTCATAAAATTGACTGATTGTGTGCTTTACCAACCCATAAAACGGTGACTACATCAAACAGAAGCTAACATTAAAATCAACTGGCCTGATCCTAACATGGACAAATAGACCCTAAGGGTTAGTAGAAATCCAACTCAACAAAACCTTGTTCCCCAGAGTAGGCCCCACCCCAGCCTTAACAATAAATCCTTAGGATTACTAGAAACACAGCTCCACAAACCTTCATCCCAAAAAACTAAACAAGAGCAAGGGTCCATCAGACAGGAATTCATGCAAAGTAGGAAAAGTATAAGATGCTAGATAAGATATCTTGGTCAGTTGCACCTCAAGAAGAGAATGTCAGCTTCTAAGGAAGACGTAACTGTCAACCAATCAAAAAAATACGTATCACCGCGTGCTAACTTCACAAAGTTGCTGACAACGTTATCACTAGAAAGCAATCTGTTGACAATAACTAATGAACTCTAAAGCAATCTTAAAAGTTAAAAGCACAGTCACATTGCTACCAACCAGTCACTTTGGCATTACATCTTTTTTATGCAATCAAGTCTGTCATATTAAAGCCAAGTAAATATATTTTTAATGAGACAGATACTTACAGTGTATATTTGAGAGTATCCTCAGCAGACTAACCAATAAATAACTACTACCCCGTTCATCATTTAGGGAAGCTCCATTGACAACGTTTTCCGGATGTGTCTTCCTTCTCCGTCTATTATGACCAGCCAAACGCCTCCGACAGCTTCTCTTCCCTTCATCAAACTCTTGAAGAACATGGAACCTGCCCACAAGTATAAGCAAAATGAATTTGACTGGGGAAAGAAATATTGCACTAAAACACAACTACACTTAACAATTAATATTCGACCAAACTGCATAATGTATGTAATCGAACAGACCTGCTGCACTGCTGACAGAACCGCTGCATAACATTTCCCACCAACGCTGTAGTGGCTTTGGAATGCATATCACAGACCTTATGTCGACGGTGGTAATCTTTGGCATTGCTCAAATCAGCCCTACAGTCCTCCACCTGACAAACCACACGGATCGATGTAGACCCTTCAACCTTAGTCTTCTTCCCACTTTTTGCCTCCCATTTTTCCATTTCCCCATCTGTAATAGGATACACTTGCCCACCAAGCTTCAAATTAAGCAACCCAGCTTCATTATTTAACTCTTCATCTTCAACAACTACAACCCTCCTCCGTTTCTCCAATTCCCCCTTTCCTTTTTCCTTCCCAAAATTTATTTCACCTGAACAAGGTGACAAACTGTTAGACAAGCCCGTATTGGCATGAATTTCGGAGCTCGTAGGAAACAACTGCCTACTCCTGCAATCTGATGGCACGGAAGAATTCAGTGGAGAAGCTGTAAACAAATCACCATCCCATTTCCAATCATTCAAGTCCCATTCCATACTCTTCTTCCCGACTGCCTTTAAATCCGAGGCCACCGAACCATACAATTGATGAGTCTTTCCTCCATACCTAGCCTCCATTGATCAAAACTCAGAACACCCAGAAACCGAAAATCAAAAATAAAACAAAAACTCCCAGATTCCAATTCCACCCAACAAAGGCTCCCAATACACCAACCACCCTAAAACAACACAAAGATCAAAGTTTGGTCACAAGGACATAGGTTAAATTACCACTAATCCCGACAGACTGAAAACTAAGCCACCCAAACACCTCCTAATCAGCCTCACTACGCCGCCTCCAGAATCCAGAAACAGTACGCCGACACATCCATGTATATCCAAGCAAAAACAACCCACATGCCCAATACAAACGTAAATTAGCTCAACAGTATTTCCAACAAGAAACCCCACAATTCCATCACCAAAAAGTGTCTTAAGCTTGATAAAACAAACCCATTATAAACTCAACGATAGCCATAATCCAATAACAACAACAACAACAATAAAGATAGGGTTAAAGAAGATAAGAAGAAACTGTACTTGCAAGAGATTCGGTGGTAATTGGTTCGATCCAAAGACGTGTGAACTGTGTGACAAAGATGATGCCGGTGATATAGAGAGATAGAGATAGAGAGAGAGAGAGATTTTCGGGGACGGCCACGAAAGTGAAAAGCAAGTGAAGAGGAAAAATAGGGGCGAAAGTGAAAAAAAAAAGTCTAGAGGAGGACTGAGATAACAACTACAATGTGTATTTTGTATTCAACAATAAATGCAGAGTACCATACACTTTTACTTTAATAAATTATGACTCCATCTTCAGGGAATCTATGGCCAAAGTCAGTGTCACCCTCAACAGAACATCTTACTGCTGTAAAAAACCAACCTTGAATACATCTTACTGCTGATGAATTCCATTATATTTTTATTGGCAATTGAAAAGTTCATGTTGTCAAACAGATGTACTTCTGCTGGTTTATGTGTTGTTTGTTTAATGTAATGTATAATGATGAATTTACTTTAAACAAAACAAAACTAATTATGCAACTAATGAAGATTAAAATTCAACGTCTCTATCGGATAAACTCACATCAACTATAGCTAGCTCATAATAATACTAGTCAAGGTATGCTAATTTGCATATTGATAAGAGTGTTGGTACAAATTGTAGTTTTGTGGGGTGAGTGGCAACTGGAGGAAAGGAATCAATTTGGTTTTTGGAGGACATGATGACAACGAAAGAAGGACCACTCAAATCAAATGAGGGCAAGGGGACACCCACCCCCACCCCCACCCCCACCCCCTCTTTATGGAGACTTGTACCGGCTGGCTATCGATGGAATTATGTTCAGGTGAAATAACGGAAACTTATATTAATCCAAATATATTCAATTGAGTGAATGGAAATCAATCATTGGCTCTCTTCACCTCTGCTTGTAAAGCGTCCATTGGTGTAAAAATTTGAGAAACATGAGCTGAAAGAACTGATGAAATCTCCAAGTCAGATGCATCGAGTGTGTGTTTGATGAAATGAGCCAATTAAGTTGTGTATATGATAGAGTCTCAAGAAGGCGAAACAGTTGGTATGTCATGGGAATTGTATGGACAATTTAACGAGCATGCTTGTTCAAGAAAACGGACTAAATGGTTATAATTTTTTGTTGTTTAATTCCTTAATGATGTATATATACATACTTTTATTATTTTTCGTGAAGAAGAAAGAGAAAACAAATAAATAGGTTGAGGGTGGTCCATACTAGACAGGTACACCTACCTACAATCTCATTACAGAGTCTCCTCCACTATTGCACATGGGGGTGGGTTAGGGGAGGCGAGGGGAGGTGAGAGGTGCGGTCAAGGTCAAACATCAACCAAACAAACAACAACACCAGACTCACATTAAATATATATACGACTTATCATCATGCATATACATACATAATTAATTACCAAAACCTTAGGATGTCATGTGTTTAGAAAAAGTCATCAATTCAATGTCAAAGTAACGTTGGAAAAATTCATAGTATTTTTTTATTATCACCCTTTTCTTCTGACTCTTTGTTTTTTGTTTTTCGTCGTGAAATGAAGTCATAGAGGTCACACCCACACAAAAAAAAAAAAATGAAAAAAGAAAGAAAGAAAAACAATGGATGCCCATTTGGTCAATATTGAGGACCAAAAAAAAAAGGATTGGATTGAGGTGGGGTGGGGTGGGTGACCTAATATATTATCTTAAATTTGAAGATGTTACATACATATGCAAACTATCAGCGTTAGGTCTTTCCATCATTTTCCTCTTCATAGCTTTAGAGGACTAAACGAGAGTCAAAGGCAGGGCCAAACTAATACCTTCATCTTGGGGCTAATGTATGAGTCATATTATCAAACATTATAGTAAGATTGAAAATCCCACTTTTATACAGAATTTGTGCATTAATATCTTAATTACTTGAGTTTGCTCTATAACAAATTGTACACTAAAAACTTTTGTGACTTTTACACTTAGAACTGACAATTGTAATTAGTGTATAATTGTAAATATTCAATATTAATTATACTTAAGTGGATCAATTGTGACCTTAGTTACTACATGACCAAAAAAAAAAAAAATCCCAACTCTACAATGAACAAACAATATGGACTCGAAAACTAGGGGTGCAACTCGGGCGGTTTGGCGCGGGTTGAGAGGTCAACCCTAGCCCAACTATAGGTATATAATTTTCAACCCCAACTCTAACCCTAACTCAACCTGAGTACTGTCTGAGTTTAATTCGGGCGGGTTCGGATTGAATTCAGGTTACTTAATTCGAGTTAAAAATTGGGTTGAACTCGGGTTACTTAATTCGGGTTGATAAAAGATGGAGGAGTGACGAGTGAGAGAGGGAGGTTGAGAGTCTAAGATGAGAGAGAGAGGCTAAGAGTCTGAGACTAGATGAGAGACGACTGACGAGTGAGAGAGGGATCTGAGAGTGATGAAAACACATGGGTGAAAACTTGAAGTGAAGTGAAAATATGAACTCTAAATAGTGAAGATAAATACTAACTATAGTTAAATATATGTATATATTTATATATATTCAGGTTCAACCCGATTTTAATATTCGGGTTGCACCCGACAATTCAATATCTCAATCCGAGACTTGCCCGAAATCAATTCGGGTTGGGATTTTTTTATCCAGGTCCAATCCAAATATTAAAAATTCTAACCCAAGTCTTATTTTTTTCGAGTTAGGCTCGAGTTGCACCCCTATCGAAAACCCCATAACTAATATCTCTTTTTTCTCAAAGAGGATATTGCGATTAAATAAGTAAAAAATTTCTCTCTTCTTTGTTTTTGTTGGATCATAAATAGAAATTTCAAAAGGAACGCTATGTATGGTTAATCAAACATAATCGATTGTGTCCACTTACCAATCTCTATCTCAAGCTGATTACACATAAATAATTAAATAGTAGTATTTTAATTATAATTATAATGTCAAAATAATAGAAAACCCATTCATCCAAGCCAAGGAAGACTAGGGCAACTAAACTTGGCCAACTACTAGACTACACCGTTCTCCAAGATATTTCTATTCTAATCTACTACGCGCTTTGCTCCTCTGGCGCACCGCCCTCCTCCTTTCTTCACATCATCTCTCATGGTCAGACTAAAGAAAACGTAAACCATACTTCTCAGTAAAAGTCCCCAACGTTGCAAGCATCTCAACTACGACAACTCCCCCCACAGTTCCGTACACACAACACAACACATCAAAGGTGAATTTTTCTTCCCCCAAAATTCAGATGTTTTTGTTATTCTCTTGTCTTTGTTCAGTTTCGATTCTGGGTTGCTCTGATTTGTGTCTACAAATCGAAATTCAGTATGAAAAAAGTGAATCTTTCAATTAATGGAGGATTTATCATTGGAAAAAGAGTGGTCTTTTGATGTGGCTAGTTGGCTAATGGATCATTTTCTTGTTTACTGCCGTAATTTTCCTTGTTGATGTGTATTCAATATCTTTCTATCATATGGTATAATATTGGAATTTTCAATGGATTGATCTGGATTCTGGAGTGGGTGAAAAATGAATCGACTATATTCAGGTATTGATTGATCTTTTATAACAGTCACATGGTTAATGTGTGCTGCAAAATGATGTTTTTTCGGTTGTTGACTTGTGGGCTTGATTTGTTCTGTTCGTGAGCATCACTTATTGTGCTATTTGTGGCCAGGAAATGGTGTGCTTTGATGAATTCGTTTACTTTTTATTCAAAAAGTAACACAATTATAACTGATAAGATTGCTTTTTGAAAGAGACTCTTAATAGTGTGCCCCAGTCGGTTGCTGAGAAACTGGAGAAACTAGGGAGGATATGTCAATACTTATATTTTGATGTTTTAGTTGTCAAAAAAAAAAAAATTGGAAATCATTTTATAAAAAGTAGAAGATGTAACTTCTAACTGTTTTTTGTTGATTGATGAAAGCAAGAAATAAACATGCCGATTATTCAAGATTGGTTATTCATAACATGATAGAGATGAAGAATGGCTGTGCATAAGTTGTGGTGTTGCACCATAGTATGTCTTGATAATCATACCCTATGTAGGTCGTTTTTTAATGATACTTAATCTTCATTTATGTCATATATTTCTGTGGCTACTGCAGTTGTTAGCATTAGGCAAGCACTTCTGCATGTGCATTTCATGTGTGCTGCAAAGATAGTTACCTTGTTGTTTATATCTTCCCTGTGTCAATTACCCAATGTGAGTGACTTTTATGTCTGGCAGAAGGATGACTTTTTATACCTCGACATGTTGATATTGTTTTGTCTTCAATTCTGGTTATAAGGCATACTTATGAGGCTTAACTTTCTATTAAAAGTGCACATAAATAATCCTAAAAAATAGAAAGAAACAAACGAGTGAAGGAAATAAAAGTTCATCGAATATTTTAGAGGGTATCCTTATACTAATGTTTTTTCACTTGATTCCTGCAGTTTTTTCACTTAAGTAAAACAAATCATGAGCTGCTTCAGCTGTTGCTCCGAGGATGATATGCAAAAGGCTGCTGATAATGGACCATTCAATGCAAATAGCTCAGCAGGTAAATTGTATTTCAGGCTGTAGTTTATAGATAATTTACAACATTATACTTCCATGGGAACAACCTCCCTCCACGCAATGTACGGTTGCGCTCATCTGACTCTTTCCCTACCCGCAGTAGTAGAGGCAGTCTTGTGCACTGAGTTGCCTTTTTTACCACTTAAAGTGGCTGATAAATTTTTGTTAGCCTTTTTGGGGAATATAACTACTAATTATTCACTAATTAGTCATGAAGTTTGTGTTTTATGGCTTCAAGCATGAAATGAGAGAAGAGATGTATGTGGTTCTACGTTTGCCTAGACAATTTGTGGTAGAAACTAAAACATTTTGTCTTTGGTTATTCGTTTGAAGTGGACTTGTATATTCACCTATCGTGTATTTCTTTGGTTTATGTTGCTTGCTTGGCTTCCTTGGATGCTCTATTCCAGTTGTGTGGATATATGTGACGTGCAAATGTCGTCATTCTTAGCATCACGCCAGTTTTATTTCATTTTTTGTTGTCCTTAATAGTGGTTACGAGGTTTCTGATTTCATCAATATGAAAGTTACCGAAAAGTTTATGTATAGGTAATTATGGAGGTTATCGTGCCACAGAGGCTGCACCAAAGGTAACACAAACTGTAAGTTTCCAGCCTATTGTTATCCCTTCTATTCCAGTGGATGAGTTGAAGGAGATTACGGATAACTTTGGCACAAAAACTTTGATTGGTGAAGGCTCGTATGGAAGAGTATATCATGGTGTCCTGAAAAGTGGGCAGGCTGCAGCCATTAAAAAGTTAGACTCCAGTAAGCAACCAGACCAAGAATTTTTAGCACAGGTTGGACCTCTGACATTATGCTATGTTTAATAAAGCTATGTTATATGCAACTTTTCAGTTAGAATTCCCCTCATCTATTGCATGATGGTACAGGTTTCTATGGTATCAAGACTAAAACATGAAAATGTTGTTGAGCTTCTTGGTTATTGTGTGGATGGAGGCCTACGTATCCTTGCCTATGAATTTGCTTCGAATGGATCACTTCATGATATTCTCCACGGTATGTATGTCAAGTTTTTTCTGTGTGAGGTTGGATGTTATCACTAGCGAATGCAACATGTAGAGTGTTTTCAAATCCTGCGGATATTGTATATATCATATCTATGCGTGAAAATATTTTGGCATCTCCAATGATAAAGGATTGAATATGGGCGGATTTCTATAACTTGGACACATCTTTTTTTTTCCCTGGTCGGTTTTTATGAGTTTGAAAGTGATAACCACTGCAACCTCATCATGTAAAGCTAATTTGAGAGACATTTATTGATTATAATACTGATGCAATTAGAACTTAATCTGATAATATCTAGGTGTAGTGGACCAAGTGTCCAAGACATTTGGAAAATACTATATATAAATTAATGTAAGTCATCATATATACTGAATAAAATCCAATAGGAAACAATGAAAACTTGAACTTCTATGAGCCATGATAAGATGTGCACCACCATTTCTTTTTGGGGAGTTGTGAATCCCTCAATAAATTTCTGCCTCTTGTTTTCTCTCCCATCACATGATGTCTGCTGCACTTGTCCGCAACACAGAAATATCTATCACTTGATTGGATTGCTTGTCAACTATCTTTTCACAGACTGATAAAAACAAAGGGCACTACAGTAATCTAAAACCATGTTCAGTTGATGTTTCACTTGATGTCAACTTTGGCCATGCGTTTGACCATGCCTAATTACGTTCTTCATAAAATATTGCTTCTCTGAGCAGCCATGAGTTCATTTACTGCAGAAAAAGGAACACATTTTTTAAATTTAGCCCGTCCATTATGCATCTTCCTATATGCATTTTTGCACCGAGTAAAACTATGTGCACCAAATGATGTGGCAGGTAGGTGTTATAGTTATTTCTTTTGGTGATACAAATAATGTTTTTCAAATTATGGATGTAGGACGCAAAGGTGTCAAAGGAGCACAGCCAGGTCCAGTTCTGTCATGGGCTCAAAGAGTTAAAATTGCTGTTGGGGCTGCAAGAGGACTTGAGTACTTACATGAAAAGGCACAGCCGCATATAATCCACCGTGACATCAAGTCTAGCAATTTTTTACTTTTTGATGACGATGTTGCTAAGATTGCAGATTTTGATTTGTCAAATCAAGCCCCTGATAATGCAGCACGCTTACATTCTACTCGTGTTCTTGGAACCTTCGGCTATCATGCACCAGAGTAAGCTCTTCTTTTTATTCTTGGAAATGGATACTTCCTCAAAACTAAATTTTTTGCCAACCATAGATCAGATACTTTATAGGAAGAAATGTTGAGGCATCATTTGATATTGCACTCCTAGGATAGTCTCACTCTAGGAAGCACGGATACTTCCCACGGGGGCGCCGTGGCAGTATCGGACACGTGTCCGACACGGCTAGAAGTGTCTTGAATAGTGAATTCAGTCGGACACGGCTAGGACACGGCCATGGTACGTCTAGGATACAGCCAAGACACGACCAAGAATTTTTTTATTAAAAAAACAACTTTTAACTATTAATTTTTTTTTTTTTTAATAGATTTTTTGTTACGTAACTTATATATTATGAATGTTAATAGATGCAATGATATTTGATGAAAATAGTGGACATTTAATTTGATCTATTTCAATTTTAATCAAAAAAATAATATTTGCTAGATCTTATTATTAATATTGTTATAATATATGCTTTATTTTTAATATATTACAACTCTATTATTATTTAAAAAATATATTATATTATTTTAATAGCCGTATCATTGCCGTACCCGTGTCCCATATTTTTTAACTTTGTTGTATCCCTGTGTCCGTATCGTATCGGATATGACACCCATGTCCGCATCCGTGCTTCCTAGGTCTCACTCAAATTGTAGTCACTCTATCTCCCAGGAGTTTTTCTCATTTACTCAATATCTAAGTGTACACAAAGAACCTATCATGTCGAATCTTCCTTGAGCCAAAAAAAAGAAAAGAAAGGAGGGAAAGCGTCTTATTCTTTTTGTATGTCTTATGGGATGAGGCGAAAAATGACTAAAAGGAAAGGATCTACAGTTGCTACTAAGTACTTGTGTTTGGCCCAACATCTGAGTCATAGAATTCTATGTCTCTCTTATTGACAATCTTCATGATGCTGCCATTTTTAAACTCAGAATTGTTCAGTGAACTGCTTTCTGCTTGTCCATCTATATTTTACTTGGCATATTTCCACAATATTAGCACTTCACTGGTCAGAGTTTCCTTGTTTTGGGTGGCAGATATGCAATGACTGGGCAGCTGAGTTCAAAGAGTGACGTTTATAGTTTTGGTGTAGTCCTCCTAGAACTCTTGACTGGGAGAAAACCTGTTGATCATACGTTGCCACGTGGACAGCAGAGTCTTGTGACATGGGTACTCACTTCATCTTGATAGCTTCTTGTCATTTGACCTTTAGAGGTTGCTTATATGCTTGATTTTGGACACTGATGTTATTGGAATTGTTATAATCGAATTGATTCTTGATCATGTGGATTGTATTAGGCAACACCAAAACTCAGTGAAGATAAGGTGAAGCAGTGTGTTGACACTAGATTGAATGGAGAATACCCTCCCAAGGCTGTTGCCAAGGTAACTGAAATTATACCTAATTCCTTTAATTAGGCATAATTAAAGGAATGAATGTCTTGGCCCATACATCCTTTTGTGTTCACCAGTTGCAATTACACTATGCCTACCCTCCTGGGAGCTGTATTCCAAGTTTGAAACAAGTTTTCTATCTGATGAATTTTGGGAAGTAAGTATTTTACTTGACCTAATGTCCTCTCGCCTTTTATTGTCATGCTGGAAACAGATGGCTGCAGTTGCTGCCTTATGCGTGCAATACGAAGCTGATTTCCGGCCAAACATGAGCATTGTTGTTAAAGCTCTCCAGCCTCTGTTGAACACTCGACCTGGACCACCCAGTGAAAGAAGAGACTTGTGAATTGTTCCCTTTCTTCTCGGCGTGACAACTCTGCAAGTCCACTTTTTCTTAATTTTCTTCAATGTTTAGCTCTATAACCATGAATTCAAGAGAGATCCACTATTATAAGTGGGCGCCTATCCATACATAATGAATCGGTCATCCACCCACAAATAGAAAGAAGTGTACTGCAAAGAGTTTGAATCTTTTCTCCTCGACCCCTTGTTAAATATCTCGTCCAGATTTGTTTTCCTATAGGGTATTGTAAATTATTTTCTTTTTTTGGTGTAATGTATAGAGTCATTCTACACATGCACTGAAATGATTGACATTGCTCTTCTTTGCTTCTCGGTTGTAATAAAGATTTTGGAATTGCCAATAGGAACTACGGTCTGTCATCCAAGTCTCATAAGTTGCCTAGAATTCATAGACTTTGGTTTTGGGAAATTTCTTAGTTGATGTTTACTGTTTTCTGTTGCTTCCTTCCTGGAAGGAAATGTTTGTTTATATCTTTCATAGAGTATTTTGAATGATTCCCTCATATGCACTTTAAATTAACTACGAACGCAACTCTGCCAACAGAGAGAGATAGAGAGAGGGGTGACGTACTTAGTGTGAAGAACACAAAGAAACGTTTTTTAACCCCAAGTCAGCAGCAGTTGTTCTTTTCACCTTCTTATCAAGCCAGAGAAATAAAATGAAAGATGAAAGAAAAATGAAAAAGCTCTCTTCGCATTCAATTGCAAAATCAAACCTCTTACACAACCTTTCATAATGCTCATGTGAATTACCAAGAACTACCTACAATGGGGAAAATGAAATACAGGAAGAAAAAAAAAGACATGTACAGAATACTAGCTGTGGTGGTATATTCTATCATTTCTTTCTGCACAACCGTCACATTGTCTCCAACATCTATAATTTGGGAATAAGAAACCAAAAGACATATACCAATGCTATTCCTTTATGACTTGCTTCCACTGCCTGCCTTCGAACTCATCTAGAACTCAGAAAGGTAGAAAAAATGTGGACTATATAAGTAAGTGGCTTGCATGCTTGCTTACACCTGGCCTGGTTGTTCCTTATGCTTTCTGACCTCAATTCCGCATTGTCATTCATCAGAATTCTGCCTCTGAGACTCCGCTTCTTTGGGCCCCGACTGATTCCTTCGGCGTCTTCGATCCTGAGAGTCCAAACAGGGTTTGGTTGAAGGTTTATTTACTAACATCATCCCAAATGAAATTTCAAGTTTCAGAAGGTATGTGGTGTGCATTCTGGTACTTTTTACTTGTTTGCTGTGTGTCTTGGGAGTTCTTTATAAAAATATAAATGAATGTTAGCTTTCGAAAGTGTACTCTGGTCTAAAAGACTTGCCAACTACACAAATGATGAGATGTATGAAGACATAATCGAGAAACTTTCCCTCTTATACGTAATATAATTTGTCTTAAATATGAGTCAGAATCAAACCTCTCGTCGTATGGGATATTCGTTTGACTCAAGCATGCGGACAACTTCACCCATGTTAGGTCTCTTGTCAGCGTCTGGATCTACACACCTCAAAGCAGTGTAAAGGGCTCGTTTAAGGGCACTTGCAGACGGCTTGGTCTCGATGGTCGGGTCAACAACTTCTTCTGAGCGCCTGCTGCCAACCATCATCTTGAGCCAGTCAACCAGATTTACCTGCAGAACCACAATATCCAAAAGATCAAGAAAATAAGGCTGTAAGGAGCAATTTCAATGATTCAAAGCCCAGGAGTCGGTAGAAGTCAAACGATTATATAAAATAGAAGATTGCATGATGAATGAATGACCTGTTAAAAACTTGTATGAACTCCAAAAGTGAGAGATAGTAGGAGACGTATCATCTAATAATTTAAATATGGGGCTCAATATGAAATCCTATTTTCTTGGAAGTCCCATTCATTTAAGGGAAAATAGAACTACACTGCACTCCCAATATGGAGTTCCATTTGAAGACAAGACATAAGAATTAGGAATAGGAATCAAAAAGGATGCAGTATGTTTTAAAGAACACTATCCCCCTCTATGCACAGAACCTCGTTGCTTTGAGTATTCGCTGTTCAGTAAGCTGTTGTTTACTCCAGATTTTATTTTTCACTTGTCCTGGTCTTAGCCCAATTGTTTTGAATTGTTCAAGTGGTGATTTTAAGCTCTCCATATTCCTATACCGAGTCAACTTGCCTTGATTAAAGAAATTGTTATCCAATTTCAATCTTCAATTCCTTCACCCGAGAACTAACGTTCAGAAAGAGGGTTCTGCATCACTAGATTTTCCCAAATCATTTGTATACACCCCAAAAATACCAAGGTATGCACAAGGTAAGATTGGATGCATCAAAGGCCAACTATTGAACTCAATTATATAAAGTGGCAATGTAAAAATTCAGATATCCTTTCAATTATGCATGGGATGCTTCATGCCTAAATCAATCATTTGTATTTTTTTTGGTCATGAATCATAAGTGTTTGAATGTATTAGTTCAGTAAACTTGAAAAAAAGTTTAAGTGAAAGAAAACAACTCACAAAATAAACCCAGTGTCAATGCCTCTGTGAAATATTTAACCAATTAACATCTATGAGAACGTGCTAATATCATTAGTCAATGCATCACATAGAAATTTAATGAACTTCCAGTGCTATGGAAACAACTCTTAACACACCTCATGTGCGGGACGTCCATAATCAACTGGATCTCTTCCAGTAATTGCTTCTAAGAGCACAACTCCAAAACTATAAACATCACTCTTCTCATTGAGGAGGCCACTATTTGCATATTCTGGAGCCACATATCTGTACAATTGAGAAGAAAGCCAAAAAGAAAAAGGGAACAAAATAAATTAATTTATCAATCAATTATCAATTGTCTTGCTTCCTAAATCTTTCATAGAAGAAACTAAATGAAGGAAAACATAGACAATGAACAGGTGCACAACTGAAATTGCAGGCAGCTCTGACTCACCCAAAGGTACCCATAACTCTGGTTGTAATATAACTCTTTCCAGCACCCAGCAACTTTGCCAGACCAAAGTCAGATAGTTTAGCATTGAAGTCATTATCAATTAGTATATTGCTGGACTTAATATCTCGATGCACAACTTTTGGCTCAATGGCCTCATGCAAGTATGCAAGTCTGCAAGAAGGACAATAAGTATGAAACAAATATGGAAGCCGGAGAGGATTGAATAACACATATAAAGCTATAAATGGGCTTACGCTTTAGCAGTGCCAAGGAGAACTTTCATGCGGGCCTCCCAAGTAAGATATCCATGTTGACACATAGCTCCATGAAGCCATTGCTCCAAATTGCCGTTGTTGACATACTCATAAACTAACAACCTAAAATTTACTCAAAAAGAATAGAAGAAATTGATTTAATATGCATCTCGTAGGCTGGATGAAACCTTTCAAGGTTAAAACATCACACTGATAAGAAATTTCCCCATCCGACATTAATTTTGTCTTTGATAAACCTAAATTACAATTAGTTGTATGAGGATAGCATCAAATCGTTAGGTATGAATGGGAGGGATGATGTACCCTTTGTCTTTTCCATAAAAAGCCCCATTTAGCCAAAGGAAGAGACACTCTATCTTTGGCTAAAACGCAGTAAAGGAAATAAGTTAGATTTTTTTAGTACAGTTGTTAATGAAGTCATAATACATCATCCTTTCACCAAGAATATAGGTCAAATGTACTAAAAATGCTAAATACTCCATTCATTGGTTTACTCATCTACGCAACAAATCATCTTGACAAGCAGAAAACAAAGGGTATTATTTAAGGAATGCCGTACCTGTGTGTTCCTTCAATACAGTAACCTAGAAGCCGAACTAGGTTTTTATGCCGCACATGACCAATAGCCTCAACTTCAACACTGAATTCCTTCTCTGCCTGCCCCCTGCAGCCAACATATTTCAATACAGGACATAATTTAGTAAGCTATTATCTTCATAATAATTACCGGGAAATAAGTGGTTGTGTAGCAACTGGAACAAGGCTGTCTGAAAACTTACAGATTGTTGAGGAGCCTCTTCACAGCCACAGGAGTACCATTAATCAGATGGCCCCTATAAACAACTCCATATCCACCCTCACCAATAATATTGTCCTTTGAAAACCTACTTGTTGCAGTTTCTAAGTCCCTTAATGTAAACCAATGACCCCATCCAAGGCGAGAGAACTCAGGTAGACCAGATAGAGGGGAAGGAACACTAATGGGATGTGAAGAAGGCTGGTACATATTGATCGTTCCATTGCTTCCCTTTTCTCCTGATTCCAATCCAACTCCATCTTTCTCTAAATAGTTAAACGAGCCTGACTGACTGCTACTATCGAGATTTTTTGCCTTCTCAATACTAGAATGCACCAAAAGCGTGTCTGAATCTTTGTAGCTGGACTTGTCATCATAGCCAACAAAGTTGTTAGCTAAATTCTGATCGACCCTTATCTCTTTAATTTCCTTTGATACAGTTGGGATTTGGCTAACAGGAAGTATATCACTAGCCCTTCTGGATTTCTTTCGTGAAAGACAAAATGATAGAATCAAGAGAATAATTACAATAAATACGCCCACAAAGATTGCTATTAACATCCACACACTAAGATTGAAAATCTGTGTTTTCTTAGACAGTCCGGTATTGAGATCAGACGACATTTCTGCAAAAGCTGAGATGCCTGCGAGATACAAAAAAAAAATTGTTGATGATGCAATCTCATGTATGTTGTAACCATTAAATCATAAGGATGTCTTTAAATACACTCTGCATCCTTTCAAATAATTTCGAAGACTTTTTCCCCAGTTTTTATTTCTCAAAGCATTCCAATAACAGAAAACAACAAATGATGCATTTGATACTTGGTGACATTGCCAAATGTTCACCACTTACTTCAGTTCCAGAAGCTAAGGAAATAAAGGAGAGGTTAAAATGATAAAGCACATGTAACACAAAAATACAAGAGAGAGAGAGAGAGAGAAAAGTGGTCACACAAACGGACTCAGTACCAAATACCCAAAAAAAATTGAGCAAACATTTACGTATAAACTGAAGAAGAGTATAACAAAAGCATTTACTTTTCTTTCAGTCTTGCCCATTTCCTAACTATACAAACCATTCAACAGAAAAATATGAGATGGAAGAGAAACCGAATAGAGGTAATGCATCAATATATATGTGAAAGGCTTCTCATTTTACCTCAATCCGATGAGATTCAGAAAAAAAGCAGTCTCCAGAAACCTTCTTCACAGCCTTTCTCTGCAGAAAAGAATGATGAACCAAACTCCAAACCCTAGATCTCTTAACTAACACGGGCTAAAACTCATTTGGAAGTAAACCCAGTCAAAGAAACCCCATTGTCAACAATCCCATATGTATAGGCTGCATTTTAGAATTTCCTTTCTGGGTCTTTTCTATTGCCCACATCACATGGCGCGTCTTTATTACTCAAAAACCTCTGAAAATAACACCTTTGTTTGAAGAGATGCCAAACAGAAAACTTTCTTTTGAAGTTTAAAAGGGAATTAGAATTACACAGACACACAACAAAGCACATGGAATTCTGGGATGTGTGGAATGGTGGCGGTGGTGGGAATAATAAGAAGGCGAGGACTTATCAGTGTTAGGTAATGCGTAACATACAGTAAAAGAGAAGCATGAAATTTTGGAACTTTTTTTTTTTTTGGATATGACCTCAAAAAAAAAAATAAATAAGCAAAGACACTTGAAGGTGACTGTGACTGATTATCAGAAGCTCAATTAGAATAATAACATTCAAGAATCATAACTCTTGTGTGGGTTTTTATTATTTTTGTTTTTTGAACTCCATTGTTAGTCAAACAACAATTTTAGAGTTAGCAAGAAAAAAAATTATAGTAATTATGAGTATAGGACACAAGTAATCACCATGCTTAAAGAAATAATTAAATGGCATTTAAGTTAATGATAGGTTGCAATGCAAGGTGATATGAACAGACTGGACACCCACCAGCCTAAAGAGTAATTACCTATTTGTTTGGCTTTGGCATCTCATTTATGGGCCATTTTTGAAAATTGTGGGAGTAGTTTATATATCCCAAATCAATAAGGATGGTTGGATCAGTGGGTCCTAATTAAAAAAGTTGGTGGAACCACTCATCCAATGATTCTCATTCATTTGGAATACAAATTTGAGATATAAAGTATTTTTCTTATTTTTATTCCCACCTCGAGTTTTGTGTATTTCCTTCTCTAATATTTAGTTGATGGGTTGGGTTGGGTTGGGTTGGGATATGAAATCTAGCAGGTTGGATAGTCAAAGAAACAGACTGGATGCCATACATATTCTTTTTTGAGTCTTAAATGACCTTCTGCTCCCTCCAATTTGTAAATATACCCCCTTTTGTTCTGTTTGCTGGACAGTACAAACTACAGAGGTAGCTCTACACCAATACTAATCCTATACAAGACTCATAACCTCTACAGAAATTAACACAATTTGTATTTGTCTATGATGAGTTTTATTGGTAAACAAGTAGATATATTAGGTTCGTCGAACAACACAAAATCGTTAAATATTATTTATATATGATATGAACTTGACAAAATATGAATTTAACTAAACATCTTTACAAATGAGTTGTGAATAGACGGAAAAAGTTTTGACAAGACAGTAACTCGACTCTAACTATTGCCAGCTTATTTGGGCATCAAGGCAGACTTATTTGGGGCATGAATCAGCAGTAAAACACCTAATTATAACTGTTTAAATCATCCTGGAGTCGCCTTGAATTTTTGACAGGTGCCTCCAACAACATAATAATTCATCTGCCGAGAAGTAAAAGTGTAGAGAAATCATGGTAGGGTAGTCCAAGGGAATCATACTGGTCTAGGCAAGCAAAGATCAGTGAAATAGAAAGCAGACCATGTCATCCTTGATACCTATTTAACTTTCCATCTTCTTACTATGTGTTGAATAATTGATTGAGTTGAAACTTGAAAGGTCTCCAAATAATTTCCCTTTAGAAGAACTGCTAGCTATGACCTAAGAACTGTGGACATGATATCCACCCCCTTTTTCAGTGAAATGTTAGATATGCACCCACCAGTAAATAGGATCATGCGTACAAAGTCTTTGACTCTCGCCGGCTAATGTGCATGCTGCTGGCCATAGGACCATTGTAAGGGCCCAAATACTTTTTCTGCATATTGAGGAGTAAAAAAAGTCGATGCAGAATTTGATCGTCTCTAGACTCCATAATGACGAGAGTCTCATGCACTTTGTCAATCCTATATTGGTTGTGCAATCTCTTAAGATTTGAAGTCTTCTTTTAGGAAATGTAAAGGCAACGATAGATGTTCAGACATATTGATCAGTGTCTCTAACTTGTTACATATTTAGCTTAATCATTCATGACTGGCCTAGTCAGTTGAATTATCTCCACGTCAACATACATAAAACCACAATGTATACTATTAGACTGCATTCTTTATTTCATTCATCATGCAGCATGTGATCACTATTTAAATGTTTTTGGAAAGTCACTGTTTAAATGTTACTTTACTACTATAGGGAGAATACTATGGTATGGGGAAAAATAAATTCTGTCATTTACAACTTTTTAAGAGTTTTTTTACAATTTTTTGGGTCATTTATAACATTTTTGGGTTTTTTGTGATTGAACATAAAATTTTTTGACCAATTTTAAAATTGTTAGGATCGATCCTAAATACTTTAAAATTTTACAACATGACCCCCACAAATTTTAACTAGAACACCCAAAAAATTATAAATTTCTTAGGATCGACTATATATTTTATAATCGATTATTAATATTTTTAATTGTAACTAGACCTCAAAAAACTTATCTATTAACCCATAAAAATTATAAACTCCAACACCCAAATCAAATCCTATATATGGAGGGATACAATACATTGGTAGTTAGTGATGGATCATGCTTCCCTTCCCTAGTCTATGCCTGCTTTGCATATATATATATATATATATATATATATGCATCATTGAAAAGGAGGATCCAACCACAACCAATGTATCAAGTGTGCCTGTTTCATAAATTAAATTCCTCCAACAGTAGAAAATCCTTTTTTTTTTAATTACGTAAGGAAAAGTATGCATATTGGGATAGGTGTGCTTCATCTACCTTTGTCCATTAGTTTATGTTTCCTAATCCTAGCAATTTGGCATGAAAGTCAACATGATAGGATTGTTTTTAAAGTTTCATTTTCACATGTTTTAAAATAGGTTCATCAGATAGAAGTTATCTAATAGGACTTTGAATTGATCATACCTTATAGTTCTAAACAAAAAATAAAAAATAAAAAAATTGAACATACCTTCAACTATACGCAACCACATGTCCCACGGACTTAGTCCACTTGTCAATCGGGGAACTTTTCTTCTGCTAACCTTTCTTTGTAGAACTAAGTTCGGTACACTAAAGTCGTTACAAAAATCTTTTTGTTTTTAAATAGGTTATTCCATATCGACCCGCCAATCAACAAAGATGTATATGTTAGTATTGACAACTTGGCAACCATTTTATAAGGTAATGGTGAAATGTAGAGAGTGTAGTTTTGATAAGTGAATTTTAAGAAAGTGGAACATGTCATAATGAAAGATTCTTAATATGACAGAAGGCAAAGTTTCTCAAAATGATTTCCATCGACTTTCAGTCAAGTTGCTCCCAAGTAATAAACCCAATAGGTGAATCAATGCCTGAATCTTGATTATGGTATGTTTGGAAGAGCCAAAATGACTATACAACAATATATGATTAACTATCAAAAGATTGGTGATTTATTTATAGATATATGATGGGTATGGTACAACTACAACTACAAGAACAAGACTAACTACTCTCTCTATACAAACCAAACGAATAAAATCCCAGACATCTCTGTCGGGCGTTATACTAATATTAATTGATGCAAGACTTTATTGTTTGTTGGTATATACAAAATCAAAATCTGTGTGTGTGTGTGTGTTTTAGCAGGGCTGCTAGGAGAGATTCCTCCCTTGCTTCCAGTTCCAGCCTCTACAGAACAGAGGGACATCGAATGTCATATGTTTCGAGGGCAAACGTGCAAAATGGGAGCAAGGTTTGATATTATTGAATAATCGTAAGGGAGGAATGGATTATAATTAGAGTAATGCTACCGGACGGGCGGGCGGCAAAGACATTCTTCCAACAAATATTAACATTTTGAATCCAATCATTTGTTTGCTGGAAGTTTTTATGTTGTTGCAAGTTAGGTAGGTAACAGGGAGATGTTTCTAAGTAGCAGCCAGTGTAAAATATCTTATAATTTTATTATTTAACGTTCTTTTATTACTTCCAAAATTAATGACTACAAATAACTCAAACACTGTTGCAATCGTATTTTGCCACAGCACTCTGTGTTATGGTCTTTGTACAACAACCTTGAAGATTACAGATGTTGCCGCACATTCCATTGTAATCTCTCTCAACCTTGCCTTCTGCTCAAAGAAGCTAACATTTGAAGTGACTTGCAGTTGCAGACTCATCAACTATACAACATTATAGCATAAGAATACAACCTCCGCCTGCCCAAAATCTTCTCCTTACAGAGGACGTGCATGAAACTATAGTGCACCCACTCCATAATGTCAAGCATACGCGCCCCGCATGAGTGGGGATGGGGAATTGCATTATCCTAAGCCACTCCACATATCACACTTTTTAGGAACATAACTTACAAAACTATAAATAGAAAATTGTGCAGTCTCATCATTTCCAATACGTTTTTTTTTTTTGCATAAGATCTCACACGGGATTCAGCAGTATATTATTCATTTCTAGAACTACAATGTTCTTGGAAGATTTAAAGAAAGAAACATGAATTTAAACCAATGCAAAAAAGCAGGTGAACACAAACCTGGCATATGATTTACACAGAAATTCACAAACATGATATGCACATCTCATGAAGGACACAGTAACGTAAAATCCAAAACACCCTCGAACAGTATGCTTCCCACCTTCTCCCGCCAACTCAAAACGAGACTAAAAGAGATTGGATGAAATAAGACTCCCCCCATCTGGGATGAAGAAGTTACTCAAAATGTTTCACCAGCCTTCAGGTACAACAATCTCCGTGTGGTTGGAGCTGGAGGAGCCAATCCGGGGATGTCTCTGATGCTTTTGTTGTTGGGATTCACAATCTAGACATTTAATAGCAGTTAGAACACAAAAATTGAGCTCCTTAATCACTAGGGTACATGGACATTTAAGGCATCATGGTGCAACACACAAGTTGAGATGCAAAAAATGGCCTAGAATACTAGTAGCACTAGTAGAACATGATACACCCTGGCAATGCAGTTCATGTCCTCCCACATTACAGTGCATACATGCATATCAAACATGACCACACACGAGTGGTAAAACACGTGAATGACATGAGCATCAAGAAGTTAAATAGAACCAAACATCATGCCACTCTAATAATTTGTTTGTTTAAAGCTTAACAATATTACCAGCAATAGTAAATATAAATTTAATATATCGTCAAATTATGATCATGTTTGATGACGAAATAGTAAGTGCATCAGGAATTCATATTTTATGTACATTTGTACAAACAAATATTACCCATGCAGATCAAAGACAGAATTTTGCAGGATTCACCAAAGATTTCCCCAATGAAAAGCTCAAAATAAGAAGTTACCATTAACAAAGCAAATAAATTAACATACTACGAATTTTAGAACAATGAAAAGGTGATTAGGAAAAATACCTTTACAATGATTATGGCAATCACACCACAGACAATCAGAAGAAGAAAAAACATGATGCATTTATCTGTTGCCACCTGGAAAAAATCTGGGGTTTAGTTTGTCAGCTAGAAGAAACACACTCAATATAGTGGAACTAAAAACCGACATACCTGCCTACCAATCTCTTTCACAAGCTGGGAGGCCTTTTTAATAGAGAACTGAATTGTATCCAGTTCATTAACAATACGACCCATTTGCTCAGTCTGCACAAGTTTGAGATTTAAGAGAATAAAGAGATCAGAGATGGCAAAAAGCAAGACCAACACAAAATGGAGACGACTGGTGATTTATACTCACTTGGCCTTTCAAGGTAGTAGCAGTTTGTGTTCCCACTTCTACTGTTTGGTGAACAACCTACTGATCAATTGTTAGTTTAGGATAAAAGTAACAACAAAATATAAAGACATGTCAAAGTTAATCATTCACCTGTTTGGAGCGTTCAATGGCTTGATCAGTTTCATCCATTGTCTTCATTCCAGCATTAACAAGCTCCTGATTTGACATAGCTACAGGGCAACCCATGAAAGTGAAGAACTATGGCTATGTCTAGTAACTACATGTATACAGATTACAGAAGATCCAGAAAGTATACATCATTTTAATTAACGCTCATCAGATGATTTTTGGCTCAAGTCCAATAAAGGCATAGATATTCTCAAAGGTGCCAACCCTAAATAGTTGGGATTAATAACCTTACATTATCATTAACATTTCAAATATTTGTTGTAACACGAATTTTCATTACTTGGAATAAATCACTTTGAACAGAGAAACAGCTCAAGGACAATGTGTATATGTATGTACATAACTATATAGGTAAGCATATGCATATAGATACAATGCCTCATTTTCATCTCCCGCACTCACTCCACAGATAAAGTCTTCAAGGATCTTAATTCTGCACTCTGCATCTTGGAAAAGGTCAAACTTTCTACACTTTTAAAGGAACTTAAAAGTAACTTTTAACTTTGACTTTCCTAAAGTTATACTCTAGCTTAAAACCAAAAGAAAGCCATATCCCAACTCTAAAAAAATTTCAGTCAAATGTTGGGCAGTCTCGATGTCCAAAATCATAAATTTTATTTTAGATTGACACCCCCACGAGGGAGTTTGACATGTCAGGAGTGTCATGAAACTTTCAGTAGATTGAGTTGTGAATGGGCAAACATTCAGAAATTTATTCAACATTTTTTAGCCCATTTACCTTGTGAAATTAGTTAGAAGATCTACATGCTTGAGAAATATTACTTGTATATGGTCTTTTTGGAGTTTCGTAGAACATCGCATGGAAATATAAGAATATGATACATATACCAAAACAAAAGGGATACAATTGCAAAAATAATTCAAATGATAAGGAACTATAGTTGCAGATTTTAACCAAAAGCCCTCAAGTCTTCCTCGGCTGAACAATAAGGAAATGATAACAAAATCATTTATCCTAAAAACTCATGGATAGTGTAGAACCAAGGATCTTAATGTAGAAAATTTAGAGCTTAGTGACAATGAATATAACTAACCACAAGCAATAAAATAGATAATATTAATGATAAAAAGACAAATATTGTGTCGAAGAGACATCCAATGACCAAAAAATAAATCATTAAGGTACCACTGTCTGAATAGGAAATAATAATCATCAAATATATTAGCAAGTCTTTCCTAGATAATTTTTTATATTGACAAAACTGCAGTTGAGTTATAGACATGAAAATTGATTTGATCTCACCTGATGCCATTTGAACGTTGTCATCAGCTGTAGGTTCACTAGCACCAGCTCCCATGTCAAAGAGTTCAACCCTCTTATTGCCAAGGCTGCTCATATACCTGCAATGGCCCCAAACAGTAGAGGAAACCCTATCTTCAGGCACCAAATACCCAGAAGATGAAGAAAATGCATCACAACTGAAGAACAAGGATGACATATCACCACTGAAGAATTCACAGGAACAAACACAGCATGAATTTCGTTGGATTACAAGCATTGTCCTATTGATACCCTATCACCAATAAACTACTATGACAACCAATTTCTTAGTACCAGTTGTCTACAAATATAAATTTTCACCGCAATATCGAACTTAAAATTCAATGCATAACTTTCCAAATCAACAAAAGCCTTGTTGGAATGTAACATGATGATGCAGAAAAACCATTCTACCTCATGATAGGAGGTACAACTTACAACTGAAACACCGACTTCAAGTGATACATCTTACAACAACAACATTTTAGAACAGTCGTCCAACTACAGATGGCAAAAACTATAAACTAATGATTAACAAGAGGAATAAATTGAATAGACGAACTTACGTTTTTCTCAACGCCACATATGAATTCAGCTCTTTAATCTGCAAAATTGAAAAAGTTAAAACAAAAAGAAACATGTCAAAAAGGAAAAGTCAAAGAGAAATCCGGAGAACTGTGCCACTATGCGTGCCCATGTGCATGCATGCAAATGTTGCACATGAGCATTCTTATGAGTCTCTCCACTGATAGACCTGACCATTGCAAATTTCTTTCCTTGCACATACAATGATGCAGTACTTTCTGAATGCCTCAAAACCAAATTTAACATCCAGGAATATGATCAGATGAGCAGAAATCTCCCCATTGAATGGTTTTATATGAATAGTTAGGGCCACCCAAGCATTAAAGACATCTCTATTACCAAACAAAAAGCTGCCCAGTACAAGTAAATGGTCGGAATAAATAAAAATAAATATATTAGTAAATATATCACCTTTACACTTTACAGTGGTGATATATAAAGGCGATATATTTATTGTATTTGGTGTATGGACTATAAAGAGCTGATCAAAGTCGATGTTTAAAGGCATGTCCCAAATGCACAACTCTGATTAAGTATAGAAGTAAGTCTAATAATTTAACCGTTCTTGGTTATGATCGGATAGACGCATTTATTCGGTATTCCAGTACGAGGGTGAGATTAAGCTCACTGTTTTTCCTCTTGGAAAACCTTGCATCTTGCTTTCTACATGTGCCACTAAAATCAACGGTGTCTTTCCTCGGTGGTTAGGCTTTCTTGATGCATTTCATTTGCATCTAATAATTTCCAATCTTAAATGGGATGGAAAAAGGAAATGAAAGGGGGAAAAATCGAAAAGAAATAGACTACGAAAGATATGATATATTTGAAATCACACAAAACCCCTGAAGTTGTCCTCGGCCCAAACAGAAATGAACAGATATTCGAGAATCTTGGGTTTTCATCTTAAAAAAAAATGGAGCTAAAACTTGATGAACAAATGAATTGCAACTGTACATGTATATTCATGGCCATGTATATGCTAATGTGCAATGGACATTCAAATTTTAAAGGGTTTACAATGCACTTACCATGGATTGCTTCTCGTCATTTAGTTGCTTGTTAACTTCAGGAGGATTTTTACCCTCCTCCTCCTTAATTTCACGATCAAACTCCTTGATCAACCTAAAATGAGTAGTTGACCAGTAAGATTTCAAACAGTATGAATCCTTAGGATACACTAGAACAAGAAAGCAGTTGCCATCTAAGACAACAATCAATCATACAGATACCAACTCCTAACTTTTTTGAATTCCAATTGATAAGATTCAAGAGCCAGTATGAAGTGCCGCTCAAGAAACCTTCATTTCTACTTGACTAAATCCTGCAATAACTATGAAATACGACAACTTGAAAGGCCTCCATATGATCCAAAGCCAAAGCTATCTCTGTTGATATAGACCTGATATTCTCACAAGTCGATGTCCACTTAAAGAAATAGCTGATGATCTTCAAAGTCAAGCATTAGAATTTCTGAACATACATTGTGTGTGGTTCACAGACTTCAATTTCTCTATTTTCCTTCTCTTCAGACTAAAACTACTTTAATTACCCACAGGAACGTGTGTGTGTGTGTGCAAGGGCGAAGCCAAAAAATTGTGTCAGGGTGGGCACGAATATTTCAACAAATTATTTTTTTTTTTCTTACAATTGATAGAAATAGGACAATAATTTATTTAATTACATCATATTTAATACTTAGAAGTTCATTAAACCTAACATACCAAAATTTGGTAAGCCTAGTATATACAAACGACAACATTTTTTTTTACAGAATATTGGCTAATTAAAATCATTTAGAATTGACTCCGGTGAATTTTCGTACTTTGAAAACGTTGTATAACAAGTTTATTATTCTTTATATACAATTATACATAATTATGTTATCACTTTGGTACTTATAACTCATTTGATCGATTATGCAGTTCAATGTGCACTCTATAATTTCTACCATAATTAGCAAAATAAATGTCAAAATCACAAGTAAACTGACGAATATATATCATGTCTTTTTTAGTCTTAGAAAATATAAACTAATTCTAGTATATTCAAAATTTATCTAGATAGGTACATAACCTGTCCAAAATGAGTCAAAAAATTTATATTCATTTGATACAAGTATACACTAATTGATGTGCCAAAAAAAATAGGGTGAACATAATTAAAATTATTCGTTTGATATAAGTGTACATTAATTGATGTGCTAAAAAAATAGAGTGGGTATAATTAAAAATATTGAAGAAATACTTAAAACACATATCGCTATATTATAACGGTGGGCCTAATATTTTTGTCTTTGATTTTGGGTGGGCACAAGTAATATATTATAGAAATATATAATATGTATACCTAAGTAATAAAAAAAAAAAAATTGAGGGGGGGCACTTGCCCACCTTGGACCATAGTTGCCTCCGCCCTTGTGTGTGTGTGTGTGTTCTATATATGCAACATGACTACTAAAGGATTTCAAAACTTCCATACCCTGCGCATATAGGAACATAAGATGATCAAAAACAAACGACCATATGCGCATACCTTTTACACTCTCTCATCCTCCCTGTAAGGTCGTCCAGCTGTTTACTTTGTCGATTGGAGTCTTTAACCTTATCCAGTTTCTGGAAGCCATTTCTGAATACAAACAGAAAATGATCACCATTATAAGATGCCAGTAAGAAATATCCAATTATTTGTTTAGCAAAAACACGTACAAACCTAATTAACACGCATGTTTAAATATTAATAACCTTCGCACAATAACTATAGACTTGAATTACCCTATTATAGCAAAACATCAAGGAACCTTGATGTCCGTGTGCTACACAAGAAGAAAAAATCAATGAACATATTTTAGGAACCATAACATGTTTGCTTTTATGAACATTGGAGGACCATACATCCATGGCCCCAGATGGACCACAAAAATTGAGGTTAGAAAGTAAAACCTTTTAAAGAATAAATCATAAACTCAAAGTTAGAATCAAACCTAAGCATATCTATTTACTAATACGGGACATGTCCAAGGCTAGTACTGGACCCATAGATGGCCCTGAAATTAGTGAGATCCTTGTTGTAAAAATTGATTTTGTATCTTGTCAAAAAGTTTTAGGAATATCCACAAACTATATAAAAAAGATTCCCAAGCCATCCCTCCTCACTGGTGACAAGAAGTGGGTACCATGATTGAGAGCAAGGCCATTGATCTATTTCCACTAAAACCCCAACTGACATATTTCTACAACCACCCCCATTCAAATTTGAAGATGTTATCTAGGAGTGGTATTAAATTCACTTGAGTTCGTGTCTCTTTAGGATTCAAATAGTACATTCACAGAAAGAGGATGAGACGACATAAGTAGCACCAACAAAATATAAATTGAGAAAGAATCAATCCAGATCATTAGGAGATGATCAGTGAAGGCATAGGTGAACCAGTTTAGTGTGAATGCTAGGGAAAGGGGGAAGATCAAAATTAAATGGAATGAAATAGATAAAAGGTTATGGTTGATCACTTGATTGTAATTAACTGAGCATACAGCCCTTGCTAAAGGAAAACGACGACAAAGAAATCATGTACCCAGCCTCAATGATTTGAAGCAAGCTTGGATTAGTTTGGCTTGGTTTGATGTTCACAGAAGTAGAGTGAAGTAGGCGTAATATGAAGCAATTAACATATTTTTCCTCAAAACAATAGGATAATAAAAATTGCATGGGGATCCATTTCTAGTGTTTTGCTTATAAACATAAGAATCATTTACCCTATTCAACTTTACCATTTTACAAAGTCAAAGCATTTGTCCCTTTGGACAATGTGCCGAATCTAGTTTTGTAGCAAAGGAATAAAACAATCCAAGTAATACATTTCCAATGTATTTGTTTCTGTAAGTAGAAAGTAGTTTAAGTAAGTTCTATCAACGGGGCCTTTGGTCCAATGGTACTCCTTATCTTGTGAAGACTTTGCCTTCTTGAGGTCAAGGGTTCAAATCCTCCCCCTCCCCCCTCCCCAAAAAAAAAATATAAAAAAAAAGTTTAAGTAAGTCCAAATGCAGCGCAAGTCTTACATTGAACCCATAAGAATGAAATCATACAAATCAGTGCCATGACATTGACATTTTCTATGACTTACAACAACCAATTAATGGAAATTGAATGCTTCAGTCCCATTATATTCACATTTTCTATTTTCAACAACCAATTAAGCCAAAGGGCATTGGTATGAGGCAGGGAGCCACTTAGCTCTGGTTTGGTAACTGCTTTGTTTTCACCAAGAGGTAAAGATTCGCAAGCATAAGCACATGGTAAGCAAAAGGCTGAAAATGGTTTTCTCTGGAGGGTGGTCCTTGTAAGCACACACAGAGATTTTCTAGTTTTAAAACGAATTCAACAGCCTCTTTGAGGTTACCAAAAGAGTCCAAGCCAATGAAGCTAATACAATGCTGTCATAACGGGGATAGCAAATCCAACATTGAGAAGTTCGATTGTTTAAATGCCCCAACAAAGATTGGACCAAACCAAATTATACCTTTTACATCTCCTCAGTTCAGCTCTCACAGCGAAATAAGAACCTAGTGAACTTGGTTGAAAACCAGCTCTACATAAGTTACAAAGATATATGCTCGTGTAGAAATCAGAGAGAGGGAAAAAAATAGAATTTTAAATCCACCAACTTGAAATCCAAAACATGATAAGTTAAACCCAAATTATCCGAAAATTGCATCAGGCTCTATAAAGAGAATGCTCCCATTTCCTCTAGACATAAATAATAAATTACAATTCAAAACTCTAGAAACTGTTTTTGTATAGTAACTTACCCACGAACCAAACGGAGAATCTATTTCATAGTTCAATTACATTCTATTTCAGATCCCCAGATTTTTCAACGATAACATGTAACACATAGCTCTTCGAATATACATACATACATAAATATATACATACGTATAGGTCTATACACAAAAAACAATATATTGAATTTGATATAAAACAGAGAGATGGAGGGCAATATACGCGAGGGCTCGAAAATTGTCACGAATTTCTCCATGGATCTGTTCCAACTGAGGGCTCATCTGCAACTCCAAGTTCGCCATTTTGTCTTCTCTCTCTCGCCGGTCAGAATCCCACAAATAGAATTCTTCACCGGCTAGATCCAATTCTTCACAGCTTCAAACCATTCCTCAGAATGGAATGATCACTCAAAAAATTGGAAGATAAATTCCCAAAATTTTAAGGCTTTGTGCAAGTAGTTGAGATTGATAACTGCTTCGGAGCCAACAAAACCAAACGAAACCCTTCCCCTACAAAATAAAATTCAAAATTCCAATTAACAAAAAAAGAGGTAACACAGATGAAAGTGATTGCTTCCAAAACGAAAAGGAAAAGAGAGCGAGGTTTGGATGAAAGAGAGAGAATTTGATAAATGATAAATTACAGCTAACCCCCTTTGTATTATTTATAAATATGCCCCGCACTTTTTTAAAAAATACATACTTACTACCCCCTCCCCTCTATTGTTATTTGTCTATTGAAATATACTCTACCTACCGCCGAGCCAATCGATGTATGACATTTGTATCTCATTGTCTTTTGTGACCCTTTTCACTATTTTCTCCTCTCTCTTACCCCACCACTTAAGGAGTAAAGAAATTAAACAAATAAATAATTAGAAAAACTTGGAAAAGTCATTTTTTAAAATAATTTAGATGAGGAGTTATTATTTAGTGGAGGGGGTAGTTATGCCACATGGTGAAATGTAATTGGATTTAATGTATTAAAATAAAATAAAATTTTAAAAAAATTAGACAATAAGGAGGAAAAATGTCCCAAAATCTTTTCCACCTAATTTGCTTGCTGAATAATATGGTTAGCAGTGAAAGAGAAAGAGACATAAGCCAAACCCCACAGTGTTGATCCATCATCTTCCCTTGCTCTACAGAATATCCCATCCCATCTCCATTGTCGACTACATGTTTCTCTATATTTGTTGTTCCATCTTTCTTTAGATTTATATTCATATAGGGTGTGTGTATAGTCATTAAATTTGGTGAAATTGATGAATGGAGTTTAAATTATGTCAAAATGACGAGAACATTATTTGCTTACAATGGATTAATTTTGATTCTAAACGTATATGAAGTATGCACATCTTTGTTTTGTGTAGGTGCAAAGGAGGGGAGAGGGCAATAAATGGGTAACATTCAATAAATTTTCAGACAACTATGTGAAGGATGGTGATTGTGATGGTAATGGTTCAACGATAGAGAAAGGAAGCTAGTTATTTCATTATAAATTTTGGTAGAGATCGAATGTTATGGAGAAGCATCGGGTGCATTACAATTATGGATACGAAGGGTAATGCTTATATTTAAAATGAGAATATTAAATTTGAAGGGATGATCGTGTCATTTAAAAATAAGAAGGGTATGCCTATAAGTATACTTATTTATAAAGGGTGTGAGTGTAATTTGTCCTAAAATAAAATAAGGAGGATATCATATAGGAAGAGAGTTAGTATATTGAGGGAAAACACAATATTTATTTTTATCTAAAAAAACCAATTGACTTAGCATGCGAGAGGGTGATTTTGATGCCGTAATAAAACTATTCTATTGTGATTTTTGATATTTAGAGTTTGAGTTTTAAAAACAGTTTATACATACGAGGGTCAAGATTATAATGATTTGATTATTTTAAAATTCAATAGTTACAAAGGAAGAATTTGTGCACTAAATCGCTTTTTTTAAGAAAGATTAGAAATGACGAAGAAATTTAGAGTAGAAATATGAGATGATGGATAGAACCCGACCCGATACATAATGATTGAGGTGAGGTGGAAGGAGAAAGAGAAAGAGGAGGAGGAGGAGGAGAATGAATTGTTGTGACTTGTGAGGTGTAATGCACTGTCCAACACAACAACACAAGAATCTTTCTTTCCAACGGCCTTGTGACGGGTGGGTTGTTTTGAGCCCAACGCGCTTGTGACTTACCTTATTATAAGAAGGAAAATCTTCTAATACACCACCAATATTAGCCTCCTATGATACTTAGCCAATGAGTTACGTTTTTGTGAAAGATTTTTTTATTTTATTTTTTTATTTATTGCCACCAAAAAAGTATTATAGAGAGTCACAAAAATTCATCGTCATAAATACTTAACAAAAAATTCCACTTTCAGTGATTTTGTTTTTTGTTGCTCAAGTCTATTTTATTATAGTGATTATTATCTATTTATCCCAATAAATTATGATTCTCTTTCAAGAAGGGCATTCAATTCAATGAAAGCTTGGCCCTCATAGAATTTTTAAGTCAATATGACAAAGTTGATAGAGACTAATTGTTGCAGAAATGTCCACCAGACCAGAAAGAGGCTAGGCCTATCCATCCCTTTGCTGGCCTCCTCCAGTTGCTGCAACTTTTAATTCGCTGCTTCAAAATTGAAATCAACCAACACAATCCACCACCCACAACAATTAGATATCCCCCTGCCCTCAACATGCCCAATGCTAGTTAAGTTAAGATGGTTTTGGAGGGCTGATTAGGTAGAGAGAGATTAGTGGAGACAGGCCATGTCATGTTGGACAACTACATTTGCTGGAAACTAGCAAGCACTAACATTTTTCCAAGTTTAAATTTTGCACCCGTCACTAGCTAGCTAGTAAATAATAATACAATAGAAACTTGTTTGAGCAAGTGTTAATAAGCTCTGGAGATGAGAGCAATGCAATTAGTTAGGTATTGTTGACATTAGGTGCTAATAGAGGTGGCAAATGTGTGGATTGGATTAGTTATGAGTTGAGTTAAAATAAATCTAATTCATTTTTCACTCACATAATAAATGGGTTATATATGTTGGGTTTATAATGGGTTGGGTTAAACCCATTAACCCATAAAATAATTAAATTTTTTAATAAACACATTAGTACACCAATATACACACACTAATACACCAAAACACACACAAACTAATACACTAAAAATATGCACACTAATACACTAAAATACACACTAATACACACATAGACTAACACAAAAACTAAAACACATTTAATAAAAAAAAATACACATATAATGGGCCGAGGTCGATTGTGGGCTATGAGTTAGTCCGTGGGTCAACCCGTGAGTCATGGGTCATATGTTGACCCGTGGGTCATGGGTCGACCCGCATGTCATGAGTAGTGTATTAGTGTGTGTGTGTGTGTGTGTGTGTGTGTTTTTTTGATGTGTTAGAGTATGTATGTTTTAGTGTATTAATATATATGTGTATATTTTTTGGTGTAATAGTGTGTGTATTTTTTGGTATATTAGTGTATTTATTTAATTTTATTACTTGTGTTATTTAATAAAAAAATAAATACTCAACTCAATGGGTACCCATTTATAATCCATATTAACCCGTTTAATTAAAATGAATCATATTACCAAACCATTTGGAACCGGTATTAATTAATATAGGTACTCAACCAATTTATTTATGAACGGATTGAGCAGATTAATAAATAATGAGTTAAGATTGTCACCTCTAGATGCTACCGTATTAGTTATCATTCTCAAATCCACTAGGTAACTGGGTGAAAAGAGTATAAACAAACGAAAATATTTGACTAAAAAAAAATGGCGAGTTTTATATGTACAAATACTCATAAAATAATACATAAGGGGCTCGTTTGGTAGACGTATTATGAGGGGATTAAATATTGGATTGTACTATTTTTTATTTAATCGGGGCTAATACTTTGTTTGGTAAGCAAATTTGATACCGTATTAATTTCAAAAACGTATATTGATCGTATACTTATCGTATAATTTTTATACGATAGCTCTGTATTATGGAGGTTTTTTAATACCACCAAGAGAGGTGGTATTATAATCCAACTTAAACGTATTATTCTACACATTTACTATTATAACCCCCTAACTGATAAAATCAAATTGTCATCAATGTAACAAACACTGATTGATGATATTTTTGTTAATTCAACATTAATACAATGAAATAATTCTCTAACCAAACAACCGATTGGATTAAATAACTACTATCCAACGCTTATATTGTGTATTAACAAACACTTGATAAAATTACGTATTATTTTAATATTCTATTTAATTTTGTCTTTTGTCCTTCCGTATTGTATTAGACTAGATTACTATATCTAATCCATCCATTTTTAATACGGCAACCAAACGAGCCTAAGATGTAACCATTTGTTATTTGTTTGATAAATGTAGGCACAACTTGTTGAGCCACGTGTACTTACTTTTGCATCTTATTTCTAATCTCTTAGGGCATGTTTGCTTCAAGTATAAGGCTGGTACAAAGGGGTGGTATTAGGAAAATAGTACGTGGGGTCCACTTTATACCTTGTTTGTTTGTCATTTTTCGTTCGGTATTAATTTTCGGGTCGTAATACCGACCCGGTGTGAACAGTGCCATTAATGCCTTCTATATGGTACTAAGCAATACCACCTATTAGGTGCTATTGTCTTCCCGGTACAAGTGAAAAGACGGTACAAACATGCAAATTGACACAAATGCCCTCCTTTGTTAAGAGTTTACATATAAAAAATATATTTTGAATTTTTTCCTTACATTATGTTTAAGCGTACGGTGTCACCGAATTTTTTTTTAATTTTTTTTTAAAAATTTTTTTCTTTGTTTTATATTTAAGCGTACAGTGTTACCTTTTATTTTTTTATTTTTTATTTTTAAATTATTTTGAATTTTTTCCTTGTATTATGTTTAAATGTACGGTCACCGGTTTTTTTTTTAATTTAAAAAAAAAAAAAATTATTTTGAATTTAAAAAAAAAAAAAATTTATTTTGAATTTTTTCTTTGTATTATGTTTAAGCGTACGATGTTATCAATTTTTTTTTTAAAATTATTTTTAATTTTTTTCTTATATTATGTTTAAGCGTACGGTGTTACCGGTTTTTTTTTTTTTTTTTTAATTTTTAAAAAAAAATTATTTTGAATTTTTTCTTTATATTATGTTTAAGCGTACGGTATTACCGATTTTTTTTAAAATTATTTTAAATTTTTTCTCTTGTATAGATGGTTAAGGGTAAAATTGAATGAATGATGTTAAGGGTAAAATAATATATTTGTTATATAAGATGTGATATAATAGATAGTTGTTTGTGGGACCCACAATAGTACCTATTGAACAAACAAACAAGAGGAATGATGGGATAAAAGTTTAAGACCGGGTATAGTATACCATTGGATAGGAGTGGAATGAAAATGATGTCTAATACCACCCAAATTTAATACTCGAAGCAAACATGCCCTTATGGTATTCTACACTTACTATTTACCACTTTTGATTGTAAAAATTACAATCATTTTCCTTTTGAGAAAAAAAAAAGAAGTAACAGTGTGTGTGGGCATCAAGATTTGGTAAAGAATAGATCCTGAATAGCAGTCACCAATTTCAGGTTGTGCGGCTAAAGAGGGGGCCTTAGCTGTTTCCACTTACCCCTCAGCCTGTGAAGGCCACCACACAAATGGAAAATTTAAGAAGTATAGTATTACTGACACCCCCCTAGGACCCACTGCTCAATTTCGAGATTCAAGACTTGGTAGTTATTGTCCCATATGAATTAAGGTTGTTTGTATACGTCAGCTTGCTTTGGCTTTGTACACTTCGTTTGCATGTTTTGGACTTTTTTATAGCACTAATATACATACTATCATTTCTCTCTTGTTTTGTGTCGAATTTTTCACATCTTCATGGCGGCGAAGAAGCCGTGTGAGAGTTTTTCCAAGGGTTTGATCGAAGAGGTACACAAATGGGGTGGTATGAAGCAGACGGGTGTGAGTCTCAGGTATATGATGGAGTTTGGGTCCAGACCCACCGACAAGAATTTGCTCATTTCCGCTCAGTTTCTTCACAAAGAACTTCCAATTAGGATTGCCCGGAGGGCTATTGAGCTTCACACCCTGCCTTACGCCTTATCCCAAAAGCCCGCTATTCTCAAAGTAAATAACTCTTTACCATTTTCCTTCATTTCATTGCTCTTGAGTCTTGATTGATGGGGGGAGGTTATTGTGGTGGCGGCCCAAGGGTAGGGTCTCTGACTCTCGAGGCTCTTGTTGGGTTTCTGTTTTTGTATTGTGCTTACATCAGTGAATGTTTGTTGGCATTTTACTACAGGGTTTAGTGACGAACCCTAAAGTTAACGGACAATTTGGACATATGGGAGTTTTATCGTCTGTCTAATTGTTTTTACGTTTTTTAATTGATTATTCCACTATGAGAAGGAAGTTAGTTTTTCCTGCTGTGTGGATCTTCTTATTCTTTTAGGCACTCTTTTCTCATTCAAGTTATCACTTTACATTTGCTTTGCATGTTCTTAAAATGGGTTTATTATGCTGATTTGCTTGTGGCTTTGCTTTTCCTTCTACGTTGACAGCTTTATCAGACAGACTAGCCTCATACTATTTGCAATGAATTCTGTAGAATGTGCTTCTTTCTATGCTTCATTTGTGGTTAATTTTAGTCTCTATCTATGGATTGTACTAATGCCTTATTGAACTATTTATTACCTGTAAGGTGCGGGATTGGTATTTGGACTCTTTTCGTGACCTTAGATCCTTCCCAGAGATTAAGGATAAGATTAATGAGTTGGAATTCACCGAAATTATCAAGATTATTAAGGTCAGACACAACAATGTTGTTCCTACAATGGCTTTGGGAATCCAACAGTTGAAGAAAAGTCTGGGTCCCAAGGTTGATTACAAGGATCTTGATGAAATTCACCAGTTTCTGGATCGCTTTTACATGTCAAGAATTGGTATTCGCATGCTTATTGGTTAGCCCCCATCTTTCTTTTGCCATTCGTTGTACTTGATTCTTTTCTGGTTGTACCCTTTTTAACACCTCGTTCTCTTTTCACATAATTTTATGCTAGAGCTAATGGAAGTGGATGCTAAAAGTGTGTTTTTATAATTAAAACTTGGGTGAAACTCAGGGCAGCACGTGGCATTGCATGATCGCAACCCTCCTCCTGACTGTGTGGGTTATATACATACAAAAATGTCTCCTTTAGAGGTAGCACGAAGTGCCAGTGAGGATGCCCGTTCCATTTGCTTACGGGAGTATGGCAGCGCTCCTGACGTTAATATCTATGGAGATCCTAATTTTACATTCCCGTAAGTTATTTTGCTAGTTAGTCTTCTGTTCTTATAACACTACAGAGTTTTCTTACAGCTCTAGCCTTTTCTTTCAATGTCATTTTCCTGATCATAGTAATATTGTCTCCTGATACTTTTATCGACCGCTTTCTCTTCTGGATCATTATTTTCAATTCGTAAAAAAAAGTTTTGTTAAATTTCTCAATGTCAATGCATTATGATTTCCAAATGAATAGGGTTGAATATCAGTTCTACTCCCGTCAAAATCCTATGTTTATTTTGTTAAATCTATTGGCAGTTACGTACCAGCACATTTACATCTGATGGTATTTGAGTTGGTTAAGAACTCCTTGCGTGCTGTCCAAGAGCAGTTTATGGACTTGGACAAAATTGCACCTCCTGTTCGAATAATTGTTGCTGATGGATTAGAGGATGTTACCATTAAGGCATGCGTTTTGTTATTTTTTTTCATTCGTCTTAAGTTTTTGATCTGGAGAAACTTTGATGAGAAAAACATGCTGGTGTCAACTAGATGAGTTTCTCCCCCTATGCATTCTTTAACAAGTTATTTTATCTCATATTGTAGGTATCTGATGAAGGGGGTGGAATACCAAGAAGTGGTCTCCCTAAAATTTTTACATATCTCTACAGCACTGCTCAAAACCCCCTCGATGAGCAGGTAGATGAACTGGGAACAGCTAATGTGGCAACAATGGCTGGTTATGGATACGGGATTCCAATAAGCCGCTTGTATGCTCGATACTTTGGAGGGGATCTGCAAATCATCTCTATGGAAGGATATGGTAAGTTGAGCACCGTATTATTTTGTTGGGACTTGGGCCGTTATGAATCCATTATCCTTTTAAGAATGAGCAAAGCAGTGTTTTCAATCTTGCCCCCTACCCACCTCCACAAAACCCCGAAAAAAACAAAAATCGCCAACCCAAAAAAATGGAAAAAAATAAAAATAAAAATTATAGCCTAGCTTATTTACTTCTTACAGAGAAAAGAACATGACGAAACAGCATGATGTTGTTGCCGTCTGGGTATTTTGCTTGAGGTAGATAGCCATGAAAATGGTTTTTATGGGGCATCAGAGCTTAAAGAATTTGTGTTTGAGTTTCTTGGTTTACAGCTGGTTATCGGACAGCTATTTTGAAGAAAATGTTGCCTCCTTTTATTCTAACCTTGAGAATAGAAACATCTGCAGTACAATTGGATCTATTAAATGGTGTGTAGTGGCTAGAAGCCTGATTTAAAAATGTTAGAGCCCACTCCGTATCTTCTCTTCATGATTGGCAACGCTCGAGCTAATATTGCCAAGAGTTATAAGGGACACACTGCGTAGCCATATACGTAGCTTGTGATAGTAGCATCTGTGCCAGCAGGGGAAGCAATCCATGTGTAATATGCTTGAAGACTTACCTGAAAGATATAAAATCCTGACTCTGGCAGTTCCTCATAATGAAACTGCATATATGTGCAATAATATTATTCCTTGAGAAACAGTGAGTTGTTGGGACAAAGTTGAAAATCTTAGTTGTGGCCCACTCTTGCAGATTCCCGTGTGATTGCTAGGCATTATAAGTATTTGAAATGGAATCCAAGATCTGAGGGTCATGCATGTTGAACCATTAGATTTTAGTTTTCATCTCTAGTAATATTGGCAAAATTTTTCTCTTAACTATAGATCCATGTTACAAATTTCCCAAGTTTTATTTTCCTTATTAAGTAACTTAGATGTTCCTTCTTGTGTTTTCAGATTGATATACGAATAATTATCCTTTCTTTTGTTTATATCCTAGCATGTTACTATTCATAGTGTCATAGTATTGATTTTACATTTATTTCTTATATAATCCTTCTTGGATATCTTGTTCACTCTAATTTTACCTTTTGATTCTCCTCCTAAATTTGGTTCTGTATCTTAGATTTGCTTTGTGTTCTTACAGGGACAGATGCATATCTTCATTTGTCTCGGCTGGGAGATTCTCAAGAACCCTTGCCTTGAATATACTGGTCATGGCTTCGGCTTCAAAATTCTTGAATTCTTCAAATCAACTCTTGTAAATACTTGAACATGGGAAAATTGACTTCATTGTTAAAGGAATTAGTCGCGGCCAATTCCTTTTTTGGCCACTAAAATTGGCATCTTTCTTGTAGTACTTTGCGTATCTGCTTTGTAAGGTATTAGAACATAATGCATTCATTTCCGGCATATATATATATATATATACTCATTAGCACACTTGTCAAACACCATGAAGTAAAAACATGGGAAAATTTCACCATCCACACTGAAGAAGCAAACGACTGTCCAATATCAGTTCTTCTATTGAATTGGCTGTTTGCATTGTAATTTGTGGTCTAATTCACCGGATGAAAGATGATAATTGGTTCATTTCCACGGCAGAAACAGGTTTCAGGAGGGGCCCTTTTTCTGTAGATTTAATGAGAACTGTCAATTAAACACAACGGCCTTGCATATGATTGCAATGCATATATTAATCAAACACCTCGTTCGTTTTAGATTGCAGTAATCTAATCCAGAAACCAGAAGAATATGGTTGTAGTTTTTTATGGTAAAAACATGAGCAAGGATGGACTCTTTTCGTATCGTATGGTATGGTCTGGCACTCGCCCAGTCGCCCTTTAAAGTCACAATAAACAATCAATGGACATGTCAGAGTAAACAAGTAGGCTATTCCCTCCCATCCATCCATGCCTCCGAATTTTACCCAAATAACGTTGTCAGTTAAAATCAACCAGTAAAACCTTCTGCGGGAAAAAAAAACAAAAACAAAAAGATAATCAAACATTAATAGCAATATGCTTCTCGTGTTGTTTGGCTACATCAGTGCTATCTCGACAAAACCAAATCTATATTTCATGAGAATCACAGCTGAGGAGGAGAATTTTGGTTAACAAGGAAAGGAGTAGTATTTGGCCATCAGTGCCTTCTGTGCTTTGCGCCCTTCCGTGACTGTTTGCCTCTGATCTTCCATTTATCAACACTTGCTGGTCGGTTATGTTCTTCAATCTCCCGAACCTTGCGCTTCCTGCAAACAGTCCAAAATTAAAAGAGAAATGAGCAGCATAATTGAACATAGTAGCAAACAAGCTTCATCTGCTCTCTGGTGGAAGTGAACTCCCATTGAAAAACAGACACAGTAACCAACGTCTATTGTGGGGGCAGTCAGTCATACACTGCTTATAATTTGTAGTGTATTCAGCATGTATCTTAAGATACTGCAAGAAGCAAGTTTTGGACAGTTTGGTCTATCCAACTATTTTTTTTTTGGGTTAACATTAGCTCTATATAGTAACGTCAAAAAGCTTAATAGGTATCCTGTACTCCTATTTGCTTTATGGAATAGATCATAAGGCATATCAATTAATAATTGCAATGACAGCCATATGATATTCCATCCCCTTCCCCTCACTTCTTCACCCATTCCCCCCCCCCCCCCCCCCCCCCCCCCCCTCTTCTCCCCCCTTTTTTTCTTTTGTCCCTCCCGCTCTCCTTGTGGGTGAGAAGCATGCTCTAATATTTGTAGGAGAATAGATGTCTGCCATACCTGTACTCTGCAAGGGTATGATCAGAAAGTAGCTCATCAGCAAGGGTTCCCTTCCTCTCCTTTTTAGTAAGTCTACCGGTGAAGAATTCTGATGCAGACTCTATCACTGTGCCCACCTGATTCATTGTTGAAATACCCAACAATTATTGTACAAATTAACCAAGCAGAATCAATACAATGCAAGATAAGGGAATACATACAATCATTTATACTCCCTGTGTGTGTTTGCATATTAGTCAACCACAGACTAACCTGGAAATATTTGGGAAGTGCTCTTGATTTTGAATCACCCTTCTTGTAGTGCCTCTTTGGATCAATGGCACTCCTCAACTGCAACCATTGAAAATGGTAAAACACAAATTACACACTATCATTTTGGGAGAGATGAAAAATTCAACAAGCCACTGTACCAAAGATGTTTGTTACGGACAATTCAGCCATAAATGCTATGACCAAATGTCCGATGTTTACGCAGGCTCTTTAGTAACACACCATATTCATTCCCAAGCCTCTCCGTATATAGAGGTTGTGTAAAACCTTTTGTTTCAAGTTGTAAAATCCTGGACTTAGCAGCTGTCTTACAAAGCCTGACACACCAACTTATATGGGCCCAATCACCATTGAGCTCAACAAAACAGATGACCCTGTAAAGTTGGGTTCTTAAATTCAACATTCCGTAATCAACTTGGACTACTCCTAGGAGATGATAATTTTCTCAGAAATGTGATGGCCGGTAATGAAGCACACTCTCAAGAAGGTAAGGTGATGTATGAGTCGGACACTGACACTAGATGACTAGACCTAAAATTTACTTAGTATAAGGTACATAATTTTTTATGATTAATATTATAATATATCATTATTACTATATTTGTGATAAATTATAGGGGTGACAATCGAGTCGTGTTGTGTTAGGTTCGTGTCGGATCATTGCAGGTTCGTGTCGAACATTAGTCAACCTTAATCCAAACCATTTAACTAATCGTATCGTATCGAGAAGACTTGTTTATTTTCGTGTCGTGTTCGTATTCGTGTTGATCCACATAAACTTTGAATAAAAAATGTAACGCTAATATTCTATTTTCACTTAATTGAATCCATGCTTATACTTTTTTTATAAACTAAAACTTAACTTAATAAACATAATAATAATAATAATAATGAATAAAATATCTTTTTATACAATAATTACGTCAGTGCTTAATAAACAGTTATAAATAATTAACATTCTATTTCTATAATCCTAGTTAAACATGTTAATTTCGTATTGTTCGTATTACCATACAAACGAGAAAATAAAGAAAGTATTCATTCTTAAATAAACGGGTTGATGGTATTAATTTCGGGTTTGACGGGTTGCACTCAAACATGACCCATTTATATTTTGTGTTCGTGTGAGTTCATGTCAAGTTATAATCGAGTTTGTGTCATAAAATTCGTGTAGAATTCGAGTCGTGTCGTCGTGTTGAGTCGAAAATTGCCACCCCTAATAAATTATATAATTTATATAAAAAACACAATTATCCATAGTGTGTCTTCAACATGTCCGCGTCCTACTTTTTTTATAAATGTCATGTCTGCGTGTCCGTGTCGGGTCGTATACGTGTCTGTGCTTCTTAGGCCGGTATTAATGTTTCATTTTACAACAATAGAAAACAAAGGAAGAAGAAGCAGACATTGTCAAACTAAATCTCTGCCTGCCTAAGGAAACAAAATAAACTACATTCTTGCATGATGTCATTTAGCAGAATTAGTTGCCTGACTAGGCATTCCTCACATTTGTTCATTTTGCATTTGTTGTGGCAGGGAAACAATAAAGCTAATGGAGGAACTAGAAAGCATCAAAATATTTCTTGTAAATGTAGGGTAAACCACCTACCATTAACCTATCTACATCATTGACAAGGTCATACATGATTTAATGAAAATTTGGCAGTGAATGAAGATTGTGAGGAACAAAAACAAGTATGGAGTTTGTGAAAATTTAAAAGATTTAACTTCTACCTATTGTACCATAGATTGGAACCATTTCCGTTGTGTTGTGATAATTGGGGAAAATATAATAGTTTAAGACAAGATCTAGTAGCTAATATCATCTATCCCTCTCCCCCTCCCTCTCAAAAAAATAAAAAAACAATGAAAAACAACGCACATAGATATCTTGTGTACACCCTTTAAGAGCTTCAGAATATAGGGAAAGGATGTTCTCATTCCATAAAAATCATTGAGGCCTCAGGCAACAACAACATATAATCTTTGATAAAACATAAAGAAAGAATAGCAAAAACCTTAACTTTCAATCTAGGTAGTTTTTTATCCGAAGTCGCTGAAGTATGAATCTCTTGTGCAAGTACATCAATCTAACAAATATTGACCACCTGGAAAGCAAAATTAACTTTGATTACCTGACCCTCTCTAATTGGCTATATTTACACCAAAAATTTGTCCATACAATTACCAGAAATTCATTGCAGCATGACCCAAGTTGCAAAATAAACGCACAAGTCTACTGCTTAACCCTTTCTTTGGAACTTAGATATAGTAAATGAAAGTAAATGGAAAAGCGTGGTGAGGTAAAGACAAATTCCCTCATATTTTTCTCGTAGTTATATAAAATTGCAAACTAAACAGTACCAAAATTTGATTGGAAATGATGCAAAAGAAAAAGGAAATTGAGTCATTAAATCAAAAAATAACATCTCTTATATTATCTTTTCCCCCTTGGTTTCCTTGCAACCAAGCAAGAGAAAATGATCTCTTTATTAAATTTTATTTTCCTTCCCTCATGGATTCCAACTTCCAAACAAAGTGAGAGTGAATTAACATAACAAAAAATTCTATAATGTACTAGTTGCTTTTATAAACAACTAAAAAGTCACCTTACCTTTAGAAGCTGGAGATCTTTCTTCAGCTCAGGCGTAATGGTTGGGGCAGGCATATCAAACCTATTCACATTTTGTAGCAACCAACCCACATCAATAACTCAGCAATTGGTCATAAAAAAATATATATATGGGCTAACAATGAGAAAATAATCTTGATTGGAATATATCCTTACCAATTTTTCCCGGCTGTATCTTTGACTTGTTTTCTCAGTAATTTGTTCACCTTTCTGGGATTATTAGGTGGAACAAACAGACCATCAATGAGCTCAGTCTTGGATTTGAATAAGGCACTGGTCTCACGCATATTTTGAGATTTATTAGACCCACTTTTGGTTCCAGATGACGAGAATGAAGGCAACTTTGGTTCCCACGAAAGTCCCACCACTGGCTTGCTTTCAGACATTCTGAATTACACACACACACACACGTATGTATCATGTTAAAATACTAGTAATTGTTCATGCCTGAAGGCACAGAGTAACAAAAAAAAATCGATAATTAAGAAAAATGACCATCAGCAAAAGAAAAGTAGCACACAAAGCCCATTTAGAGACCAAATAAGTTGCTAGCCTAATAAACTAAAAACTTTGGGCATAATTTTCTCCAAGAATAGGACCCCAAGAATCATAAAAAAAGGGCTATAATAAATTAGAGACCACAAATTTAAATAGCAAACAAAATAATGCGTTTCAATCCCTTGCAACTCTCACTTCTTTTGCACAGTAACATCAAAATGGCAATTTGGTAAACTATATGGAAGTGTAGGAAGAATGATAGCATGATGAAACACATACATTTCTGGTCCAGTCCATATAGTAGAAGTAGTGCTTACGACTTTGATAAATAAAGATGATATTCATTCTTGAAATTAATGAATGTTGCTGAGAGAGAAGAAACAAATAATGGAATAAAGTAATTCACTACAAAACTAAATGAGGGAATGAATGCGTGAAATTCAAATGGAGTGTTTTAATCTTATGGCCACCGAACGAACACAAATAAAGTTCCAGTTGCTACAATATAAACACTTGGAATAATCATCTTCACTTACTCCCTCTCTCTCTCTTCTCACCCCCAAATCCATCACCTAAGTTCCAATCCTATCCAAATCAAAGCTCCAAAAAATGCGAGAAGGTTTCAGATATCAAATAGCCTCTACTACACTACAAAAATTGTCATCAACCATGCCGTCTCAAATTCCTAAAACCATCATAAACAACAGTTTTTTTTTCTTTCACCGATAAAAAATAAACACTATTTTAGGACGATTCTGAAGGTGGGCATGTAAAAAAATGACACCTTTTTCATTCATAGCTCTCCATCATAAACTGATGGCACAAAGAAGAAGCAGAAGATTGGCCAAAATCGCACTAAAAATGTGCGGGTGAGTGTCGACCTTGGCCTCTGTGTGTGAAGCAGTGTGTGGGTGTGTGCAAATCACTGATTTTGTGTGTGCGTGTGTCGATTTTGTGTGTGTGTGTGTGTGTGTGTGAGAGAGAGAGAGAGGGGGGGGGGGAGTCCCTGGCTGGCTCTCCGGTGGCGGGTGGATGCGCCGGCAAAGTGAGGGAGGCGGGAGAGGGGGAGGAAGAGAAAGAAGAGGAGTACCTTGCTGAAACTCCGGGGATGGCTGTTCCGGCAAAGAGAGGAGAGAGAGAGACGGTAGAGAAGGAGGGAGGAAAAAAAAGAAGAGGGGGTTGGCAGTTAGGGCACAATCAGGGTTGCCGCTAGGGAGGAGAGAATCTATGAGGGGGAGACGGAGGTAGTAAATGGAGAAGGTTTAAAACCCTATTCAGATAAACTTAAATAAAAAAATCAAATCCAAATCATTGCCTCTGATTTAGGAAACCAGTGTGAGTGCTCATTGCAGTGTTAATTAAGGGCGGGCACAAATCAATTACCTGGTTTACTGCGTGCGACTGCGAGTGAGAGAGAAGATGAGTGAGATCGTCGCCTGAGAGCTTTGTTGAGAGAGAGAGAGGAGAGGCAGCGACGGTGAGTTGGGATATAGAGAATCGGACATTAATTTTTGGGCTAATAAAAACTTGGGGATGTATAGAATAGAATGGACAATTAAAAAATGAAAATTGGAATGGGGTGGCGTGGGGTGGGGTTGGCGATGCCCTAGTCGCATGTAACGAAGTACGGATACGAATACGAGATGCGGATATGATATGAATACAGCGATACGATAAAACTTAAAAAAATAAGATATGAGTACGGCTAGAGGTACGACTAGGATACGTTCATAAAATATATATTTTTTAAATTTTTATTATTATATTTAATGTAATAATTATAATTTATAAAGTGAATCACACATCTACCAAAGATATATAATAATAATAACAATCATTCTATCATTCATAAACCATACATTCTATATCACATACATACTGCATAATATCAAGTCCATGCTTAAACAAAAGAATTAGCAGTGCAGTGTAGTAAAATTTAGTAGCAGTAAAATTCAAGGACATCCATCTTATTGTGCATCTAATTTTTTGAACCAGGCATTATGTATATAAAAAAACTTGGAATCAGTTCCTGGAGGAACTGATTATGTTGTACCAGGCAGTATCGACTCAAGTGGTCAGTTTGGCCAGGCAAAAAAACCTAATTCAAGGCCCCCAAAAAAACCCTAGTTCAACAGTAGTATATATGTATATGTATAGATTGTTCTCCAAATTGCTCCAAAAAAAAAAACCCTAATTCAAGGCCCCCAAAAAAACCCCCTAATTGCAAACCCTAATTCAATGCTCAAAATGAGTGCTAATCACTGGTAAAAGGCAAAAGAGACAATAGAGAGACAGAAAAATAGAGAGAGAGAGGAGAGAGCTTACCCAATATACTTGGACACAGAGAGATACGATGTTTTTCGTCGTCGAGAGATGCTGTTGGGGTCAAATACAGGTCGTTGGAGGTGAAAGAGGAGATACCCGTCGTCGATCGGCGTCGAATACAGCCAGTCAGTTGATCGTTAGTGAGAGAGAGAGAGAGAGTTAGGGTACGTTTGGTAACGCTTTTCTTTTCGTGTTTTCAAAAGACAAGAAAACATAGACAATTTTTATTTTATTTTGTACTAAACACCGAAAACAGAAAACATGTTTTGGAGTCTTTAGGGTGCCAAGATAACCCACTCACTCTCACACACATACACACGCGCACATAAATCACACACAGTGATATTGCACACACACACACACAGAAATCACACAAACAAAGACGAAAAAAAAGGGTCTCATGGATTCAATCTTCATCTTTGTCTGGGTTTCTGAGAGATCGATCTTAGTATAAGTTTCTTAGAGAGAAAGAGAAAGAGATAAGAGAGTGACGGAAAAAGAGAAAAGAAAGAGGAGAAGGATTTTTATAGTAACCACAAAAAATATCCTTTTTTTGTTGCTAATGGGATTCGAATGGGGGATCTCATTAACTGAGCCTGTGCGCGAGCGCATGTTTTCGGTTTTCCTTGTTTCTGAGAACATCTTTTTTTTTTGTTCCTTGTTTTTGGACCTTGTTTCCGAAACAACTTATTTTATATAAAACAGAAACACAAACCCAAACACGTTTTTATTTTTGTTTTGCCCAAAAAATAAAAACAAAAACGCGAACCAAACGACCTCTTAGTCGATCGTCGACTGAGATGGGGGGCTGTCGAATAAGAGAAGTTAGGGTTTTATAATTTTTTTTTGCAAATAAGGGCCCAAACATATTTGTTCTTCTGTCCCTATATTTTTTAAAAATTCAAGTAATACCCCGCTGTATCCTTATGCGTATCTCATTCGTATCCAAAGCGTATCCGGCACTATCCAAAAATCAAATTTATTTTTTTAATTTTAGAATACTTCTCAGCCGTATCAAATACATATCTCGTCATATCGGACACGTATCTATATTTGAGAAATATCCGATACCAATATTTTGACCTTTTAAAAGTATCTGTACTTCATAGGTGGCCTGCCCGACTTCGGACTAGCCTCTCTCTAGATGGAAGCAGCATTTATGTTTTCACCATGACTACTCACTCGGGGTTGGCGGCCTGGCCCAATTTAATTTTTGGATGTTTAGGCCCATCAATTGCCACTCCAACAACCTATTTACATGCTCACCAGTATTCAAAGAAATTGCTATTTGTATGTTGCCTCCCTTATCCGAGAAAGGGGAAGAGACTCCATTGTGACTCTAGCAGCTGATTTTTCTTTTCTTTTTTTTGGAAAATATTGTATTTCATTCAACTGCGTATTACAGTCCTTTAGTAGCAAAATATTCCTAAACTCAATGGGAATACATCATCCCCAGCCTCCAGGGAGCGAAAGGGAAATTGCTACCCAATGAGCAGTCGCCTGATTAAGATTTCTAGGAATGGGAAATCACAACCTACCATTACCAGTAATCATTACACGAACACTTGCCCGCTTTAAAATGGTGGAACCGATTCCTATCCCTTACAATTATCTCTCGATCATAAACCTTTGAGATCAACTTGCTAGCTTCGTGACAGTCCTTACACACTCGCAGGTTCTTTGTAATACGAAGAGTTTCCCCGGATCTAGACTTCAATATTCCGAATGCAATAGCCAGTTTCTCACTATGGTAATGTAAGAGGTTCTCCCTTTCCTCATCATAAATGTCATGCACCAATCCACCACTGTCAGCCACATACCCAATGGATCTAATACTATCCAGCATCTCATTAACTTTCGCATAGATCTCTTTAGCTTCAGGATGACCCCTTCCTCCTGCAATGAACTCGTTAACAGCACCTTCCATTTCAATCACAGAAAACCCAGGAGCCTTCTTCACTCCCCTGTCATTCATTAATTTTCTCACATTAGCAACATCGTCCCATCTACCAGCATTGGCATACATATTAGCTAATAATACATAGCGCCCACTGTTGTGAGGCTCTAGTTCAATTACATTCTTCCCTATTTCCTCTCCCAGCTCAATGTTCCCATGAATTCTACAAGCTCCAAGAAGAGCACCCAATACACCTACATCAGGACTCATGGGCATCTCACTTATAAGCTTTCTTGCTTCCACCAGCATTCCAGCTCTGCCAAGCAAATCAACCATGCATCCAAAATGCTCCGTTCCAGGCTCAATACTGTAAACTTCAGTCATGTAGTGGAAGTAATGACGCCCTTCTTCTACTAACCCTGAATGAGCGCATGCACTAAGCACATTCACAAATGTGACGTAGTCAGGAGTTACTGCCGCTCTCTCCATATCTTTGAAGAGCTCAATGGCAGCCTCACCTTTCCCATGCATTGCAAGCCCCCCAATCATGCAATTCCAAGATGAAATTCCTTTACTGGGAAATTCATTAAAGGCTTCCAACGCCTTATCCAAGCAACCACATTTACAATACATATCAATTATTGTTGTTGCAAGTTTTGAGTCCACTTCAATCCCACTTTTCTCAATATGACTATGTATCCACTTTCCTTGTTCGAGAGCTCCTAATCCTGTACAAGCTGATAACATACTAGCTGCCACAAATTTATCCAGCATCACACCCTCTGATCGCATCCTATCAAACAAAGTGAACGCCTCATGAAAACGGTTGCTCTGGACATGAGCTGCTATTATAGCATTCCAAGCAGCAGAGTTTTTTTCTGGCATTGACTCAAAAACTTGGAAAGCTTCATCGACATATCCCCATTGAGAAAAACCACTAATCAAGGTGGTCCAAGCGACAGCATCCCCACGGCACATCTTATCAAAGACCCTCTTTGCTTCGTCCAAACACTGAAAATTCACGTACATGTGAATCAAATTGTTCTGGGAAAATCCATCTGATCCAAATCCGAATTTAATAACATGGGCATGTACTTGTTTGCCTTCTTCAACAGCATTATCGACACAACAAGCTCTTATAACAGGGGGGAAAGTAAAATTGTTGGGTGTAACCGAATCTTGTAACATTTGGGAATAAAAAAGAATGCAACTTGCGGTGAATTGGGATTGCAAGTAACCTCGAATGATGGTATTGTAGATAAATGCATCTGGGTGGGGTATTGTGTCAAATACTTTGAGGGCATAGCTTAAATTACCAGATTCAGAGAGAGCACAGAACTTGATGACTCGACCCATAGCATTGTTGTCAGACGAGAGGCCAAGTCGAATGATTTGGGAATGATATTGTTTGAGGTCCGCCATAGCTGAGCAGCATTCGAGGCCACGCAAAGGGGTGCAATCGGTCTTGGGTGAGACTAGAGAGGATGGAGTGGCCTGAAGTAGCTTAACTGTGGCCATCGGTTCTCATCATCCTCTTTGGATATTTTCATAATACATAGTAATAAAGCACCATACAACATAAAATTCAAACACCAAAAAAATCGACCCCCCCGCTATATCAAATAATAATTCTTTTTAAAAATAAGAGCACCGAAATTTTCTCAAAATACATAATCTCAAAAAAATATCAAAATGTGTTACATTATCATCAGAATCAAAATTTCGTTTCAAATCAATCAAAACATTTTCATTTTTAAGAAGACCAAAACGAATTAGTAAGAGAATCGAAATTCTAAACTTCGAGGTGTTTTATAATATTTCGAGGTGTTTTATAATGTTTCGAGTTGTTTTGTAATGTTTCAATGTATTTGATGAGTCAAACTTAAGGGCTCAACTCATGTTATAAGCCCAGTTTGAATAAAAAGTCTAACTAGTAGAGATCTAATGGGTCCAGCCCAAAAGAGGTCTACGCCCGGTCAAGCTCATCAGGGTTCGAAAGATGCTACATCGCAAAGGGAAGAGGCAAGATCATCCTCAGAACCTCATCCACGCCGTCTTGGAAAAAGTCAACCACCACGTCATCCTTTGACCAGATCTTAAGGAGAGCGCCGTAACTGCCTCATCTGTTGAGAAGATGGCTCCAACTCCACCAACTTAGCATTTTAGTTACTGATAAGCCGCTTCAATCTGTTAGGAGACAACTATAAATTATAAGCCCCGCCAACACTTGGGGGCATCACATTCAGTCGAGCACATCTCTCTTAGCTTGTAACTCCCTGCTCTCCCTACACACTTAAAGTAATAAAATATCCCGGCAACCCTAGCCATTCAAAGTGGACGTAAGTCATGTTGACCGAATCACTATAAATCATTGTCTCATCTACCTTATTATCTCTCTCTACTTTAATTACTGCATTTATTACTGATCATTTGACAAGTGGTATGCAAACTTAATTTGTACATCATCAGTATTTGCATAATTATTTCGAAAAGTTTCAAAGTATTTCAAGAAACTTTAGTATATTTCGACTAATATTTTAGAAAAATAATTCTTAAATTTTTTATTTTTTTTTTCATTTTGTTTTCAAAACGAGTCGAAAAACGTTTTCAAAATACGTTGGACATATTTTCATTTTTTAGGTGATTGAAACAACACACCAAAATAAAATTTTAATCATTCACTAATCAAGGAGGTTGGAATTGGAATTTGACGAAAGGATGAGGTTCAAACTTTGTAGCAATTTGCACCAAGGCCAATGCATGCATGCCTGTATAAGCTTAAAAATAGGCAAGAGTTAAAAAGGCTTGATATAGGTTGGTTCATTAGAGTAGGAGCAGATTTCGGAGAAATTAAGGTTGGAGAGGATATAGTACTAATAACTGTCTACAACTGCGGGCCATCAATCAATCCTCAAACCTCTCCTGTTGCCGTTGGAGGACAATTGCTTGCCATTTTACTTTTACTTTTAGCCACACAACACAAAAACTAACCAAGGTTACTAAACCTGGCGTACGTCCGTTTTAATCCAATAAAGATGAAGTCACCCTTAATTCCAGGGCAGCCATGCATGTCTATAAGAGCTTCTTCCTCTTCAGTCAAACGGGATTCCCTCCATCCCAACCTCTGGGAATCATCATCAAGTTTCACGGCTTAATGACAAACAGCATTTTTAATCCATCAGACTCAAACAAACAGGCGTGAAATTAGGCAGCGGGAGTAGTCAACATGAAAGGAGGCAAGCTTTTTGTCTTCGGAGTCTCTGGAATCCTTGTCGTAGGTGTAGTTATTGGTCTTATTGCCGGCGTAGTCCACCACAACTCATCAAATGATGATGACAGCAACGCGCTCTCCACAACTTCAAAGACCGTTGCTTCTATTTGTTCCCAAACCGATTATAAGCGGGCATGTGTTAATAGCCTTGATGCCGTTGCCAATAACCAAAGCGCCACCCCTAAGGACTTCATCAAGGCTGCCATTCAGGTCACCATCCAAGAGGTGAAAGCTGCAGTAGAAAAAACTGGGACAATTGGGAAAGCAGCCAATGATCCTCTGCAAAAAATGGCTGTTGAGGATTGCAAGGATTTGTTGCAATTTGCCATAGACGAGCTCCAAGCCTCCTTTTCAATGGTGGGTGATAGTAACTTGCACACCATAGGTGACAGAGAAGCTGAGCTCAAAAATTGGCTCAGTGCTGTCATTTCATACCAACAATCGTGTATTGACGGTTTCACTCAACCTGAACTCAAGAGTGCAATATCAAATGGCCTTCTTAATGCCACTCAGCTGACAGACAATGCCTTGGCCATTGTTTCCGCCATTTCTCAAATTTTAAGTGCATTCAACCTTCCAGTGAATACGACTGCAAGTTCTCGGAGACTTCTTGATACATCTGAAGTTGACAACAATGGTTACCCTGAATGGTTTTCGGCTGCAGACAGGAAACTATTAGCGACCAACAATGGCCAAATGAACCCTAATGCAGTGGTCGCAAAGGATGGTAGTGGACACTATAAAACCATTGCTGCAGCTCTTGCTGCGTATCCCAAGAACCTGAGAGGGAGATATGTTATATACATAAAGGCAGGAATTTACGACGAATACATAACTGTTACAAAGGACCAGGTTAATGTGCTAATGTATGGAGATGGGCCCCGGAAAACTATTGTCACCGGACGTAAATGCAACCGTGATGGAGTCTCCACCTACCAGAGCGCTTCATTCAGTGAGTTCTCTCTCTCTCTCTCTCTCTCTCACAACCATGTCATTTTCTGAAACATGCTTGAGAGTGTAATCCTGTGACGCTGATCTGGCAGGTGCAGTTGGAACTGGATTTATAGCCAAGTCAATGGGATTTCAAAACACAGCTGGTCCTGAGGGACACCAGGCCGTGGCACTTCGAAGCCAATCAGACATGTCTGCCTTCTACAACTGCAGAATGGACGGGTACCAAGATACATTGTACGCCCAAACCCATCGCCAGTTTTATCGCAATTGTGTCATTTCCGGCACAGTTGATTTCATCTTTGGCGATTCGTCCACTGTTATACAAAACTGCTTGATCATTGCAAGGAAGCCCATGGACAACCAACAAAACACAGTTACTGCTCACGGACGAAGCAATAAACGTGAGACCACTGGTCTGGTAATCCAAAACTGCCGAATTGTCCCCGAGCAAAAACTTCAGCCTATGAGGTTCAAAATCCCTACCTACTTGGGTCGGCCATGGAAGGAATACTCGAGGACTGTTATTATGGAAACGACACTGGCAGACTTCGTCCAGCCAGCAGGATGGCTGCCATGGGCTGGGAACTTTGCTCTCGATACATGCTACTATGCGGAGTATGCAAACCGTGGTCCAGGAGCCAAGACAGATAAGAGGGTGAGGTGGAAAGGCTACCATGTGATTACAAACAGAAATGAGGCTCTTCAATTCACAGCTGGTCCATTTATTCAAGGAAACCAGTGGCTGAAATTCACCGGTGCACCACACTTCCTTGGCCTGAAAAACTAAAAAAAAATATCAACAGAACTACTTACCACTCAACATCAAGAAGGAAGCTCAAGTAATCACAAAAAATATTATTCTGCAAAAGTAGGTTGAGAATGAGAGAAACGGTGGCTTATTTGCCATCCCCAACTTCTTTTCTCTGCTTTGATCAGTTGTGATGTACATTGTACATTTTTGCAAGACATTTTCCGCCTATACAATTCTTTGTAATGCAGGTCTGTATTCTTTGTTTCAGCAATAAATTGGAATCTGTTCTTCCAGATTGACCAATTAATTTCCTTCTGAGTTTGAGGCCGCCTATGTAGTTCTTTACAATTGACAGTACCGGTGCAATAGGTGGTAGCTCCTTTTATAAACAGTGTTATACAAAATGTTATTCCTTTTTGGTTGGCATCCACAAGTAACTCTACTAGCTATTTCCTCGGTGTACCTAGCTGTCAACCAACATTTTATCACCTTTTCCCTAATGCTTGCAAAAATAAACTCGGGAAAAAAAAAACTAGTGAATCTAAAGCTAGAGGAGAAGAGAGGCATAAAAAGCTTAGCCATGTATCATAATATTCGCTATGGGGACTACGAGGTGTAGAAAGAGAGAGATGAAAGTAAGCAATCAACTGGTAAAATAGTAATGCCTTTGTGTATTGAGTGTGAAAATCTAACCCCCAGGTCAGAGGTTCAAGGCAGAGAGAGAAGGTAAGAGAGATAGGCATAATCCTAGTTCCTTGTCTTCTCGTTGGTGGTATTGCATTGTCTTCCATAAACCTACAAGGTGAGCTTAAAAAAACAAGTTCAAAGCTTATATATGGTGTTCAAACCTCTAATTTGCTAGTAAAAAGTAAAGAGCAAAAGGTATACTATCAACTAGATAAACATTCCAAACCAATTTCAATTTCTTTTTCTTTTTTTTTTTGATAGGAAACATAGAGTGAGGGAGCATCGGCATAGTGGAGGAGTGTTGGTGGTGGTGCATCAGTTATGGGTCGCTGAAAACAAGTTATACGTTGTCAGAGGGGTCGCCGGAGTAGGTGGATGTTGTGGATTTGGTGGAGGAGTGGTGGATGGCAGGATAGGGTTCAGGAGATAGAGGATATTTGGGAACGGCAGAAATGGGGGGAAAAATAGATTAATAGATTTTAAATCGTCAAAAAGTCAGTTGGAGTGATATTGCCTAAAAACGTCAGTTCAAATGACGTTTAAGCTATTCTTGACTGAATGTGTTTTTTTAACTTAAATGCATCAGTTGGATTGACGTTTTCAAGCCACAAACATCATTTATATCGACGCTTTTAAAAACTACATGAATTTGAAAAATACTATCAAAATAGTCTAGGTTTAGGAATAATTTTTCCTAACTATCCGGGTTAGCTAAAAAGTTCCAAAAAAAGGGCAAAATCATATCATTGTGCAGAACACGCAACAATCCATATTCCGCACAGAATGACAAGCCTTGCCTTTATTCACAAACTCGCAGCATAAATAGAAGCAGCACACAACTTGGAAGCTGCCATTTGGGGGAAAGAAAGTACATTGCCCAAGAACCTTGAAAGATTAAATTCAACCAACCAAAATAAACATATACAAAAAAAAAAGATATATAAAGTACGAAATGGACTTGGAGAATCACATCAGAAGTTACCTACATACAATTTCAAATTTTGATTACCAAATGACTTAACCAAAATCATCTCCACATGATTCTCCAAGCATCCCAAACTGAAGCAAAAGATAAGGAACAACCTCACAAAATTCACAAGGGCAACAAATTATATCCCATTCCCAGTCATCCTCTATTCAAATCACTGAGGCTCCTAAATTAGTCTTCTTGCCTACCATAATCACTTTGCATGTGTCGAGAGTGCCCCGAATGCAGCCTGTTGCTCTCCTTCCCCCCTCTTACTTTCTCAGTGTTTTTCGATTCAAATTCATCTGCTCTAATTTGGTTCTGAGTCAGATTCCTTTTGGTTAAAGTACAAGTATCAACTTGGGGTTTTACCTTGTGCTGTCCTGGCATTGGTGTAGATTCCAATTTTTCCTTTGCCACCAAATAAGCAACACGCTCCAATGCTTCTTTAGCTCGGCCCCTGGCAACCGCGGCTTCTTTAACCCTCCTCTCAGCCTCGACCCTAGCCACAACCGCCGCTTTATTCATGGACGCCGCCGCAATCCTGGCCGCAGCCACCAATTGCTTGGCCAAATCCTCATTAATCACCGTACGAGCTTTGCTGGGCTTTGCTTTTCCGTCATTGACTCTAACTCTCTTAGTAATAGGGGTAGCACCAGTAGTATTGGATTTTCCTCCAATTTTGAAAAAAGTGAAGTTAGGGTTTGAACATTGAGGACATTGGTAGGCAGAATTGAAAAAAGTGGTGGAGGAGCGAACGCATTGAAGATGGGAAATGGAAGGACAGTGGAGGCACATGACACGCAGGTGAGAAGGAGGAGGGTGGTGATCGTAGACGTCGAAACAGAGTGGGCAAAAGGAGGACAAGTTGTTGTTGAGGACGCAGGAAGTGCACATTCGACGGTAGATGCCTCGGTGGCGTAGGTTGTAGAGGAAGGGTGGGTCTTGGGTGCCACAATCCCCACATTGATATAGATGGTCTGGCCTCGTCCTCATTGCATTATGGTTGGGTGATCCCATTCAGACTGAAAGCTTCGAGTTAGGGTGGCGAAATAGAGTGAGAGAGAGTTCTGGAAACATCATGGAGGATTTTGTGCTGGTAATGATGGGTTGTGAAGTTGGAATTGCAGAGAAGAATGAAGCGGATAAAGAGAGTATAAATAAATAGATGGTATACACAAGCGTAGTGCTGAAATGGAATGGTAACTAACTCTGGAATGAATGAAGGAGAGAAGACAAAGAGAGGAGGAGGAGCTATTCTGGAAGTTTCTGCAAGTAAAGTGGAAGTGACATTTAGTTTGGTTTTACTTTTTCCCCCCTTTTTTTTTCGGAAAGTGTGATTTCCCGCCCCCCGTCCTTTTATTATTAATCGTCATCTTTCCAAATGTTATGTTTATTTTGTAATATTCCTTTAATTATAATTATTATATGGTTTTTATCATTAAGTGGAGGTAGGTACTAATTAGGCCTAATAATCAAATCGAGTTTTGCAAGTTGGAGCCTAACCTGTCAAGTTCATTTTTCTAAACGAGTTTAAAAAATTGTTCAAATTCAACTCGTTTAAAAAATGAACCGAGCTAAAACAGAACTCAAAACAATTCGAACCTGAATAGAACTTGAGTAGTTCAATTATTTTACATATAAACGAGTCAAACTATGCAAGTTAAAGTTAAACTTTTTAAATTTTATTTTCTAAACGAGTTTAAAAAATTATTTAAGTTCGACTCGTGTTAAGTCAAGTCATATATAAATCGAATCCGAACTAAGCCCAAATATATCGGCTCGATTGTCAACCTAACACCAATGAAGCTCAAGAAGTTTTAAAAAATACAGTTAGAAGAATGTAGCAACTCTTATTCTATGGGTGCCACCAACTCCCTCCCCTCTAAACTAACTAAGAGCAACTTCAAGGAGAGTTGTTAAAAATGGGGTGCCAAATGCCATTTTGTAATCTTGAACAGTGTTTTGGCATCTTTGAAAAGTGTTTCTGCTCCAATGGTAGGTGTCAAAATGGAGTGCCATTTTAATATTTCAATGTTTTTTATTAAAAAATATAATTAAACTTAACGGTTATATTTTAACGGGTATATTTTTCATAACGATCGCAATTTAACGGATATATTTTTATAGTAAAAATTTAAAATTTCAACATAATAAATAATGACTACAAATTAAATAATAATAGCAACATAATAAATAACGACTAAAAATTAAAACCCCGTTTTTTCATAACCTTTATCTTTAGGTTATTCCAATATGTTGTAGAAATTAGGTCCATCCCAATAGTGTCAGTTTCCATGATTTTCATTTCATTCTGCATTTCAATTTCTTGCACCTGTCTTTCTTCAATTTCTAACTGTCTACGATGTTGCTCCAATGCTATCTCCTGTTGAACATAAATTTTGTCGTGTCGCTCAACTTTTTGTCGTTCCACTTCCATTCTTTCATTCCAGTGGTGATGATCTAGTGATGCTTCAACACCGGTTTGCTTCTCTTTGTTTTTAAGTTGTTTCTTTGAAGCCTTTCTGCCCAATGACCTATCGAGGTTGGGAGTGGACGAGGGTTCAGTATCATCCCCTAAATATAGAGTTGAATAGTAAGATTCAACATGAGTTGATTCAGCAGGACTACCAGTTGAATGAGTTTTTGCTCTCTTATTGCTGGTGAGATTATCAGTCCATTTCCGTTCCATTTTCAATATATTCCAACAATGCTCGTATTGAAATGGTTTTCCAATAATCTTAGCAAACATTTCTTTTGCGTCATCAACCTGAAAAACATATGAAATTATTCAGTAAATATTTCAAATATCAAATCATAGTAGTGTCTAAATTAAAGCTTAATTATTACATTATTTTGCTCGGTGTGTCCACTTTGTCGTAGTCTTTCAATTTGACTATAAAAACCGACAAATTTGCTGCATTTTGCATTTATATCAGTCCAACGACTTTTAATAGAAGATTGAGAACGCTCTTCATGATTGCCTCCATGAAGTTCTAAGTATTGCAATATTCTTTGCCATAAAGCACCACCTTGTTGTTTATTCCCAGTAATTACATCTTTACTCGTATTAAGCCACGCAGACACAACTAATTTATCTTCTTCTAGAGAGAAGTTCTTTGTTCTTTGCGATTTTCTCACTCTTGGAACGGCTTCATTTTGTACTGGCGCCAATACTGTGGGATTGATCTGTATAGCATCATCATATAAATCGGTGTCGTTCATAAGCATATCAGTGAAAGAACCGTCAAATTGCGAATCCATCTACAAAAAAAATAAAATTATAATCAATTTAAACAATGAGCAATTTATAAAGTATACAAATAAATCTATCAATTAAAAAATTTATAATCAATTTAAAGAATGAGCAATTTATCAATTAAAAAATTATCAATTTAAAGAATGAGCAATTTATCAATTAAAAAATAAATAAAATTACCCAACTTTAAAACAAATAAATCTGCCATAAAGTATAAACAATTTATAAATTATAAATTAAAACAAGAAAGAGGGGGACAGATGTAATTATAAATTACAATGCCTTCCCCTTCCCCTTCCCCTTAATAAAACCAGATCATTTTCTTCCCTTCCCCTTCCTCCTCTTCCCCTGCGCCTCTCTGCAACTCTGCAACTTACAACGACAACAGGGCTATGCGAGCAGTACACCAACGGCAAGGGTTCAGGGAAGTTAGGGTTTTCGATATCAAAGGCAAGGATTCAGGGAAGCTATTTTCTAGGAGCTGTACACAAATCGATTTTGTAGGCAAGTTTCCTTCCCCTTTTCCCTCTCTGTATTTTTATAGAAATTTGGATGGAATATAGCCGTTGAGACGAACAGTAGCCACCAACGGCTATTTTGCAACCTCTCAATTCTCTCTCCAAAGTTGCCAAATATGCCACCCCAAAACCCTAGATGTCATTTTGCCACCTCTGATGCCACCTCTGTTGGAGTCCGAATTTTTACCGTTGAGGTGCCATTTTAGAGGTTATGGGGATGGCACCCCTGATGGCAACTCCAGTAAGAGGGGTTTGGGGGTCTCTTTCCCTTTTCCAATCTCATTCCTGTTGTGAAGTGTCACATCTTTTACTCACCTAGCAACAAGGGTTAGATTGTTTGTGACAGTATTATATGCGTTAAACGTATGTAACCTTCTAACTTCTTTGATAAACTTGCCCGTACGCCCTGTACAACCCACCACCTTATACAAGTTCACAAATTGACTATCAACATCTCTATGAACTCTTCTCCCCAGCTTGACAATTGAAGCCATTCTTAAAATTGGAAAACAACCATCTTCTTCATAATCTGGAAAATACTTGGTCTTCATGCTCGACAAGTAACTTGTCATTTAACGTCCCAACAGATTTTGAAAAACCTTCCAAAGAGAGGAAAAAAAAAAATAACTCGACAAAATTTCATGTTGTCCACATTTATTTTAATGCACAATCCAATACCAAAACATGATTAGCATGATTCCCGAGTCAAACATATCATGTTTCCTGCATCAACTGTTCTTTACTAATATAGCCAAAAATAAAAAAAGCCGACCACCTCCGCTGCTTAATCAATCAGTAACCTTCAATGCTCTCAGCTATCTCTATTCGCCAAATAGTATACCAAAGAGGGGTGGCCGCCAAACACCAACCAGGGGAACCAGAAAAACAGAAAAAAAAAAAAAAAAAGAGATGGGCAACGTAGCCCCTGATTAATCTGCTGCCATAAAGGGATCTGCATCCCCAAGATCAGCTAACAAAGGCTCCAACCCTGTCACGTCCTCATCTTCTGGGGCAAAGTAAGTCGGGAATGGAAGCAATGACATATCTGGTTTCTTGTAAAAAGCATCTTTTACGAACACAAAGTTCCCCTTAGCACCTGGAACCTGAAAAAGAACAGCAGCCCCATCAAAAGGACATACAACTCGGAAGAGCAAGAGCTAACAACAAACATTCGGAACCGTTCCTAGTTTCATGACTTGATGCCAGATGAAGTTAGCATCCAAGCACTTGACCTAAAATTTCAAATAGGAGGGTACCTAATTTTCATATCAACACAGTTTAGTTCCACACAAGAAGATGGCAAACTTGCATGGACTTTTGTTGGCTCATGCTGCTGGTCCATTTTGCAAAATTTTGACTATATTTTTCAGCGGAATGATGTTAGCTAAGGTCATATCAAGAAAAAACTAGAAATGATTTAGACTACAACGATACAAGCATTCACATTGACAAAGAACATCCACCTGCCTTTATATTCACCTCCTTTAAACATTTAAAAAGAGGAAACAAACAAGACAAAGAAAAACCATACTTGGCCTTTCACCCACATCAAGTTCCTTGCAGGGTCTACTTTGTAAACCCAAACATTTTTAACCGTTCGTTGCTTACCACCCATGCGCCCAGGCATCTTTTTGCCTTTGAATACCTGTTCAAAGAACAAACAATCAATGTAAGCCATGATACACATACATTGACAATAATAACACGGTTCACAATAATACCAGTTCACAACAAATAAGCTTGAATCCTATTCTAAAAAAAATATATGGAAAAAAGACAAGAAAACTACAAAAATCATTTATTAGATTAACTCAGCACCCCAAAGACCTAGAAGTTAGGGATTGTTTATGATATGTTGCACACGACATGCTCATTCTATGATTTTCCAAATTGATGTGGACAAAAGCAACGTGCAAAACAAATTCATTCCACCACACCAACATAGCCACCATAATAAGCATGCACAGCAGCTATAAGCACTCGCTTCACATCCTTGAATTCTTATTCACGAATGAAGGATTCTGACTTCGTAGAGCCGATGCTACTGTTGCCAGCACGTAGAGTCGTTCCTTACTCTCGTACAGGGGCGATAAGTAGCTTTTGTTTTTGGAACAGATGACAATGTTTTGGTGACACCTCGAATCAAACTTTTGTTTTTCTCCCTCATTGCTAGTAGGTTGGTGGGTCGCATGCTCAACACTAATGG